>CM047808.1:100408787-100947787 GCA_026214975.1 Gentiana macrophylla | reverse complement strand
CTTCCACTTAATTGATCATATTTTTATAAGCACAATTTTTTTTTATTTAATTTGTTAATGCAAAAAAAAAGTTGCTGAAAAAATGGACATTATTAAATAAAACTAAAAAAGTTAAAGCACCAAACTAAAAATTCATGGCTCCATTTGTTAAAAAAATCGGTCATTAATTGCACAAGCTAGCTAAGTTGAAGAAAATGGATCTACAATTCTTCTTGAAACTAGGAAATTGTTTACATTTACTTGCTTTGATTGTGTTTTTCACTATGAGTGAGACTAAATTTACATGGGTTTTGCTGATGAACAGGTCCATACCCATAGCCATCATTAACCCACCTACTATTGCCGTTAACAAGATCATGACCACCATAAGAAGAAGAACTAAAACGAATCTGATGATGATCAGACTGTGATTCATCAGAAAAAACTGTGAAATTTGAATAATTCAGATCATAATTATAAACTTATTCATTTTAGCAGGAAACGCTGTTGAAGATAATAATTGATGTTAGCTCTTCTTGATTGAAGCTGTAGCCTTTTCTTCCTCATCCTTTCTTTCTTTTGTGCATTTTGATGCCGTAGCTAATGAAGGAGAATGGGCAAACCAGATTTTTTTAAAATGGGCGTGAAGTGGAAGGGCAAGATCGCCATCCTGAGATCGAGGGACAGCGGTGGGGGAAAAAAAAAAGAAAATAGGCGGATTACGCTCATTTTGGGCTATGAGATAAGCGAATATTTTGAATTTGAAATGGTTGTAGATTTGAGATAATTTTGAAAAAATGATAAAACGCATTACCCTTTTTTATATACTTATATTTCGTGAGGAGACTCGTACGTGATAATCATTAATAAAATAATCTACATATTACTTCTTTGCCATTGTTTGTCATTTTAATTAACTTTTCCTTTCCTCGTCAAAATGAATTCTTTTTTTCTCCTAAAACGAAAAGATTTTATTATATACGCCTGATTCTCCCCATATATCCAAAATTAAACAACAGTCGCAGAAATAATATCATGTTTAATGATTTTTTATTTCCTAAAAACGATTCAAAATCAAAAATATTTTCCTGAAGAAATCGAAAATAATTAATATAAATTAATCCATAAACATGATAAAATGAGTTATAATAAAGGAAAAGTGTAAAACTTATTCTATACTTTCATTTATAGATTAAAAAAAAATCAACTTCTTTCTCGTATCAATCAAGATTTGATTTCACTATATAATTACAATAAATAAATGGGGAATTAGGGAGGAGGACAAAATTTTCTAAATTAGTGATTATAACATCGTTTCAAAAACTTTGCATAAATGATAAAATTATTATTTTTAAAAACGACTTTTCATCCAAAAAAAACACTTTCTATTTTATCCATTATTTTTAAACATTTATATCTCCAAAATCTACAACTCCAAACTTGAAACTTCTTTCAACAATTTTATTTTTTTCATACATTTTATTTTAAGACCACATCCACTTATCTTTCCGACGTTAATACTTTTATTTTGAGATTACATCCACCATATTCGACATAATTTCCGAAAATCACTGCCAAATTAATTAGCAAGATTCACTAAGTGAATTTCGGCGCTTAATTTCACTAAAAACGATAATGACATCGAAACAAGTTTCAAAACGAAGAGCATGAAAGATTATAAAATTTGGTGAAATTTTTATCACGTCGAGACATTTAGATCAAAAGATATTAATGTTTGAAAATAATGCCAGAAAGTGGAAAAAACCAACATAAGCAAAAACAAAATAGAAGCTACGAAGTGAGTTGGTTTTTTTTTTCCTCCCTATAAAAAAATATTTAGATGTCTCCGTTATTTAAAAATATTCCAAAATTTGGTCATTTTTCTCCTAATTATCTAAATAAAAATCACTTTCACTCTTACAAAAAAACTAACCATTCTTTTTTTTAAGAAGAGATCAATTTTATGCATACTCAAAATGCCCAAACATTTACATAGTGTCGCAAAACAGGAAAACTACTACTATATTACAAGTGCATTATGTGTCCTAGCCTTTGATGCCATAGTTCTGCTGTGCAAGACCTAAATCTTGAGAGAAGTGTGACTCCACTTTGTTGTAGAAGGATGTAGAGGTCTCCCTACGATGCCTCTTCACCATGACCCGACTGTTGTCTTTCCTTAAGAACACAATCATGAATAGTAAATGCAATTTGGCAGGATATTGAAGGTTAGTTGGCTAATAGACATACGATTTTTCTTGATAGCAAGAACTAACAATACATTTTTTATTATGATTGTACTTGATTCATTACATATATGCAATTCCCTACTCATTTTATTTCCAATCTGGTCATTACTAACTAACACAGTAATCACACCTTTATATTCCACAAGATTATGCAAGATTAAGTGGATTGCTCATCATATGGTTGGATGCTCCAAGATTCATGATCCACTCAGGTCTCCGCAATAATATTTTCCAAAGTGAGTGTTGATAGAGCCTTTGGTATGTTGACCTTTGATTCTCGGTGACTTCCACCAAAGAAAATTCTGAACATGTGCCTGCCACTCTTCCAAGTTGTTGGCGCTTTTTTCTGTATTAGTCTCTTTATGCCCGGTCATCCTCCTAAAAACTTTGTCTTGACCATTGTTTCGTTTCAAATCTGGGCCTATTCTCGCTGAGCAGGTGGAACCTCTTCCTGTGGGAAGTGAATATTGAGGTCCTTCATTTTGTCATATGGGTCTATTGCCCATGTAAAGCCATACGATGTAGGACTCAGCTTCTGGACTTTTGTTTGAGAACCATAATCTTCTCTCGGGTCATACGGTGTAGACTCGAGTTTCTCGACTTTTGTTTGAGAACCATAATCTTCTCTCAAGTCAAAGTTTTGCAAGCGGGAGACCACTTCAATGTAATTGGGTTTGTGGCTTTAACACGGTAAAGAGTGAAAGTTTTATATCGGGGTCCAAGGTCAAGTTAGCAGACTTTTTGTTGGATCTGCAGAATGGGCTTTCCAATAGCCGCTAAGCTACCACAAAGTCCCATGAATTGTTGAACTGATATGTGATGCTCTTTGTCATCTTCTTTTCTCGGGATATGTGATATGCCGCTTCAAATTGAACTCCATTTCCCACGCCTCTCTTGTGGCATATGCGCATTTAAGTGCATCCCAATCACTTTGAGCAGTCTAGCCTAATGACTGTAGACCAAGTGATTCTTCCGATAATGATCCAATAAGCCACCCCCTAAGCAATCATCGCCTTTCTTCCACTTTGTATATTCTCGATTTTGTTGCTTGTGCAGCTTGATTACTTGATTCATCGCATGTCTTTGCTGGATTGGTTGTGATGAACTGATCGATGCAGAGGTTCTTTGTTCAAGCCGCCAATCGATCCTCGACTCTTCGCTGAGCTAAAGCCTCGCTTCTTGCCATAAAGGGGCGCCAATCGATCCTCGACTTCTACTAGAGTTAAAGCCTGCCTTGCCATAAAGGGTGTTTTTTTATGTAAGTTTGAGGGATATATGAAACCGCTAACATTTAATGATGTAGAGATGTCATAATGTATATGGTTTTGATGGTGATCAAGCACCAATAGGCTTTGATACCATGTGGAAAATTGAAAGAAAACAAACAGGAAAAACTGAAAAGTATGAATTTTATTGAACTGTTCTTCGTTAATTACAATTGTTGTTCTTGCTGCTATATTTATAGGGCTTTTAGTCTCTTAATCCAGATAACTATGACCTAATTTTGAAATAAACACATGAAACAAATAACCATTTTGAAAGGTAGTAGACAGACAACTCTACGTCTCTTAATCATTTTACACATCCAACTCGATTTCCAGATGAACTCTGTGATTTTAATTATTAGCCTTATATCTCCTAAATCACAGGTGTTTAGCTTGTTTCAAATTCATCTTGCAACATTATCTTGAAGGATCTGGATGACCACAAACAGTTTGAAGAAATGTTTGACCTGATCATGTCTGTATTTATCTTGTTTTGGCCTGTTGTATTCGAATTATCTGAATTTATTTGAATCTTGTATATGCTGCTTGTTGCTGGTATTTGAGAGCTGTAGGACTCTTCTATTGATTGTGCATGGGATTTGCATGATAGAATTGCATGATTGCTTGCTGCGTACTCTATTAGATTAATAAAACATTGTTGGGGTCTTCTTAAATAAAATCTTTGATGATAGCCTACAGTATTTAAACAAATACACCAGATATTTTCCCCTATTTTTCTGTATTTTTTTTTTTTTAACTTTCCCTTTCCTTTTTTTTGTACATATTAATTAGCAAGAGTAAAAATTATTGTAAAATATAGTGTTTTAGCCTCAAATATTGTTTTGTCACTAAATGTCTATTTTGCTTCAAATTGTGACATTGGTTCCGATTTCCCTACGTTTTAAATTGTTCTTATAACTTTCAAAAATATAAAAATAAATTGTCCTTATAGTAATATTTAAAGCTTACTTTTCATTCTCTTTCCTAAATAATGGAAAGATACAAGATACAACAATAAATGAATAAAATATACACCTATTTTGAGTCATCCTAAAGAGGTACTTCATTCATTTATTAATAAATGAAATAATTTTTGCTCTTTTTTATTTGATGATACTCCATCCGTCTCAATTTATTTGGGACTTTAAACGCATAAAATTTAAATTTAACATTATTTATTATATCATTTACTCATTAAAAACATTACCAATTTACAATTACATCCCCTATATATTGCTTCTTACATTTTTCAATAAATGCTATGTGTGATTTTTAGATATTTAAGAAACAACTTTAAATCTAAATATTAAGCATGTAGACTTATTTTACATCCATAAATTAAATGTTCCCAAACAAACGTGACGGAGTGAGTACTATAAAACGATTTCCACAAAAACATTTATTGTTATTTTGCTACTATACCCTTATGTATTATCATTAAGATATATCAAATACTATTAATTATCAACCCTGCATCAACTTAAGCTTTTCGTAGATATTGTAGCTTCAACATAATATCAAAGTATTAAGTCATGATTTTAAACTTCACTTCAATCACAATTTTCTCAAACAAATAAAAAACAACTGGTTTTCCCAACAAATAAAAACAATCAAGTGTGCGGCCTCTCTCGTATCTTACAAGACCACACTTGAGATTATCTATCCCCATTACAAGCCCACACTTGAGAACAATGCAAGTTTAGAGTCTCATTTCTTATATGCCCACATTTGAGAGGCATATTGACATAAATAAAATATTAATTATATTAGAAATCACTAGTTTAATGCAAATGAATTTAAAATTTGATTTTCTTTTCTAGATCGCTTTTCGCTCAATGCAATAAACACGTTAGCAGTTTGACGGTTATACCTTTAGATGATCTATAAGATCGCCGCTTGACCGGGCCAACGGAGAGTAGTTCAGCGCAAGCCGCCCACGCCAGTCCGGCCTCTATCGCTAATCCACATGAACCCTTGCCGGAATCCTCCTCGATAGCTATTGAAAACTCCGGTTGCTAGACCGCCTTTTCCTCTCTCACAAACTCACTATAGGTTGCTTCTATTTTACACAAGAACTATGAGCTTCTTGCAATTGTGATGTATAAAAGAGCTTGACACCCACTTCCTTTATATAAAGCAAAGTGGCGCCTATACACAAGTGGAAGAAGAAAACATTTTCCCAATAAAATGCTAAAAATCTTCTAGATTGATTTATCTCTTTATTATAATTAATTTTGCCAATATCTTATATTGAATATAATTATTTTATTACCATAAATCTATTTTTCCAAAATCAATTAATATCTTATATTAATATTATGGTAATCTTATTAATTAAAGTTACACAATCCATGCAGATCTTATACACTTAAACGTGGCTACTTCAATAGTCAAAAGATTGACTTCCGGAATATTCTTTAATTAATATAATTTGTATATAATTAATATCTTGTATTTTATTTATTCATAATAAATAAATACCACCATATTAATTTACCACTATAACCTTCATAGTCCTGTAGATAAACTTTCCTTATTTGGCTATCAACTATAACCGCATTTTAATCCGACTCGATGTTCATATGTGTATAATCCGATAGGCTTCCGAATATGTTGGCCGTAGACACAAAGTGCAAATTACTAAAATGCCCTTCATGCCTAACGATCACGGGATAGCGCCTAGCAAACACACCGCGACTCCCAATTATCGGAAGAGTCAAAAGCAATGACTACTACCTTTCATGTGGAAGCGCTATCGTAACTTACAATCCTATCACAAATAATATCCATACGATCGATCTCGAAAGTGTCAATACATTAACGATCGATCTTATAATCCTGATACCATGCTCTCTCGAATAACACATTTACTCCCACTTTGTAAAGATTCTCGAGAGCTAGACATTCCTTTATAAGAAGGCCATTTCGATATTCGATCCCAATCATAGGTACGCGATTCCCGGACGACCAATCATGTATACTCCGTGATGCTTCAATATCATACCCAAGCACTACCGCATGATCGCCTGCGGTTGAGAAATCTCAATAGTGGTCAAAGCATGACAATCCACACCGTGATGCCATGAAGACTCCGGTCAAAAGCCGATAATTACACAACCGCTACATAGTGTGACACTTAATGTAAACGGGCCGGGCCTAACGACGATTCTCTAATACACGCCCACGCACAACCCAAGTGTCCCTACACTTCGATAGACGAGATCTATCCCTACGATCTAAAAGATGTAAGACATCCAATACGTGCTAGTCTCGATTATACTATCAATGTCCCATTTGATAATATGTAAGACTAGTAGACATTTAAGTACCAACCTTGTTATAATGATTGTAGATCTCATCAACCATAATCACTAACATGGTTTCTCTATCATGATTGATACTGTGTGGACGCACTATATATATACAACAAATAATATGAAGACAAACAATATATAATAACATAAGCGCTTTTATTAATCATAATAAAGTTATTACATGAAATAAATAGATCAGAAATGACCCGACCGGTCGGATCCGGTCCAACCCGATCGGGTTTAGGACACCTTTCCAACAATCTCCCACTTGACCTAAAGCCAATCACCCATATGCCTAAGCCCGCAAGTGAACATGTTTCTCATGCTTAGCTTGAGACAACGCCTTGGTTAACGGATCACTATGTTATCATCCGTGTGGACTTTCTCTATCTTTACATCTCCTCTATCTACCATCTCTAATCAAGTGATAGCGCCAGAGCACATGTTTGGACTTCGATGAGACCTTGGTTCCCCGATATGAAGATTGAGGATCTAGATTTAAGCGTTCTTGCAAATTATGCTATATTCACATTTTATGAAGAAAGAAACAAGAAGAAACGAATACTTACTAGGAAATGAATGTTACTTAACGGAAATAAAAGGATAGAGCAGCTTAGATCCACCTCTGAATCGCACTCGGTTTCTCCAAGTTCGAGAACGCCGCACAAAGGTCGCCACACCTTTGATATATTCTCTAGTTAATCCTTCACCCACCACAAGGAAAAGTTTTAACTCGCTTGTTTCAATCATCGAAACTTAAAATATATAATATTTTCACTCAAATATAGCTTAACTATCTTACAAATGAAAATTACAATGCTTTATATAGTAATAAGTAGACTAGAATTCAAGAACTAAATATGAAAAGACTCCTAAAAATTATAATCAATAATGGCGCCATTTGCTCTTCCAAGATCAGCCATAAATTCTCTTGGATATATCTTCCAGATTCAATGTATCTTGAATGCTCCAAATACAATGTATTTTGATCAACAGCTTTCTCGGTCTGTATCTTGAGCTTCGCTTATCCAATGAATACAAACCATATATGAAAATTATAGTTCTCGAAGAGATATACAACTTTCATGAAGGACTTAATTTCATAAGGATGAGTTATAGTGGTCAAAATTATGAAATACAGTAGCTACGCCTGGGCCTCCAGAATTTGTCGAATAGCTCTAAAATAGTAATGTGTCTTTAATGTTTGGGATTTGAAAGTTGCAATATGGTTCGGGATCATTCCCTCCCGCTGAAAATGATTCGCCCTCGAATCAACAAGATGTCGTAAGCGCACCATCAACTGACACCAAAGAATCTCCACAAGAAATCTCAAAGATATGCCAGAGTCAAAACTTATGCGAACAAAGAACTTGAACGCATGAGGATTTGGAGATGCGCACTATGCTGCACCAAAAGAATACCAAAACAACCTCGTGATCGGATATATTTGGAAACGAACCCATGGTCGGAAACAAGAGAATTAGATAAATGCAAACCGAGATACGCCAATATGCACTAAATATGGATCAAAGAAACTGTGCTTCAATATGCCACTATCCTCAACAATATGACTATCAACTATAGGAAGAATAGGCTGCGATGGAGTATCCATGTCACGGATTTTATTAACAAAAACAAACAAGTAATAATATTTATAAATCCGTTTTTCCTCAAGTATAAGGATCGTAGTATGTAGGTTGATACCGGGTCGATCTTACGGGAATCAAGCGATTGTTAAACCTAGTTTTTGTCTAATCAAATTATGTCACGAAAACTAATCTAAACAAATGGATAGAACTTAAACGAAACTCAAAACAAACTTAACTAAAACGTAAAATCGACGTAAGATATGATCTAAAGCCAGAAAGATACGGGTTGCGTAACTATTTAAACTAAAATAATATGAAATAAAAGTAAACTACTTAAACAATTCAAGTTTCACGGATTAAATTCAAGTTTTAATGAGCAAACGAAATGATTGATCCACCTATCCTAACAAGTATCAATTCCTATCTCGATTATATTATGCTTTCTAAACAAGTTGTGATTTCACCTTGTCTAAAACATGAACCCTAATTTCTTAGGTAATTCACCTATTAATCTATATCTTTCGATCTAGATTAACGATTTTACTAATCAAAGGTGTAAACTTTAACCTAGCAATTTAACCTATTAACTCTCATATGATAGATCAAACAACTATTCCTTATCATGGTGATCTAAGGCTTATAGAGACTTTCATCAACATAAGACAATCATAACATGCAAATCTTTCGATACAATTGCAATTAAACAATATAAGCATGCAATAAGGAAACAACTTTAGGTAAAACTCACAATATAATCGTAGAAACGGAATCAAAGCGTGCAGATGGCTTCACAATGCTCGCTTGATTTAAGCTTAGCCTCTCAACATCCTCTGAAACTTGAGATTGCAGGAAAACTAACATATAAACCGCCACTTTTAATCTAGAATTTGGAACATAAAACTGGAATAAAAGAAGTAAAACGTAGCTTCAAAGCCGCCTTAGGTTTAGGGTTTCAATAATGAGTATACGGTATCCTTAATGTAGAAAACGCGCTCAGATATATATAGAAAACAAAGGCGGCGCCGCTAAGTCGGGCCAAGGACGCCCGTCCGCATTTGTGAACACCCGTCCGTATGGATCTGATTTGCTTGACGCCTGCTCAATATGATCGACTCTCGATTTCTTGATCTTTATCTCTTTTAATCAAATCCAATCATCATTATCTCTTTCTCTTTAATTAAATCCGACTTGATCATCTTTGAATCACCTCTTGAGCTCGAATTTATGATCTATAACACATAAAAATATCGCAAAATGTAATAATGTCCAATTAAACATAAAATCACAATTAAAACACCAAAATCAACCAATTTTGCGATTAACTTGTTAAAAACGCCATTTACTCAATACTTCCATTAAACACTCGCTTTCTTATGCAATTTTATACGGATACGTAGGAAAATATCATAGAATATAGCGCTATAAATCGTATAAATTCACCCTTAACAATCCATAACCACTAACTCATCCACCGTGACGCAGATTTTATCATCGCAACATTGAAATCACCGACAACCTCACCAATGACTATCTCTTCAACTACATTCGGGTGTACTTCACCAATGACTATCTCTTCCTCGTAGTAATAACAACAACATCATCCACAATCAGACAACCACGGTTTTAGCCTCAAATCAACATTATCACCGTGCACCACAACATTAAGAGGATTTGGAACAATACAAATTAACATGAAAGAATATTGGTGCCTTGCCCTGCAAAAATTTCGGCAATAGTTATACTATATTGCGTAGAAGAAAAGTGCGCCTTCACCGCCGATTTTGGCGCCAAATATCCTCCTTCGCCTTGATTCAAAGATGTGTGTAATGCTCTAGTTCATTCCTGTGTTTGAGCAATATTTTCTGCGTAAGTTGTCGTAAAGTATTCTTTTTCGCTTCTCGCGAGGTAGTCATTTTGTTCCTTCACAAATTCAAATACGCTTCCTTGACATCAAAGCGGATAATATAGTTTGGGATCATATTCCATATAGTACACAAAACCATTGTAGCGTGATCGCACTAAACGACCCCACTTCATCTCAAACTCGATAATTCCCGAACGAGAACACGAAAATGACAAAGAATTTTCACGACCAAACGGTCGTGAATTTGAAAAGACATAAAGAATAAAACTTGTAAATCATGAATTTTTTTAGAGGATATCAAAATTTCAAATCATTTGGAGGGTATAGGTCAACCAATCAATCATTGTTTGGCAAGTGATGCAATCACAAAATCTCCCAGATTTGATAACAATGTGACTTACGGGCCTATTGTGACTAAACTATTACGATTTTGGAAAACTCAAACGATGAAAGTTGTAGAACAGAGAATTTTCAATGGGGTCACCAATTTTCGGGAATTTGGAATCGCTTTAAGACACCTAAATCGAAATCGTATAAATATGTAGTGTCAGAGAATTCAAAAACTTGAAGATACGGAAGGCAACAACTCAAAGAAGATGAACATACACGCTTTTTTTTTTTAAATTTATTTATTAACTTTTTTATATAAAGGACGAAATGAAAAAGAATTTTTGGATATGAAAGATGAACAAACAAGAAATTCTAAGGATGAACACCTAAATCCTTGAGCTCGATACCAAATGATATGAAAGACAAAGGAACTAGATTCAAGTGTTCATACAAATTAGCAATTAAACACGCTTTGGATCAAGAAAAACAAGAGGAATAAGAACTTACACGAATTTGAAATGATAAGGACGAAAATGGATAGATGAGCAAGGCTTAGATCCACCTCGAATCGCACTGGTTTCTCCAAGTTCGAGAATATCGCACAAAGGTCCTCACACCTTTGATCAATTCTCAAGCTAAACTTTCACCTACCTCAAGGAAAAGATTAATTCAAGTAAAGTTTCAATCATCAAACTCAAATATGTATAAAAATATCACTCAAATATAACTTAGCTCCTTACAAATGAAATACGGAGTATGATATCAAGCACGCGGAGTATACATGATTGGTCGTCCGGGAATCGCAGATCCTATGATCGGGATCGAATATCCAAAATGGACTTCTTATAAGGAATGTCTAGCTCTCGAGAATCTTTGCAAAATGGGAGTAAATGTGTTATTCCGAGAGAGCATGATATCCAGCTTTATAAGATACGATCACAATGTATCGACACTCGAGATACGATCGTATGGATATTATTACAAATGATAGATTGTAAGTTACACGGTAATCGCTTCACATGAAAGGTAGTAGTCATTGCATTTGACTCTTCCGATAATCGGGGTCATGGTGTGTTGCTGTGACGCTATCCCGTGATCATTAGGCATGAAGGGCATTTTAGTAATTTGCACTTTGTGTCTACGGCCAACATATTCGAAGCCTATCGGGTCACACACATATGAACATCGAGTCGGATTAAAATGCGTTATAGTTGATAACCAAATAAGGAAAGTTTATCTCAGACTATAAAGGTTATAAATGGAAAGTTAATATGGTGGTATTTATTTATTATGAATAAATAAAATACAAGATATTAATCATATACAAATTATATTAATTAAAGAATATTCCGGAAGCCAATTAATTGGCATATGAGGCGCCACATTTAAGTGTATGAGATACACTTGGATAAAGCACTTTAATTAATAAGATTGCCTCTAATATTAATATAAGATATTAATTGATTTTGGAAAATATATTTATGGTAATAAGATAATTATAATCAATATATGATATTGGCAAAATAAATTATAATTAAAGAGATAAATCAATCTAGTTGATTTTCATTATTTTATTGGGAAAATGTTTTCTTCTCCACTCATCTTTGGGGCGCCACTTTGCCTATAAAAAGGAAGCTGGTGTCAAGCTCTTTGGTACATCACAATTGCAAGAGCTCATAGTTCTTGTGTAAAATAGTAGAGCAATCCATAAAGTGAGTTTGTGAGGAAGAAAAGTGGCCGGTCTAGCAACCGGGTTTTTCCCGACAAAGAATCCAAGAAGGATTCCGGCAAGGGGTTCGTGTGGATTAGCGATAGAGGCCGGACGCGTGGGACGCCTTGCACACCGAACTACTCTCCATTGACGGTCAAAGCGCCGATCTTATAGATCATTTGAGGTATAACCACAAACTACTTAATATGTTTATTGCATTAAACGGGCGAAACGATCTAAAAGGAAAGCAAATTTTAAATTCACTGCGTTAAACTAGTGATTTCCTAACAAAGGGTATCGGAGCCGACTTCGAGCTTAAGCAATAAGCATAAATTAATTGCGTAGTATTTAATCGATAGATGCAAGATTTAAATCACGGAAACATTAAAACAAAAAATTTGGGTTTATTGGGGCTCGCCGACTAGCGCGCCCTCCTCCATAGGCGGCGGCGGCGGTGGCCTTATGGCGGACGTCCGTCGGCTCTCTTCTTCCAATGGGGGAGATCGACTTTTCGCTTTGTGAATTTATTGTGCATAGATATCTCGCTTGTTTAGTTGTGTCATACGGCCAACCAATTCGTTCAAATAATTTGCGCCATCGGGAAACCATATGGCATGTTGGCCTTTCCAAATTTTGATTTGGAATAGCCCTGTGCCCTTTCAAATATTTGATTTGTAAAGGCTTGCAGCCAGCCACTTCCAAAATTTTGATTTTGGAAAGTGACTGTGCCTAAACTAAAATTATTTGGCCTTTCCAAATATTTGATTTGGAATAGTGCCAGTGCCCTTTTCAAATATTTGATTTATAAAGGCTTGCACTACTTCCAAAATTTTGATTTTGAAAAGTGGCTGTGCCTAAGCCAAATTTGGTTTTGGAAAATTGTCTTAGGTCACATGAAGAACGTGACCTAGTTTACTTTTTGTATTTATCTCATTCCCATAAGCTCTCTGCAAAGTGGGGGGTGTAATTATTAGATAAATTATTATGTAACAAGAATGGAGCAAGAAGTTGAAGACCAAGGAGAGATAAAGAATGCATTACGCATAAACAATAAAGATCCTATTGGCGGTTGCAGATACTTTAGTTTGTGACCCGCGGTTTCACTGGCTTAGTATTCAAACCGCACCTAAGAAAAGTCCATGATCATACCGGTTATTTTATGCGAATGTTGTGTATGTTTTACTTTATATGATATCGTAGTAATATGCACATAGTAGATGAGACCATAATTAAACCAAATTAATTAAGTGAATTAATTTAAAAATTATTCCCATGCCAAAATCGAGCCAAAATTGTCTCCCAATATTATAATGACGGTGAAGAGCCTTTGTTCGATCCAATCGATCGACCACCGCCGGGAGTTGACCTACCACGGTATATCGTTATTATCGAGATATGATCGTTACGAGATCTCATGAATATTGGGTTACGACTCGACTAAAGTCTCTCGGTGATTGGCACCGTCAGGGCCGTCTGACTTTAGAGACAAGGGGTTGACTACCACATGTAGATGCTGGATCACAAAAGAGTTGACTCGTCAACCACCGGAGTCGACGTGGATGCGGGCGGGTAGAGTACCTACCTTCAAATTGCCGAGATTGATCGACCATCGCCGGGAATTAAGGCGGCTAGATTGATCCCACCACTAAAGAATTAATCAAATTCTTGAAAGCCAATTGGGAATAGTTGGCTAGCGGAGTAAAACCTTATAAAAATTTTAAGTGCAAATTTAGGGTTTTCATACATGAGCTTTTACTTATTCTATCTTTATTTATTGTTGTAGAAAATGTCAAACAAATTGAACCTTCGCTTTATCATCGAAAACAAGGTTGACGAAACTAATTTTCTCGATTGGGAAAGAAACCTCAAAATCGCTTTTGAGACACGAGAAGATTGGCTATGTTCGACGAGGCCCTACCGAAAAGCCCGCTAAGGTCTGGCCATGGATGCCGCCGAGAAGTATAACAAGCAATCGCTCGACAAGATCGATGCTATATGTATCATGCTTGCTTCTATGACACTGAATCAGTAAATAGCATGAGTCCATGGATGCCTACTCAATCATGGTCCACCTAAAGGAACTCTATGCTTCTTAGTCTCGCATCGAGAGGTACGAGGTCTTGAAGGCCCCGCTTGCTGTAAGATGGCATACGGGACCGCCAGTGGTCTCACGTGCTTAAGATGATCGGGTACATAGAGAGGCTTGGGAAGCTGGGCCACAAGTTGGAACGAGAGTTGAGTATTGACTTGATTCTGCAATCTCTACCTGATTCATTCTCGCAGTTTGTGATGAGCTATCGATGAACAAGATAGATTGCTCTCTAGCGGAGTTATTGAACATGTTGAAAATCGCCGAGGGCACCGTGGGGGAAGGGAAAGCAAGTGTTGCCGGTCACTTCAAACAAGGGCAAAGAAAAGCCTGTAAGAAGTCCAAGAAGGCGAAGGTCGCACCTAAGCCAACGCCTAAGATAGCAAAAAGACAAATCCAAGGATGCTTGCTTGCACCAAGTGTGAGACCGACATTGGAGGAGAAATCGCAAAGGCTTCTTGAGTACCAAGAAGAAGCATTCTGATGCTTCGACTTCGTGTATATTTATGATTGAGATCAACATTACTTCTTCTAAGTCTAACCACCGGGTATTAGATATCGGTTGTGGTGCTCATATTTGTATGAATATGCAGCACTAAGAAGAACTAGAGATCCGAGGAAAGGAGAGGTGGACCTACGAGTTGGAAATGGAGCAAGTGTTGGCTGTGGCCGGGCCGTAGGAGTTTATTTTCTTTCATTGCCCAAAGGGGCTAGACTAGAACTCAATAATCGTTATTTTGTTCCCGCCTCTTACGAAGAGCATTATTTCTATTTCTCGCATTAGATGTTGATGGATTTTCTTCACGCTTGAGAATAAATGTTGTTCTTTTCACGTGATGGAATCTTTTATGGTAATCGCATACTTAGCAATGGTCTCTACATATTAGATATGAATGTTGACGTACTTAATATAAACAACAAGAAAGCCAAAACAAATGGCTTGAATGAATCCTACTTATGGCATTGTAGACTTGGCCATATAAATAAGAACCGCATTTCCAAACTTCATAAAGATGGAATGTTGGATCAATTCGACACTTAATCGCTTGATACATGCGGCTTGTTTACTTGGCAAGATGACAAAGTCACCTTTAAGTGGCAAAGGGATAAGATCCAATGAATTGCTTGAGCTCATACATACCGATGTATGTGGCCCAATGTCAATTCAAACCCAAGCCGGATACTTTTATTTTATCACTTTCACCGATGACCATTCTCGCTATGGTTATATATACTTAATGAAGTATAAGTCCTAAGCCTTCAAAAGTTCAAGGAATTCGTAAGTGAAGTGGAAACAACTGGGTAAAGAAATCAAAACGCTTCGATCCGATTGATGACGGTTAAAATATACCTATTTATGTCATCAATTCTAACCTTAAATCGAGTTAATTATATATATTTCATATTAAATCACTTGTTTATATTTATTATTTAATGTTAAGTGATTATTAATATGATTTTTTGGTATTTAGCTGTTTTTATTATTAAAGACCAATTTATTGTGCGATAAATGCTGATTTTGTAGATCGTGATAAATCGGAGGATAAATGTCATTCAATCGAATCTCAAGATAATAAGGAAGAAAATCGGAGCATTAATCAATGGATAAGTCGAGAAATCGATCAAAGACGAAAGAATGCAAATGGGGAACAAGTTAGACAAGAAACGATTTAACATGTGCAAAAAAGAGGCTCGGTCGATCGAGCCACTTCATTCGGTCGACCGAGGGTTGATATTCGGTCACCTGGCTTATCCGTAAGAAAACGCGTGTATATCTTCTAGATCCTTCCTAGGTCGGCTATAGCCTCTATATAAGCAAAGAATACGAAATTGAAACAATGAACAATCTACAAGATACAATATATACAATGCCTTGAGTTTATTAAGTTTTAGTTTTTTTTTTATGTTCGCTCATTGTGGAGTCGCCGGATTCTCCGGTTAGGGAGCGATTAAAGATCGGGAGTCATTCTCGCCTTCGAGGGTATGACTTTTCAATTATGTAATCTTTATTCAGAGGTCTAATTTATTTTATTATGGAGTAATTTTCTTGTATTGATTCCGCGATGTAGACTAATTACGAACCCATGTGTGTAGGTTAAAACGCAAGAAGTAATCATAATTTGTACCGACGCAGATCCTTTCCCGGTCACCGAGACATGTCACCGGTCAACCGAGTCATGTCATTCGGCCGACCGAGTGTGGTGAAGTTTAGTGCGCAATATGACCGCTTCGACTACGCCGATTCTCCGATTTGGAATTAAAACGAGTAATTAAACCCGATCAACTTAATTATTTGTCATCATAATTTAACAAGAAACCTAAAAGTGATTGTTACTTAGATTTAGATTGAATCGGCATCTAAGAAGTACGCCTTACCCTAGAATGTTGCTTAGATGAGGTTACGGTTTATACCGCATCCCTAGTTTCAGAATTGTGTAAGAGGTTATCCGAGATGGAGGCATTAAATGGAGAAGTCACGAATGGAGGCACAATGATTTAGATGGCCTAATTGAGCTAAATCTACCTTGTGGGATGACTCCTGTAGTCATAATAATTAATCTTTAGCGCTTGTTTTGTCTCGTTGTCAATCTAGTTCACATGGGGAGTCATTAGCTACTAGCGTAATCAATATTCTTAATGCAATCTACATGATATGCAATTAAATGATATGCATCTAAATGATATGCAAAAATAAAAGAAAGAAAACTAGCCCACTCATTTGCAACACGACATGTATATAATAAACGCTCACCAAATAATGACAAATTCACGATAAACGATAAGATTATTCATTATATGCAAGGTAGACGCCGCTTAAGACTCATCAAAGGTGATAGCATTATGGAGAACCAACAAATAGCTATACTAAATGTATATAACTCATAAGATGCAATGGTAGCAACGGAAAACCGACAGCAGCTACCCATATGAGTTACAAAAATAACAAGAAAGCACATAGGTCTCAAAGCTCACAGGATTCATCACAACTATATGTAGCATACGGAAACCGACATTAACTACTAAATAACAATAAGAATAGCTTATAGCATACGAGAACCGACATTAACTATAACATGCATGTATGAATCATGTAAATAAAAATTAATCAATTATTTAACATGGATCGGTAGATGGAAAGATGTACACATGCAAGTTCGTAACATCTACGTAAAATAATTAGCCACGTAAGCTCGTATGAAAATATCCACGCCAAATAAAGCATGTATCAAAAACAAATTCTATTCACTAGAAATTGACACACCGGACGGACGCTCGTGCAATCCGCACGGACGCCTAAATCATATTCGTGGCGGATGGACGCTCGTGCATGCAGATGCCCGCCCGTAACCCCATGTGAGCGCACGGGCGCTTGTGGAAAAAGGCTAACGCCATCCTGACTTCTAAAAACATAACAAATATTGAAGCGCTTTGGGACGGACGGGCGCTCACTTACCATGGACGCCCGTCCGACTCAAGAGAAAAACTCAAAGAGACTCGACCTATACCGTAAGACAAAGAAAGAACCCTAGAAATAACCTAATATCATATCATTAAAATAAAACCCTAGTGTTTATTGAAAACAAAATTACTTAAACCTAAATTCACGCTTCATAAATTGAGTAAAAAGTTTTGCACATTCTTAACCCAATGGTTATCGAAACACGGCAAAATAAAAAAACCTCAATTTATTTAATGGTACTTTTTATTGAAAGAAATAAAGAAACAGAAATGTAAAAGATACGGAAAACCTAAACAAACCTACCTACTAAAAATTTAAAACAAAAACAAGAAAATGAAAAAGGAGAAAACGTGTTGAAATCTTCTCTCGAGCCCAAAATGGAAGGGAAAACAGTGGATTTTGACTCGAAAATGGCATCGAACGGCCATAGGCCATTCACCACGCCGTCGGCGCCGGAACGAAGCTTCCGAATTGGGGTCCTGCACGCCAAACGGACACTCGAGCCGAAAGTTACGCCAAAATACTAACGAGTGCTAAACGATCCTTTTATCCAAAAGTTCGATCGCATAAAACGTGAGTCGATAATTCAACCTCGGGATGTCCCCGAATCAATGTAGAAACTAGAAAGGATAAAACAATTCAAAACCTATCTACTTAAAAATTCGTGAATAAAACAGTAAAATTAATAATGAATCGACAACCGCACTCGATTCCCGCAACGGCGCCAAAAACTTGTCACGGATTTTATCTAACAAAACAAACAAGTAATAAAATTTATAAATCCGTATACCCTAAGTGTAGGATCGTAGCATAGCGATTAATACCGGAGTCGATCACAGGGAATCGGGGTATCTAGTTCATTAATTCTCCTAAGGTTGTTACTACTAAAACGAAACTAAAACGATAAAATAAACTGGACAGAGGATTGTCAGTCCAAAGCCAGGAAGGGTAAAAGTGAAAACGAAATCTAAACTATAAACCATAAAATAAACAGTAAACAAGAAGATGATCATGGTGATTAAACAACGAACAAACAATAATCCACCGTTCCCGCAACCCTCTATTTCCTCTCTAGTTTATCTCATGATGATCTAATTAAAGATGTGGTTCACCTCTCATAAGTATGAATTCCTACTCTCGTAGATAATTCGCCTATCAATCTCTCATCTCTCGATATATAAGATTGACGCTATCAAAACAAGGCGTAAGATCTCTCAATCTAGCAACCTAGAAATCTAACCTATCAACTCTCGTTATGTCAAGGTTAAAAATCCCATCTATCCTATGGTGATCTAAGGTTTACACCGACTCTCGTCATATGGTAAACATCAAATAGCAATACATCTTCGATATCGATTGCATAACAAATAATCATGGAAAAGATACAACTTTGAATTAAAATCACAAAACAAACTCAGATTGGAAATAGAAAAACCTCATGGAAAAGATTCAAATCGCTTGAACATGTTCACTTTCAAGCATTCAAAGATCAAGACATCAAAGAAACGGAAATAAAATGTAAAAGAAAACACCCTCGGCCGCCAAGCACCAAGGCTCACCGGCCGAGGTGACTTGATCTCGAAATTAGGGTTTTCTAAGTATGTGGTCGTAAAATTATATTTCCTAGGGTTTGATAATGCGTTGTATTTATAGGAAACTAGGTCGGCCGCCGCTAAGTCGGCCGCGACGCCCGCCTGACTTTCTCGACGCCACCTGGTGCCTCGACGCTGCTCACTATGGCGCCCAAACTCTCTCGAATCAAAACTCCTCCTGGACGCCACCCAATTATTTGACGCCACCACTCGACGCTAGTTCACCTTTTTTCTTCCAAATTCATCTTGATCTTCATTCCAACTTCATCTCTATCTCTTTCCTTCCATGCAAATCATCACTTGAACATCTTTTAAGCTCCTTTCACCTCATGCAAGCGCACTCTACATCACGATAAAAACATGCAAAATGTAACATCTTACATCTAAAGATATTTATCCAATAAAATCACATAATTAGCCTCGATTTTGCACTTTAATACTTCTAAAACTCATTTGCTCAATATTTCAATATAAAGCTTGATTTCTATGAGAAACATACTAATATGGAGAGAATTGTTACAAAATATATCCTTATAAAACGTATAAAATCACCCTTAACACTGTGGATCGCCACTTTCTCGAGAAAGAGTTTATTCGATAGGGTCAAGAGGAGTAAAATTGATCTTGAAGAAATTCGAGAACCACTTACGGATAACAACTGTTGATGGAAGTAGAGGAGACACCACATGCAAATGTGGGACGCCTTCATCAGAGACACACTAGCACCTCGAAGATCCACCAGGAACGCCGTGAACTCCGAAAGGTACACTCAAGCGTATCTCATGGAAGATGAGGACCCTAGAACTTATGAGGAAGTGCTATTGCATGACAAAGAGAAATGGCCGGAAGCCATGAATTCTGAAATGGAATCCATGAAAGACAACCAAGTTTGGAACTTAGTTGATCCACCTGAAGGAATAGTTCCTATAGGGTGTAAATGGGTCTTTAAGAGAAAGACCGACATGGATGGTAACGTGACTACCTACAAGGCTAGGTTAGTGGCAAAAGGATATAAGCAAAGACAAGGAGTTGACTATGACGAAACCTTTTCGCCTGCTGCCATGTTAAAATCCATTAGAATTTTGCTCGCTATTGCAAAGATACCATGATTACTTAAATGTGGCGGATGGATGTGAAAACAACTTTCCTTAACGGAACTCAGATGAGGAAGTGTGTATGACACACCGAGGGTTTCACAACCAATGACGCCAGGATGGTGTAAACCGCAAAGATCCATTTATGGGTTAAAGCAAGCTTCGGAGTTGGAATCTTCGCTTGATGAAATAATCAAACAGCTTTGATTTCATCAAGAATGAAGATGAGCACCGTGTTTACAAGAAGGTTAGTGGCGCGCACATTGTGTTCTTAGTGCTTTTATGTAGATGACATATTGCTCATAGTGGAATGATGTGCCTATGTTACAATCAAATAAAGCTTGGTTATCCAAGAACTTCTCAATGAAGGACTTGGGTGATGCAAATTTATATTCTAGAAATAAAGATCTATAAAGATAGATCTAAAAGGTTGCTTGGTCCGTCGCAATCCACCTACATAGACAAGATGTCAAGAGATTCAAAGATGGAGCACCCAAGAAAGGATTGCTCGCCCATGTCACACGGGTCTACTCACAAAGGGAATGAGTCCTAAGACAGAGGAGAAAAGGGCACAAATGAGTAAAGTCCCTTATGCTTCGGCAATCGGGTCTATCATGTATGCCATGTTATGCACAAGACCGGATGTCTCGTGACTCCTCTTAGTATGACTAGCAGTACTACCCAATCCAGGTGAGGGTCATCAATTGTCAGCCAAGAATATCCTTAAGTACATGAGACGATTTAGTGGATATGTTCTTGGTTTTCGGAATGATGATTTAGTATTACGAGGTTATACGTATACCGCCTAAATCGACAAGGACGACTTTAAGTCGCAACTGATTTGTTTTCACAATTAACGGCAGAGCAAATGAGTCGAAGAGTTCCAAGCAGTGAGACTACCGCAGACTCTACAACGGAAGCCGAATACATAGCAAACCTCGGAGGCGGCAAAGGAAGCGCTTTGATGAAGAAGTTCATTCATCAACTTGGTGTGGTTCCATCCATCAAGGTCCAAAGGCCTCTGCACTTCATGATAATAATGGAGCGATATCTCGCCAAAGGAACCAAGGTCTCATCGTAAATCCAAACATGTGCTACGGCGCTATCACTTGATTGAGAGATAGTAGATAGATGAGATGTAAAGATAGAGAAAGTCCACACGGATGAAAACATAAATGATCCGCTAACTAAGGCATTGTCTCAAGCTAAGCATGAGAAACATGTTCACTTGCACGGTCTTAGTATATATGGGTAATTGGCTTTAGGCCAAGTGAGAGATTGTTGAAAGGTGTCTTAAATCTCATCGGGTTGGATCGATCCGACGGGTCGGTCATTTACAATTATTTGGTTCATGTAATAACTTTATTATGATTAATAAAAGGCACTTATCTTATTATATATTGTTTGTTCATATTATTTGTTGTATATATATAGGTAATCGCCTCTAGTATCAATCGCGATGTAGAGAAACCATGATAGTGATTATGGTTGATTTGAGATCTTCAATCACTATAACGAGGTTGGTGCTTAAATGTTCTAGTCTTACATATTATCAAATGGGACATTGATAGTATAATCGATTCAAAGACGCATCGATGTCTTCTATCTCTTAAGATAGTGATAGATCTCGCCTATCGAAGTGTAGGATATTTGATCGCACGCGACGCGTATTAGAGAATGCGACGCTTAGATCGACTCCACTTACATTAAGTGTCACACTATGTGGCGGTTGTGTAATTATCCTTTTGACCGAGTTTTCATGGCATCACGGTGTGGATTGTCATGCTTCGACATTATTGAGATTTCCTACCACGGGCGATCATGCGGTAGTGATTGGCATGATATTGATACGCGCGAGTATATATGATTGTCGCCCGGGAATCGCTGCATCCTATGATCGGGATCGAATATCCGAAATGGCCTTCTTATAAGAATGTCTAGCTCGAGAATCTTTGCAGTAAGAGTAAATGTGTTATTCCGAGAGAGCATGATATCCAGCTTATAAGATACAATCGTCAATGTATTGACATTCGAGATACGATCGCATGGATATTATTATAAATGATAGATTGTAGTTACATCGGCAATCGCCACATGAAAGGTAGTAGTCATTGCATTTGACTCTTCGATATCAATCACGGTGTGTTGCTAGATTTATATCCGCGATCGCTAGGTGTATGAAGCGGCATTTTAGTAATTTGCACTTTGTGTCCACGGCCAACATACGGCCGTGAGACACAAAGTGCAAATTACTAAAATGCCCTTCATGCCTAACGATCACGGAATAGCGCTCAGCAACACACCGTGACCCCACCATTGGAAAGAGTCAAAAGCAATGACTACTACCTTTCATGTGAAGCAAAGCATCGTAACTTACAATCTTATCACCGAAATAATATCCATACGATCGATCTCGAGTGTCAATACATTAACGATCGTATCTTATAACTGATACCATGCTTTCTCGGAATAACACATTTACTCCCACTTTGCAAAGATTCTCGAGAGCTAGACATTCCTTATAAGAAGGTCATTTCGATATTCGATCCCAATCATAGATACGCGATTCCCGGATCGACCAATCATGTATACTCCGCGATGCTTCAATATCATACCCAAGCACTACCGCATGATCGCCCCATGGTTGTGAGAAATCTCAATAGTGTCAAAGCATGACAATCCACACCGTGATGCCATGAAGACTCCGTCAAAAGGATAATTACACAACCGCCACATAGTGTGACACTTAATGTGTCGGGTCACCTAACGACGCATTCTCTAATCCACGCCCACGCATAAATCCAAGTGTCCCTACACTTCGATAGATTTAGATCTATCTCTATCTTCTAAAAGACAGAAGACATCCAATACGTGCTAAGTCTCGATTATACTATCAATGTCCCATTTGATAATATGTAAGACTAGAGACATTTAAGTACCAACCTTGTTATAAATGATTGTGAGATCTCATCAACCATAATCATTAACATGGTTTCTCTATCACGTATTGATACTAGTGGACGTTACTATATATATACAACAAATAATATGAAGACAAACAATATATAATAACATAAGTGCCTTTATTAATCATAATAAAGTTATTACATGAACTAAATAGATCAGAAATGACCTTTATCCGTCGGATCCGGTCCAACCCGATCGGGTTTAGACACATTTCCAACAAATTATCTATCCACGCTATAAGCCCACTTGGTAGTTCATATTGAACGTATTGATATTGACATATATAAAATCTTAATTGTTACTTTAGCAATTGCTTCGCTTAAATTAAAGTCCCTTACAAAAATTTAAAAGTAGAAAAATACAAATTCTAAAAGTTGACAATAAAAATGTGACGCATGTATATAACATCGCATTAATTATAGACTAATGACACGTTTGGATTGTGGTAATGGAATGGAATGAAATGTTTTTTTCATTTCATTCAATCAATCTGGCGTGTTAGGCAACGGAAGAATGAAATATGTTTTCATTCCAACGGAATGAAAGATTTTCATTTCATAAAAAATCCAATGGAATGGTCGGAATGGATTGAAAAAATAAATCCTGCAATAAGAAACGATTTCATTCCATTGTCTACAAAACGCAGTTTTGCAATGATATCATTCCAACAGATTCATTTCATTCCATTACATTACAATTCATCAATCCAAACGAGCGATAAGGGTTTTTTTTCTCGTCATTCAAATTAAAGATTAGATCATATTTTTAATATGCGTGTTTTTGACAACTGCATTAGTTATTTTGAAAGGAAAGGAGTATCATACATTTAGGTGAGTTTTACTGACACCCTTAATTTACTTTCGACACTTACAAAGATACTATACTATTTTTTTTTGGAAAATATACTATACTATATTAAAGTTTAAGTTTAAATTTAAATATGGTATAGTTGACGCTCATTACAGCTTTATCCTTTTACCCCTCATTTATTATACACTTATCTAATTTTCAATACTTTGTATTAATAACTGTCAAAGGTCATTTTAGTCTTTTTCATCAAAATTAATGACACATAACAAATTTAACCAACTTACTTAATCTGTGTGAAAAAACCCAAATGGATTTATATTTTGGGTCGAAGGTAGTATTATGTGATAGGTTCATAACATTATGTCTTTTACTAAATTAAATTTTACCGTGAATGTGATTAAGTCATAAATATTATAGAGAATTAGAGATAATGATGATTTTGGAATATTTTTGAGTAGAATAGACAACCACATATTTTTTTGAGAGATTTTATAGTACAACAACAGTAGGAAGGTTATACTAAATAAGTGGCATATGAGAGATATAGCAAGATACATTAGAGCCTCTCATTTTTACTCTCTTTACATAATACACTTTTATCGTGTGTGAGAGTTTAGAAATGAGTGGTTGTAATGTATGCCACTTTGGTGATAACCTTCCTACAACGGTTGTATTTTAAAATTTCACTATTTGTTATAGGGAGAATGACAAATTTTATATTTTTATACCGAAAGACAAAACTAAAATAAATAAAATAAAATAAAAACTTCGAGTTCTAGAATTTTTTTGTTTTCTTTCCTCCTCCATTTTCAAATGCTAATATCTTTTGATCTAGAGATCCAAACGCGATAAAAATTTCACTGAATTTTTTTTATTTTTTGATGCTCTTCGTTTTGAGACTTGGTTCGATATAATTACATCGTTTTTCGCGAGATTCACTTTCGATATTCACTCAGTGAATCCTGAAAATCAGTGAATATCGACAGTGAATTTCGTACAATAGCGAATTTCGAAAGTTTTTTCAAATCACGCCGAATATGTTGATCGTGGGTATCAAAATAAAGAGCATTAAAAAATAAAAAATTTGGTGAAAGAATCTTCAAATTTGGAGTTATAGATTGAAAGATATGAGTGTTTATAAAGGATGGATGATAAAGAAAGTGTGTTGGTTTTTTTTTAGGGGAAATGGCGGCAGAGAAAAAAAAATAGTTTTTATTTATGCAGAAGTTTCAAATAACTGTCTTTTCCCTAATTGATGAAATATTTATGTTCTTCTCCCTCGTTACCCCTACATATTATACTCCAGTGATTTGAAAAAATAACCGTAATTCCATTTACAATTCAATTTAACTATATAAAATGGCGGGTTCTATCGGCACATGCATAATTACTTTTGGCATCCATTATTTGAAGAAAAAAATCTGCTGAAACGTTATTTCATCGGTGTTCCTCCTTCAACACACCGACGTTGGTGTTGAAGCTGAGGAACCACCAAATGATCGACGCCCTAAGTTGTGCCACTTTATAACGTGAAAGTCAAGGATATCGGTGTTTTCCTGAACACCAACGCCGCAGAATACATCGACGCTGGTGTTCGGGCGAGGAACACCGATGGGAATGACGTCGCCTTTTGAAAACAATGTGGTGCCAAGTAATTTTTTGTGATGTCGTAAGTAAATGGATACCAAAAGTAATTTGATATTTGCCAATAGATTTCATGAAAAAACTATATAAAACTAGCCTAAAACTCGTGCATCATGCACGGGTATGTTTTAGCAAGAAGTGAATCATGACACGCAATGGTTAATACAATTATAAAATGAGATAAACACATAAATATGAATTATTAATAAAAACATGTAGAATGTAAAAACATTTTGATATACATGATTATATACAACACCAAATTAATGTTATCACATGATATTCGATGAAGTAAATAATATTGCGACATACATGTGATGTGCATAAGAATTACAAATCTGTTCTGTGCTTTGGCAAAAATATTCAACATAAAAAGAAAAGAAAAGTATTCATCAACTTCCACCGCTTACTCCTAATGATTTGTAATGGACGCTTGTTAAATCCTAATGATGGATGCATGAAATGAAAAAGTATATTCATTTAGCATATATAACATGTTCTTTGATTACGTATACGTAAGAGGCCTCAATTTTTTACTAATTATAAATTATCATCCCAGCAGAGAAGGATAAACAAATAACCGAAAAAATAATAATAATAAAAGAATTTCAAGCTCTATAACAAAGATTACAACTCCCATAACAAAATCCTTCGATTAGAGGAGCTCTGAAAAAAAAAATCACTATCACGATACACACAAAAAGTAAGTCAAACAAAAATTTCAACAGTTTCTTTGGAGATGAGTGTATGAATCCTTACCGCACCATATAAATGGATGAGACATCTTCCGCTCCGATTAGTAAAGAAAATTCACCGAGTTTGATTTGATCATAAAAATATGTTTTTTTTTTGAAGAAGATGATCTGCACTTTGTCTCATCAAATGAATCGCTTTCCTGAACTCACATTATAGGACTTTCGGAAGTTCAATTGATTTGATAAGGATGAATAGGTTTTCAAAATCGCACAACTTTGATAGTTGCTGAACAAAAGGTTAAGGTGTTTGGGATTATGAATTATGAGAGAAAATATGGAGTTTATGGATTTTTAGGGATTTAATGGCGCACTAAATTTCGTGATAAGTTTTGGATTGACAATGAAACCATTGATTTGGAACGTCGGATTTTTTTTTCCACGAAGAATGAATTTCAAGCATTAATGTGACAATTATTTCTTACTAATTGCAACCATTAATGTCACAGATTTTTTTGATTTTTTTATCTCTTATGGCTATCAATGTGTCGTGTTAATGTGGATTTGGGTCGGGTTAGATGCGGAATCGTCGGGTAATTAATTTTACACACCTTCAAAACATATTAATATATATAGATATAGATATGCAAAGAATAAAAATGTTATTCCATTAAAATTATGAAACCATTACTGTGCTAAAAAATTAAGTTAAAAAAAATCTCCAAAACATGCATTTATGCTTGGTCAAATAAAGCGGCTTTCTCCACAAAAAAAAAAAAATAAATAAATAAAGCGGCTAACATAATTGATGGTACCAGTAGTTAATTGACAGGAAGGGTAATTGTGTCAAGGTGCTCTGGCTGGAGCATACCTGCTCTGGCAATAGCGCTAACTTAGCGCCTATGATGCACCGACACCTCAATCTGGTCGCAGTGCGCCGTGTCCGACACAAGACACGACACGACAAAGTTCGACACGCTTCGACACCGTGTCCGACACGTGTCGGATGGTTAAATTAATATTATTTAAAATTTAAATATCCGACACATTTTCCTTATAATAATCGCTTATTAATTCCATTACCGACAATCGGCACACCCCGACACTCCTGAACCCAATTTTTATTTTATTTTCTTTATTTAAGTCTTCAATTGAAACGATAAAATACACGATTTTTATTTCTATAATAATTAAATAAATAATACGTTGTATCAAGTTTATATGTTTGTTGTTGATAAACAATCATTTTTACAATTTGTAATATTTTGAAGTCAATCACAATTTCTTTTGTCAGAATTATAACATCAAAATGCATTGTTTATTGATATTAATTGATAGAATAGCTATTATAAGATGTTTATATAGAGAGCCACAAGGGCTATGAACGGAAATACAAAAATAAATATAAACCCTAATATAAAATGATGGCACAATCCATCCTGCTAACTGCACGGATGGGGCTATATTGTCTAATACGCCCCTCGTCAAGCGGACGGCGCCATGCGAAGACCAAGCTTGGAAATAAAGCAAAGAAATACACGAGCAAATCCAATACACGAGCAAATTGAATTATATCTCCAATAGGCCCTCAAGCACACGTGGGAGCACATCGTATATGAAGCTTGAAACTCGTTGTGTCCGTCCGGATTTTTTTTTTTTTTTTTTTTTTTTTTTTTGTTGTTTTTTGATATACCCATGCAGAAAAATAAAATATTTTTGGGATATACCCATGCGCAGAAAGAAAAATATTTTGGGATATATCCTTGCGTAAAATAAAATAAAATATTTTGGGATATACCCATGCAGTAAAATAAAATCAACCCGCTGGAGAGGGAGTCGTCATCGCAGCCAAGGAAAAGAGAAGATCCGCGGCGGCAACTCTAGCAAAGGGCGGCCGCTAGGGTTTGTCGGTTGAAGAGGTAGTCGCCATCGCAGCCGGCGGCAAAGAGAAGATCCGGCGGCGGGCAACCCAGCGGCGGCGCCGCGGTCGCTGTGGTTTTTCTAGAAGTGGAAGAGAGAGTCGCCATCGATCGAGCCCGAGGGTGGCGACGGCGGCAAGCCCGAGGTGGAAGAAATTAAAAGGAAAAGAGCAGAGGAATTTGCAGAGGAAGGAGAAATTCATGCGAAGAAGAGAAAAAAAATTTAGGGTTTAGGATCGGATCTCTGATACCATGTCAGAATTATAACATCAAAATGCATTGTTTATTGATATTAATTGATAGAATAACTATTATAAGATGTTTATATAGAGAGCCACAAGGGCTATGAACGGAAATACAAAAATAAATATAAAACCCTAATATAAAATGACGGCACAGTCCATCCTGCTGCGTACGGATGGGGCTATATTGTCTAATACGCTCCCTCAAGCGGACGGCGCTGTGCGAAGACCAAGCTTGGAAATAAAGCAGTAGCTACACGAGCAAATCCAGCTACACGAGCAAATTGAATTATATCTCCAATAAAACCCCTATGGGTACATCTCCATATCAAATGGTCTACGGGAAACCATGTCATCTGCCTGTCGAGTTAGAGCATAGAGCTTATTGGGCTACAAAGTTTCTGAACTTTGATTCCCAATCTTGTGGAAAACATCGACTACAGCAGTTACATGAGCTAGACGAATTCAGACTCCAGGCTTACGAAAGTGCCAGGATTAGTAAGGATAAGATGAAGCTAATCCACGATGCTAAGATTAAGAAGAGAAAATTTCAAGTCGGAGAACAAGTTCTTCTTTACAATTCTAGGTTACATTTGTTTCCTGGGAAGTTGAGGACACGTTGGTCCGGTCCCTTTGAAATTCTCCAAATTATTCCCGAGGCGTTTCTAAACTACGAGGTTATGGTGACCACCGCTTTGAGTGAACGGACAGAGGTGCAAACACTACATTGGTGTGCCTAAAGACAAGCCTTTGACCTGCTCGGTTCCTCGATATCCTTGGATGTGGTGCTACAACAAATCGAAGAATTAGACGAAGTTTTCACCCGATCTTTTCTCCGAGAATGACGGTGATGGTCAATCAAGAAGTTCTAGCCGGTAGTTGGGTATGGAAGAGTATTGGAAGGAGCGTCAACAAAAATGTCATCAGAAGTTTCAGAAGACGAAGAAGTCAACCATGGGGAAGTTTAAACGTGTTTGGAAAGCTATAAAGAATTTAACCCCATGTGTTAGATGCTGTTTCTGCAGCCACACTACTGATCAGAGCTTACACGAGGTAGTGGCTGGCAGAAAAGTCAAATGGCCTGATCCAGGCTGAGCTTTCAACGGTGTCGAGCTAACGACATTAACCAAAAGCGCTACTAGGAGGCATCCTAGATATCCCTTATTATATTAGTTAAATTCTGTTTATGCTGTTAGTGTTATATTTATTTAAGTTTTAGTTTAATTAAGTTTTAGTTGACTAAGTTTTTCTGTTTACATCTGTCAGTTAGTTTGCTTTTTAGATATGGATTACGGAGTTCTTCCTGAGGAGTTCCCCATCATTAGTCGGATCCCATTCATGTGAGTTGATGGACCAGAGGCACTATAGTCTTGCACGTAGATTTTGAGCTTAGTACCCGTGACGAAGACCATCACCTATGTTCTCATTGTTCCCGCTTTGCTCGGGAGGTAGTGACTTCACCATCGAGGAGCTACAGAAGCTATAGGACGCCCATATACGGTCCTAAATGACCCTATGTTTGATGTATCTAGCGCTGTACTACAAAGCTTCACATTTTAGAGGTTTGTGAGGTAGCCTGGAGATGACTCAGGCGCGCAAAGACGACTATGATTTCCCTCCTGCTATTGATATGCTTCGTCGCCTCATCCGCTTGGTGGATTGGGACGAGATTTATGCACTCACTAAGCGTTAGTTAGGTTTGTTTCGCTGAGCAAACGACGTAAAACAAAAGCGCTTGGTGAGGCAACCCAACGTTTTCATCTGCTTTTACTTATTTTCTAGTGATTTTATGTACTTCATTTGATTTTTATTTGTATTTTTGAAGTTTTAATTAAGTTTAATAAGAAAGTGCACTTTTGAATTGGAGTTGTATGGAAAAATTATGATTTTTGCACCTTTTCCTGTTTGGACGCCCGTCCGCCCTGCACAATTTTTGAACGAGCGTCCACAACTCTTGGACGCCCGTCTGGTGAACTCTCTTCAACGCTGTTTGTGTTTTGGCCGTCTGGACGAAAGGCTCGCTTATATGGACGCCCGCCCGCTTCATATAAGCTTTCAGATGGACGCCCGTCCATGATCATGGACGCCCGTTCAGACCTGAGTCTATATATATCCCCCGCTTCCATTCTTTATTCGAATTGAGAAGTTTAAATTGCCAAACCCGACTTTTTGCCTCCTTTTGCTCGAAAATCCTCATTTCTACACCAAATTGGGCGATTCAAAGCCCTACCAACAACTCTCAATCCCTCTTTGGTTTTCCAAACGCAATCCACCAACATCCACCCGTTGTTTGAATCGGTGATCTTGCGTAAGCGGTTTTCTTTGGAAAAATCCGATCTTTGGTCTCATTTTCTCACGCTTGGGACTTCTAATCAAAGATAATCATCATCCTTTCAACATACTTGGTAAGATTTTATAAGCTTTTCGTGGATTAATTCACATTTTTCCAAGTTCGATCTTCGAGTCGACTAATTGCATACACTTGTCTTATTTGTTTTCTTCTCTGTGTTTTGTTTGTTTTTCTTTCTTGGTTGATGATATGGGTTGGTTATGGATGATTTTGATGGGTTGCATTGTGGTTTTGATGTTGGGTTGGTGTTGCGTTGTTTGGGAAATCCCGTTTGGACGATAAACGGGTGGTTGTGTTTGAATTTGGGTTTGGGATTGGTGTTTGTTTAGCATTCGGTTAAGATGGTGCACAAGGAGGTAGTTAAGAGACATGGTAAAGGGGTGGCTAAGGAACCTGCTAAGAGGAAGAAGGGTGTGGACCCCACGTTAGTCAATCCCAACCAAGGTATTCGTATTGGTGAGCGTCAGAACCCTCCTAGAGGTCAAACTAGAGTTCCTTTGTGAGATGAGCCTGAATCTGGGTCTGAAACCGATGATGAGCCGTTAGTAAGGATGCAAACTAGGGCGGCAGACGCTTGGGCTGAACAGGTAGACAATGAGCCTGAGGGAGATGAGCCGATTAGACAGAGAGTGAGACCCGCTATCCCTATTCCTTTTGCTCGAAGATTCATCAACCCTAAGGCGATGGAGGTCTATAATAAGCATTATCTCGACTCGGACGATGTTGATCGAGCGAGCCATTCTAGACACGGCGGTGGACCCCGCATTTGTACAAATTGTTAAAGGATAGAAGTGGGAAGCGCCGATGAAAACCCCTAGACTCAGTCAATGCTACACTAGTTCGTGAGTTTTATGCGAACTGCTCGAAACAGATTTGAGAGCCGGGATGGTCACTGTTCGGGGGTTAAGGTGCCGCTTTACACCGGAAATTATCAATGGAAATACGGTTTGGATCCTTTTGAGGGGTTGGACTACAAGGAGGCGATAAAGGCCAAACAAGACGCCGTGAGGATCCGTTGGAGGAGTTACGGTTGTTGGTGTGCCCCGAGGTGCCTTGGACACTCGGACCGGGTGGGGCTAGAAAGGAATTAGTAACCACGAGCCGACAGAGGATTGGAAGGTCCAATGTCGGTTTATTCGTAACCGGTTGTTACCTAAGAACAACTCGACTCACTTCCACATTGGTGACCTTGGGATGCTTTATGCCTTGACCTTCAAGCTCAATGTTGATGTGGGACAAGCTTTGTACGACGAGATATCGATTAATCGAAAAGTTTATACGAGGTGCTTGATTGTCCCGCACCTTATACACGCTTTGTGCTCTCGATGCTCAAGTTCCCAGTACAAGACCGATCACAAACCGAAGAATCTTAGGTTCTTGCAGAGGAGAGAGAAATCTTCGGTCGACCGAGATCGAGGCCGAGGTAGCACGTGAGCCTGGTTCTTCTTCGCATCGCCTCGTGCATCCTCCCGTCCTACTTTATCTCCCAGCTTAGGATGCGGTTGAGCATGGCCAATAGTTTCGGGAATGGTCGGGTGATATTCGGGATACGCAGAACAATATTTTGTCCATTCTTCAAGCAGATATCGTGAAGACCGGCAAATGAGGGACGAGAACCTTCAATCCGAGCCCGTTGATTATCTCTTTGCTTGATGATATTGAAGCAGTGTCATTGCGGATGTTCTACACGACTCTGAGTCATCTTCAGATGAGGAGCAGCCTGACTCGGCAGTTAGGACTCCGGCACCACCTTCTGGACCCTCCTCTGATCCTCCGGCTGATGATACTCCGGCTCCGGGGCAATCTTGATTTCATTAGTCTATTTTTCGAATTGCGCTAGCTACGGTGATTGTATATTTCTGCTACTTTTTACTTATATGGTTCATTGTAATTTTTGATGTTGCTACTATTTATTTCCGATGGATCATGTAAGCCATAAGGCACCCGTACTTTCTTCATTTTCTACTATGTTTATACTTTCTGGATGTATTGACTGCTTTAACTTTTGCTTTATCTTCATTTTTGATATCTCTTTTCGCTTACGTATAATTCCCATTTTCCCCGAGATGGTTCCATGTTTGTTAAGACGTGCGGTATATTTTTAGCGGTTTCATCGAGCTACATTGTCTGGTTACGCGTTCTAAGTGTCATTATGTAGGCTCCGGCCTGACCGACGATTCGAGTTTCGATTTAAATCAGGTAAGTCTTTTCCTTTTTCTTTCGTTCTGCACAACATGAGGACATGTTGATTTTTAAGTGTGGGGGAGGGGGATGTTTCGATATGTATCTACACATTTGCTTAGTGCGTAATGTTTCTATGTTTCTATGCAAAGTGAGCTAAAATTTTCAGGATTTTTCGACACTTTTGTTTTTGTTTTGTCCCGAGTAGGCGATTCGATTCAATGTTCGTTATTTTTATAGTCATTTGAGCTGTATATCATATGTTTGATAAGTTAGTTGTTTCACCTGAGATCGATTTTTCACGAGCCATAGTAAATGATGAGCTACTTATAAAGTTATACCCCTTTTGGACGAGTGATCTTTGATTGTCTTATAAGTCATGTACTTAGTGCTACGCATATATCTTGAGATTTATGATAGTTTATATTTAGATCCGGAGTATGATATCATGTGAATATCTGTAAGTTTGAATGTGATAAGTGAAACGTGATTAAGTCTTTGCAATAGTAATAAATTGTTTACTTGAGGTGTTATGCTCAATGGTGCATGCTACTAGAAAATAATCTTTTCACCACCAAATGAGAAATCTCTAAGTAAACATAATTGTAATTGGGTGTGTCGGAAGTCGGTCGATGATTTGAGTGCGATAGGGTATACCACGTATGTCCTATACCACTATGATGACTCATTAAGGGTGAATTTACGTCTTTGTATAACGTTATATTTTATAATGTTTCCCGACATTCGTATTAATCACATGGAAATCACGTGTTTAAATGAATTATTGAGCGAATGACATTTTTAATGAGTTAATCGCAAAGTTGGTGAATTTATATGTTTTTAATTATGATTTTATGGTTATTGAATTGTGTTACGCTTTGTATTTTTGATGTGATGTAGATACATGTTGGAGGCTAAATTGATGATCAATGTTGATATAATTCGAGCTAAATCAAGATAGAGATGAGAAAAAGAAGGATAAAGATGGAGAAAAGAGATAAAGATCAAGAAATCGAAATTACCATATTGGATCAAGGCGTCGTGTCCCGTCCAGGTGGGCGGGCGTTTGATCAAATGGACGAGCGTCCAGAGGGTATTTACATTCAACAAGTTTGGGCGCAGATGGACGCTTAGATCGAGCGGCCGTTTGAAGAAGATTCGGCCCGACTCAAAGTTCAAAACGGACCGGACGAGCGTCCAGAAGAATGGACGGGCGTCCACGGCCGACTGAAGCGTAACCGACCTAGCTTATGACCTAGCCGACTTATTCACCTATTTAGCGTGACGCCCAAACCTAGCGAACACAGCGAAAAAGAGACGCGCGCAGAGACAGTTAGAGAGTCGAAAATTCATCTTAAAAACAGCAGCAGTTTGTCCTTTCTTTTTGTTTCTTTTATTATGCAATCAAAACGATTTGTTGATTTCAAGACTATTATGAGTAACTAAACTCCCGGGTTGGACGAACGGGTGAAGCAATTCAGGAGGTGTTTGGTTTTCTTATTTTCTGCGTTTTGCAATCAATAAAGGTCAGATTTTTATTGCGTTTATTTCGTGCTTCATATCGATAGATAAAGCCTGTGATATTTGTTTGACGATAGTTGAATGAATTCTAGATCACCGCAATAGTAATCAGTTTAAACGATTTGTCTAAAAACGAAAGTTATCAAATTGTTAACCTAGATAATAGATTCGAAAGAATTTGTGCCTATCGTGCTTAAATAATCAATCTTTGATAAAAGTTGATAAACGGATTATCTAAGAAATTAGTAATCTGCTTTGGGTATAGGTTAATCTTGGCCTTTAGTAATTTGCATGCGTAGGGAGTTAGAATCTTTTACCGCTATCTTGAATTGTGGATCCTGTTTGTCCGCCTTTCTCCCATTATTTGATAAACCTAGAATTGTTACTCGTGATACTTTTTGCCTAAGCTTTGATACACATTCAACCTCACGTTCTCGTGGGGATCGACCGGAATAATCGCTTTACTACAAGCTTTGCACTTGGAGCGACTAACCGGATTTTTATTACTTGTCTTTTTGTTTCGTTTACAAAAATCCACCACAAGTTTTTGGCGCCGTTGCCGGGGAACTTGGCACGGTTTTATGTGTTTTTAGCATAAGATTTAGGTAGATCATTCATTGATGTTTTAGTTGTGGTTTAAGGTTCTCCTTAGTAGCCTCTTTTCTCGCAATTTACTTTCGTTCTTGTTCTTCCGGTACCAAACGAGCGTCCTGGATCTTGGGCGCCCGTCCGCTGGAAATTTTCGATCCAATTTTATTTTTGTTCACTCAAACGAGCGTCCATAATATTTGGACGCCCGTTCAAGTATTCTGCCGACCGGACGAGCGTTTGTGTCACTAAACGCCCGTCCAGCCCAATACCCACCCAGACGCCCGTCTATAACCTTGGACGCCCGTCTGCCTTCCTGACTCCTTTCTTCTCTTTCTCTTTCTCTCCTTAGTTTGACTTCGTTATATGCAAACACGAAGTAAACAAGGACAGTTAATTTTTGAGCCTGAGCTTGAACGAGACGTAGTTCGAGTAAACCGTAAACGAAAAGTTCCCGAGCCCATTCCGATTCCCGAAGAGGAAGTCGAAGAGAGTTCGAGTGAAAACTCTTACGAAGATAATTTCTTCTCCAACCTTTTCTTTGAGGAAGAAACTCATCGATTCAATGGCTCAAGCCAACCGCACTCTGGCGGACTATGCCACTCCCGGTGATGTGAACATTAAGCTCGGGCCGTGGTTATCCCTACCGATACAGCCCCATTTGAGATAAGACCGGCTCTCATCCGGATGGTGCGGAAGACGCATCAACTTTCTATGGGTATCAATCGAGAACCCCTACACGCATCTTTATGTATTTACGGGTATATGCGATACTACTCGCATTAAGGATGTCGATCAAGACATCATTAAGTCTGAAACTATTTCCATTTTCACTCCTTGGAGAAGCAATGGAATGGTTTAAATCTCTTCCTTCGAATCTATCCAAACTTGGGCCCACTTCGAAAGTCAATTTTGGCCCAATATTTTCCTCCGTCTAAGACAAATCAATGTCTTAACGAGATCTCAAATTTTCATCAAGCGAGTGATGAATCTTTCTTTGAAGCATGGAAGCGTTTCAAAATTTTGTTGAACAAGTGCCCCCATCATGGAATGGATTTGCGAGAGAAGGGTCCATACTTTCTTCATGGTCTAAATGAGTCCACTAAAGGGATGGTCAACTCCTCATCCTGAGAGTCTTCTTGAAGAAAACCCCACAGTAAGGGGTGGGATTTATTTGAAGATATAGCTAGGTACAACTATGCACCTACGTATCAATCACCAACGGTCCCTGCTGCACCTAAAATCGAAGAAGTCAACAACCAGAATCATGGTCAAATGATTGCAGCCCTGCAGGCTCAACTTTCTGCTTTGACCATGACTAAAAATCAAAATCAACCCTCTCTCCAACAGAATGCACAAGTATTCTCTTGTGATAACTGTTATCAGACTGGTCACATCAGTGACCATTGTCAGTACACTCCTATCCCCACCTTTCAAGCCAATGCTGCCCAACAAACGAGGCAGTATGATTCGGTGAACTGCTATACCTGTGGGCTTAGAGGTCACATTTCTGCAACATGCCCCTTGAATGGTGGACATGAGAGAAACAATTCTTCCGCCAAAAAACCGAATAACTCTCAAGGTCGAACTACAACCGAATAGAAATTATGCTCGAGAATCAAGGTTATGACCAAAACCGCTTTTCGAATTCGGGCTACAATCAAAATTCGGGATGAGAATACCACTCGCAATGCCTACTACCGAAACCCAACTCGAGTCAAAGTTCAAATTCTCAACCAAAAACAAATCCACCTGGCCCACTAATCAAAACTCACAACAAAACCGCCTGTCGAGATTCCTCAACTTATGGTACTACCTCTACACGGGCAGAGAGTATGACGAGCAGCAACAGGGCGATGAAGAACTTAGAAAGACAGTTAGGGCAACTAGTTTGAACAATTAGTTGCCAGGACCTCAAGGTCGACTACCTAGTTTCTGAGAAAAAACCCTAAAAGTGATCATGCAGCCCAAGCTGAAGCAAGAACAAACCACTGTGCCGAGCTCGCACCCATTACCCCCTATGGACAAGAGGAGTCAAATGCTATGAATCTGAGGTCCGGTACACAATTGCAACAACACCCTAGTTACAGACAGAACCAGGGAAACGAGTAAGCCCTCCTACCCCTGATTCGGTAGGAGGGGAAGAATCGCAGTCCCCTGACCTGGATGAAGAGAGAGATGAAAATGAGATTGAAGCCGGAAAAAGATTTGGGGTGATTGAAAACCAAAATGATGAACTGAAAAAGTCACTCAAAGTGGGTGATCCCCGACGACGAGTGAAAAGACTGAAAAAGTGGTGAGGTGGAAAGATCTTGAGGACAAAGCTATACGGGCTTCCTCCACTGTGAAAGTATTCTCCGAAGAAGAATGAATAAGCTCCTGTTCCTACCAAGGAAGCACAACATTTCCTTATCTGAAGACAAGAAGTATGACAAAGTACTCAACCTACTAAGAAACACTCAAGTAAATTTGCCTTTATCCGAGGTATTGGTTGAAATGCCTAAGTACACCAAGTTTGTGAAGGATGTTGTTTCGTCGAAGAAGAAATTGGGTGAAATGGAGAAAAGATTGGGAGAAGAATGCTCCGCTTATTGCCGACGGAGGAATTCTGGCGCGCGATCCCGGAAAATTTGTCTTAACTCTGAAAATCAAGGATTTAAGCTTCCCAAATTCTCTGTGATTTAGGAGCGTCCATTAGTTTGATGTCTCTATCATGCATGCAAGAGACTACATCTTGACCATCTATTGGAGCCTACCCCCATAAGTATCCAAATTGCGAGATAGATCTTTCAAGAGAGCCGACGGAGTGCTTAGAGACCTTCCGGTCCAAGTAGACAAATTCACATTTCTGTGGATTGGTATGTCTTAGACACTAAAGAAGAAGATACCCCCTCCTCCTAGGGCGACCTTTCCTATCTCTTTGCTAGAGCCACTATAGATCGCGATGCAGATTTGTCACTTTACGTGTTGGGGATGAGGAAGTGCGCTACTGATGTAGTTAAAGCCCTTAAATCACCTTCCTCGAAAACCCCTCTGGTTTTGTGCTTGAAACGTCGATGATTTCACAGACTACACCTTGGACGAGCTAGAGGCCGCTATGGAGAAGAGCTTGCTGAAGAAGACCCAGTGCTCTCTGAAAGAACTCTTTCACCCTCAGAAGAAGTCGACTTGCTTGAGGCAAGAGTTTTTGACCCTATCACTAAGGAAGATCTAAAACAAGGAGAGGCCAAGACCAGTTTAGAGGAGCCTCCTGAGGACCTTGTTCTAAAACCTCTACCTCAGCATCTGAAGTATATCTTCTTGAGAGAAGGTGAGCGCTTACCTCTGATTATCTCCTCTACACTGTCAGCAGAAGAAGAAGCTGAGTTAGTTGATGTTCTGAAGAAAAATGAGAAAGCCTTCGGTTGGCAGGTAGGTGATATAAGAGGAATATCTCCAGACGTCTGTATGCATAAGATTAGAACCGAAGAAGGTGCAAAGAGTATAAGACAACCACAGAGACGTTTAAACCCACACATGCAGGAAGTGGTAAAGAAAGAGATCATTAAGCTATTGGATATGGGGATTATTTATGCGATAGCTGATAGCGATTGGGTCTCCCCCACTCGTAGTACCAAAAAGGAGGTATTACAATTGAAAAAAAAGAATGACAAAGGTGAAGAGGTAGCTGTCAGATTAGTCACCGGGTACAGAGTCTGTATAGACTATAGGAAACTAAACGAGGTGACCTTAAAAGACCATTTCCCTCTCCCCTTCATAGACCAAATGTTGGAACGTTTGGCGGGGCATGCTTTCTACTGTTTTCTGGACGGTTATTCAGGTTATTTCCAAATCCCTATTGACCCAGTAGATCAAGAGAAAACAACCTTCACTGCCTTTATGGTACTTTCGCTTATAGGCGAATGCCCTTTGGACTTTGCAATGCGCCAGCTACATTTCAGAGATGTATGTTGGCTATCTTTGATGGACTTATAGAGAAATGCATGGAGGTATTCATGGACGACTTCTCGGTGTTTGGCACATCGTTTACGGACTGTCTTGAAAATCTAGACAAAGCACTGCAAAGGTGTGTGGAGAAGAACTTGATTCTCAATTGGGAGAAGTGCCATCTTATGGTGACCGAAGGGATTGTTTTAGGTCACAAGATCTCCGCTAAAGGCATAGAGGTTGATAAAGCTAAGGTAGAAACTATTGAAAAGATGAATTACCCCAGAAACACGAATGAAGTAAGAAGTTTCCTTGGTCATGTGGGTTTCTACAGGAGATTTATAAAAGATTTTTCAAAAATATCGAAACCTTTATCGACTCTACTGAAAGATGACGTCACCTTCAATTTCGATAATGACTGTCAAGTTGCCTTCAAAGAGCTTAAAACAAATGCGTTTGACCTCACTTTTCCTATCCCGATCTCTCCGTTTGGAACATTCCATTCGAATCGATGTGTGATGCCTCCAACTACACTGTGGGTGCTGTATTAGGACAAAGGGTTAATGGTAAATTCCAACCTATCTCGTACGCGAGTCATACCTTGAATCCAGCCCAAGCAAATTACACCACTACGGAAAAGGAACTGTTAGCGGTTGTGTTTTCCATGGATAAGTTCCGCAGCTATTTGCTTGGTGCCAAGGTAATTGTATGGACTGATCATGCAGCATTGCGTTACTTAATGAACAAGAAGGATGCTAAACCAAGACTGCTAAGGTGGATTCTTACACTACAAGAATTCGATGTTCACATCAAGGATATAAGGGGTAGTGAGAACACCGTAGCAGACCATATTTCAAGAGTAATACCAGTAGCTGAGGAAGATCCTTTGGACATTGATCTTTATTATCCCTTCGAGAGCGTCATGAATATGGATGTCCATACCCCCGACCCCCCTTGGTATGCTTCGATTGTCAATTACCTTCATTCTAGCTACTTGAATCCCGAATTTTCTTACCAGGAGAAGAAGAAGTTCTTCTCTGATCTGAAGTACTATGTCTGGGAAGAACCATATCTATTCAAGATCTGCAAGGATGGGTTACTCCGCCGGTGTGTACACGAATGCGAGCAACGGGATATTATTGAGCAATGTCATAGTGGCCCCATCATGGCGCCATTTTAATGCATGGAAGACCGTTGCCAAAATCTTTCAATGTGGTTTCTACTGGCCCAAGATTTTTAAAGATACTGAAGCCTTCTGCAAAAGCTGCGATAGGTGCCAGAGAACCGTACTTTGACCAGGCGATGCGATATGCCGCTTCAACCCATATTGGAATGTGAAGTGTTTGGCGTATGGGGCATAGACTTTATGGGACCATTTCCATCTTCATGCGGAAATAAATACATTCAGTGCAGTGTAGACTATGTTTCTAAATGGGTAGAGGTCGTCGCAACTCCACTAAATGATCATAAACGGTCATGAAATTTCAAGAGAAACATTTTCACGAGGTTTGGCTACCTAGAGCTCGATCGATGATGAAGGTCACACTTCATTAATAGACCCTGGATAGCCTTAGCTAAGTATGGTGTTAAGCATAAAAGTGGCACACCATATCACCCTATGACCGAGTGGGCAAGTTGAGCGTAGTAATCGTCAGTATAAAGAAAATCCTCGAGAAAACGGTCAACTCTCATCGAAAGGATTGAGTCCGAAGTCGGGCGATGTCTTGTGGGCTTACCGGACCGCATACAAAAACCCTATGGGTACATCACCATACCAAATGGTTTATGGAAAGCCCTGTCATTTGCCGGTAGAATTAGAGCATAGAGCTTATTGGGCAACTAAGTTCCTAAACTTCGACTCCCAAGCTTGTGGAGAACGTAGGCTCCAAAGAGATACATGAATTAGACGAGTTCAGGCTCCAAGCTTATGAGAGTTCACGGATAAGCAAGGAAAGGATGAAATTCCTTCATGATAAAAGATCAAGAACAGGAGTTTCATGCGCGAGCCGGTATCTTGTTATACAATTCCAGGTGCATCTTTTCCCGGAAAGCTAAGGACGCGTGGTCCGGTCCATTTGAGGTCCCGTCTGTCTTTCCTAGCGGCGTTTTGGAACTTAAGGGGATTGGTGATCAGCCTTTCAAGGTCAATGGTCAATGATGCAAACACTACATTGGCCAACCGAAGGAATCACCGAGGTAGTTAAATTCCTTGATTTGTAAAGTTGTATCACTTCAGAGTCGATGATCATGCGATGAGTTCTCCCAGACCTATTCTCGATGATAATCTTGAATCACCACCAAGTTTTTGCCGGAAGTCGGGACATGGAACAATATTGGAAGGAAGTGGATTTGAAGAAGCATAAAGTGCGGAAGAGATCCCGGTCAGACGAGAAGATCAAGCGGGCCTGGAAAAATGGTTGGGTCGAATCCCGTGCCGCACTTTGCTTTTGTAGACCTAATTTTGTTAAGGATTACATTCTTTGAGATGACCGGCAAAAAGCCAAAGTGGCCCGACCGGGTTAGACCTGAATTGAATGTCGAGCTAATGACATAAACCAAAAGCGCCACTAGGGGCATCCAGATATCAAATCTTGTTTCGATTTTCCTTAGTTCTTTTGCTTTACGTATGTTATTTTAGTTAGTTTTACTAAGCTTTTATGTTTCTATCATCGATGAGTTGCTTTCTAGTTATGGATCTTTACGGAGTTCGCCTGAGGAGTTTCCACTCATTAGTCGGATTCCGCCGATCCTGATAGATGATGGACCAGAGGCACTATAATTCTTCATGTAGATTTTGATATTAGTACTCGAGTTAAGACCATCACGTGCGTTATCATTGTTCCACCTTGTTCGGGAGGCGGCGATTTCACGACCGGGAGTTGCGAGGAGGCCATAAGATGTCCGTACAAGATACTTAATGATCCTATCTTGTGGACGGATTTGGCGCTGATCTTTGCTTGGGCGAGCATTTCGAGGTCTTGAGGTAGGTGGTGAGGATTGGTGTTTGCAGGATGAGTACGATTTTCCTCCGGCTATCGACATGCTTCGACGTCTCATTCGCATAGTGGACTGGGACGAGATCTACGCAGACCAGTGACCTATTAGTCAGTTTTGTCTCCGTCGAGCCCCGACGTAAAATGAAAGCGCTGGGTGGGAGGCAACCCACCGTTACTTATCTATTTTTGTTTTTGATGGTACTTCGTTGATTTATAGTTGTATTTTTTTTTTAAATCTCAATTAAGTTAATAAGAAAATGCACTTTTGAATTTGAGTTGTATGGCATTTTATGATTTTTGCATTTAAGCCTTATTGGACGCCCGTCCATCAGTATGGACGCCCGTCCGGCTTGACTAAACTTTAGACGAACGTTCACTAGGCATGGACGCTCGTCTGAAAATTTCCCTCCAATCCTGTATGTGATTTAAAATGGACGAGCGTCTACTAAACTGGACGCCCGTCCAGTTCATCTGATTTCCCAGTGGACGCCCGTCCTCTGAGTTGGACGAGCGTCCAACCTCTGTCTATATATACGCCCTCAACGCGTGAACCCTCACTTTTCAGTTTTTCAAATCGCCAAACCGTTTCCTCTCCCTTTTTTTGGCCTCAAATCTTCATTTCTAAACCATTTTGAGCGATTCCAAGTGCTACAGGCCGCTCTTGATACCCTCTCTTTGATTCTCACAATCAAATCCTCCAACACACAGTATTTTTGGAGAATCAGGCACCATTCACGTCCGACTTTTCAGAGAAAAAATTCGAACTTGGAGCCCATTTCGGTGTTGTTTGGATTGATTTTCACCTCGATCAGCATCTACCCATCTTACCCGGTAAGTTAGTAACAACTTTTCTCGATTTTGTTCACGTTTTTCTGAGTTCGATCTTTGGGTCGGCTCGTTCACTTGAATATCATCTTATTTGTTTTCTTTCTTTCATTTTTGATTCTTGGCTCTTGCTGGTTGATGTTGTTGATGATGAATGGGTTGGTTATTGATCATGAATGGTTGTGATTGTGGTTTGGTTGATTTGAAATCCCGCTTTGGATGTTCAACGGGTACCTTTTGTGGGTATTGGGATTGTTTGATGTAGACTAGGCTTGGAAATGGTTCATAAGAAGGGAGTTGTGAAGCGACACGGGAAGGAAGTAGCTAGGGAGGCCGGGAAAAAGCGCAAAGAGTTCGACCCCACCTTAGTTGATCCCAACCGGGGTGTGAGTATTCGGGAGCAACCCCCTAGAGCCACCCACACTAGGGCAACCTTGCGAGATGAGCCTAGTTCAGATTCTGAAACGGATGAGGATGTGCCATTAGCACGAATGCCTAGGGTTTCCCGAGGAGGAGGATCGTCTAGGGCTGCGGAGACGGTGGAAGCGACTTTTGAGGAGGAACCTGTTGTCCCTAGGACTGCCCCACCTAGGAAGAAGTCTAAAACCATCCCTCCCATGCCAATGCCTCGTCGATTCATAAACCCTAGGGCCCATGAGGTTTTTACTAAGCATTATTTTTCACGGAATATGTTGGTTGAGAGGGCTGTGTTGGAGGCGAATGTCGATCCGGGGTTCGTTAAGTTGCTCAAGGTCCGGAAATGGGAAGCTTTAATGACAATCCCGACTACCCCAGTCAATAGCTCCCTAGTTAGGGAATTTTACGCAAATTGTTCGGAGACCGACTTAGGGAAAGAGGTAGTCATGGTTCGAGGGGTAGAAGTTCCCTTTACACCGGAGGTGATTAATCAGAAGTACAACTTAGCAGCCTTTGAGGGAAGGGATTATAAGGAAGAAATCGTGTATAGACAGAGTTTGGGACAGGATCCTTTGGAAGAGTTGCGATTGCGGGTTTGTCCGGATGTTGCCTGGACGTTGAGACCGGGGGGAGACCGGAAAGAGTTGGTTACCACGACCTGGACAGAGGATTGGAAGGTCCAGTGTCGCTTTATTCAGAGTCGATTGTTGCCGAAAAACAACCTGACGCATTTTCATATAGGTGACCTGGGTATGCTGTATGCGTTGACGTTTGGCCTGAATGTAAATGTGGGACAGGCGTTATATGACGAGGTGGCTACTAATCAGCAAAACTATTCTCGTAACCTGATTATCCCTCACCTGATCCACAGTCTCTGCATTGATGCCGGTGTGCCTGAGTACGGGGCCGATCACAAGCCGAAGAACCCGAGGCCTATACGGGCGTGAGAGGGTAAGCCTTCGGTCGACCAGAGTCGGGGCACCGCAGAGCCTGGTTCATCCTCGATGATAGACTCGAGCATCCTCACTTCCGGCTTTATCCCCCTCGGTCCGTATGAGATTAAGTATGGCCAACAGTATCCGGGATTGGATGTGCGATATCCACGAAACGCAGAAGAACATGATGTACGTGCTGAGATGCCTTGTGGAGGACAAGAAGCCGAGGGATATGCGGATCTTCAAGGAGAGTGATACGGAGTTCGTCTTCTCGGATGAGATTGAGCAGGCTATTGCAGATGTTATTCACGAGTCTGAGTCATCCGATGAGGAGCAGCCTGCCTCAGTAGACGAGACTACGGCACCACCTTCTGGACCCTCCTCTGACCCTCCAGCTGCTGATTCTGCGCCGCCGGGCCAACCTTGATCTTATTTGTCTATTTTTATGGTTGTATTGACATTTTTACTTATCTGGTTCGTTGTAGTTTGATATTGCTACTCCTATTTATTTACGATGAAACATGTAAGCCATAAGGCGCCCGTACTTTCATTTCTGTCATTCGTGCACTTACCTGGATGGCTTGAATGCTTACGCTTTTGTTTTCTCTTAATTTTAATCTCTCTTCTTCATTCTATTGTACTCCCCCGTTTTCCCCGAGATGTTTCCATGTTTCCCAAGTTGGGCAGGTCTATTTTTAGCGGTTACTCCGGGCTACATTGTATGACTACGACTTTCCGGTGTCACTAGATAGGCTCCGGCCTGACCGACGATTCGTGTACCGGTTGCAATCAGCTAAGTGTTCTTTTATTTCTCTTTCTGCACAACATGAGGGCATGTTGAATTTTTAAGTGTGAGGGAGGGGATTAGTCGATATGTATCTATACATTTGCTTATATGCTTATACGATGTTATTTCTATGCTAAAATGAGCTCAATTTTAATTTTTTTTTTGTTTTGTCCCGAGTAGGCAATACACGTTTTGTTCGGTTTGTTATAGTCATTGATGCTGTATACCATATTTTTAGTGAGTTAGTTGTTTCACCAAGATTTATTTTTCACGAGCCATAGTGAATGATGAGCTAATTTATAAAGTTATACCCCATTTTGGATTAGTGATTTTTGATTTTCTTATAAGTCATGTGCTTAGTGCTACGTTTATATCTCGAGAAGTATGATAGTTTGTATTTAGATCCGTAGTATGATATACTGTGAATATCTAGAAGTTTGAATGTGATAAGTAACACGTAACTAATGTCAAATGAGAAGTTGAAAAATTTAAATGAATCTATGTGTGTGTCGAAAGCTAGTCAATGATTTGAGTGCGATAGGGTATACCACGTATGTCCTATTCCACTATGATGACTAAAAGCTCACGAAAGTTAGGAAAAGCTGCCTTATGATTGGAGTAAGGTAGGGGATTATCTCGAAATGTCCTATTCTGCTATGAGGGCAATAGCTTCTTCTAATGTGTGTTTAAAGTGAATAAGTCGAATCAACTTGAGATATGTTATGAAATGAATATAAGACTAAGTTGTCGTTAATCTTATCCCCAGTATAAACCGATGGATATGTTGTAGGGATTATCCTCTCGAGTATATCGGAAAGGCCCTAGATTCACTCAATCATTCTTTTTCGATATGTCACGTTTGTAGGGTGCATCTTATGAGTGTCACTTATTGCTAGTCTACGAGGGGGTATTAGCTAGTTTTACTTTGAGTTCTTCAAGTTTGGATTTAGTGGAAGTTCATTATGGCTATGCACACACTCACGTGGGTGAACATCTAATTTATTTGAATCTGTGGTATATGTGTTGAGGGGTATATACTCTTTCCGAGCCTTTATCTTGTTTTGTTTTGCTCGGGACGAGCAAGGTTTAAGTGTGGGGAGTTGTTAAGGGTGAATTTACGTCTTTGTATAACGTTATATTTTATAATGTTTCCCAGACATTCGTATTAATCGCATGGAAATCACGTGTTTAAATGAATTATTGAGCGAATGACATTTTTAATGAGTTAATCGCAAAGTTGGTGAATTTATATGTTTTTAATTATGATTTTATGGTTATTGGAATTGTGTTACGCTTTGCGGTATTTTTGATGTGATGTAGATACATGTTGGAGGCTAAATTGATGATCAATGTTGATATAATTCGAGCTAAATCAAGATAGAGATGAGAAAAGAAGGATAAAGATGGAGAAAAAGAGATAAAGATCAAGAAATCGAAATTACCATATTGGGTGGCGTCGAGTCCCGTCCAGTGGGCGGGCGTTTGATCAAATGGACGGCGTCCCAGAGGGTATTTACATTCAAAGCAAGTTTGGGCGCAGGATGGGCGCTAGATCGAGACGGCCGTTTGAAGAAGATTCGCCCGACTCAAAGTTCAAACGGACCGGACGGCGTCCCGAAGAATGGACGGGCGTCCACGGCCGATCAAGCGTAACCGACCTAGCTTATGACCTAGCCGACTTATTCACCTATTTAGCGGCGGCGCCAAACCTAGCGAACCACAAATGAAAAAGAGACGCGTAGAGCGCTTAGAGAGTCGAAAATTCATCTTAAAAGCAATGCAGCGCTTTGTCCTTTCTTTTGTTTCTTTTATTATGCAATCAAAACGATTTGTTGATTTCAAGACTATTATGAGTAACTAAACTCCCGGGTTGGACGAACGGGTGAAGCAATTCGAGAGGTGTTTGGTTTTCTTATTTTCTGCGTTTGCAATCAATAAAGGTCGATTTTTATTGCGCTTTATTTCGTGCTTCATATCGATAGATAAAGCCTGTGATATTTGTTTGACGATAGTTGAATGAATTCTAGATCACCGCAATATAATCAGTTTAAGCGATTTGTCTAAAAACGAAAGTTATCAAATTGTTAACCTAGATAATAGATTCGAAAGAATTTGTGCCTATCGTGCTTAAATAATCAATCTTTGATAAAAGTTGATAAACGGATTATCTAAGAAATTAGTAATCTGCTTTGGGTATAGGTTAATCTTGGCCTTTAGTAATTTGCATGCGTAGGAGTTAGAATCTTTTACCGCTATCTTGAATTGTGGATCCTGTTTTATCTCCGCCTTCTCCCCATTATTTGATAAACCTAGAATTGTTACTCGTGATACTTTTTGCCTAAGCTTTGATACACATTCAACCTCACGTTCTCGTGGGATCGACCGGAATAATCGCTTTACTACAAGCTTTGCACTTGGAAGCGACTAACCGGATTTTTATTACTTGTCTTTTTGTTTCGTTTACAAAAATCCACCACAATGACTAAAAGCTCACGACAGTCAGTAAAAGCTGCCTTATGATTTAGGTAAGGTAGGGTATATCTCGAATATCCTATTCTGCTATGACAGGGCAAGAGCTCATTCTGATGTGCGTTTAAATGTGAAAATAGTTAAATCGAATAGTGAATTGGTATGAAATGGATATAAGACTAAGTTATCGTCTATCTTATCCCCAGTATAAACTGACAGATATGATGTAGGGATTATCCTCTGAGTATTTCAGAAAGGCCCTAGATATATTCGATCATTCTTTTCAGGATATATCACGTTTGTAGGGTACATCTTATGAGTGTCATTTATTACTAGTCTACGAGGGGGTATTAGCTAGTTTTGCTTTGAGTTTCTCAAGTTTGGATTTAGTGGAAGTTCTCTATGGCTTTGCACACACGCACCGTGAACTTCGATTTATTAGATATGTGTTATATATGTTTAGATGGTGATCTTTTCTCGAGCCTTTACTTTGTTTTGTTTTGCTCGGAACGAGCAAAAGCTTAAGTGTGGGGAGTTGTTAAGGTGAATTTATGCGATTTATAAGGCTATATTCTATGATATTTTTCCCGTAATTGTACTAATTTGCATAAGAAATGTGTGTTTAATGGAAATATTGAGCAAATGATATTTTAAAAGAGATAATCGCAAAATAGGTTGATTTATGTGTTTTAATTATGTTTTTATGATTATTTGAGCTTTATTACATTTTGCGATGTTTTTATGTGTTATAGATGCATGTTTGAGGCTCAAAAGATGCTCAAGAGTTGATTGTGTTCGAGGTAAAAGAGATAATGAAGGAATGAGATAGAGAAAAGAGATAAAGTTCAAGAAATCAAGATTAAATTCGATCTGAATCAAGGCGTCCAGAAGCCGAATCAAGCGTCCATAGTGGACGAAAGGTCTTCATCAAGTGAGCGAGCGTCGAGGAATGGGAAGTTGATTCGAGGAAGTTTGGGCGCAGGAGTGGGCCGCCGGCAGACGGGCGTCTGGTCGTGACTCGACCCGACTCAAAGAAGATTTCACAAGCTGGACGGGCGTTCACCCTTTCCAGACGGGCGTCCGTCGGCCGACATGCTGAAACCGACTTAATCTTCTATAAATATCAACGCGTTTTTCCTCACAATACATGATATATTGAAAACCCTAAACCCTAGGGGCGGCTGAGATTTCATTGTTCTTAGTTTTCTAGTAGTTCTAGCTAAACACTTTTTATGTATTTTTACGTCAATCATTCGATCTTCAAGAGGATGCTAAGAGGCTAGGCCTCCATTGAACAAGCATTGTGAAGCCGTCCGATTCAACAATTCAGTTTCTTTTTGTGGTTATTTTGTGAGTATCTATTACGAGTTGTTCCTTTATCATGCTTTACGTTGTTATTGCAAATATATATCGAAAGATGCTTGCTTTATTGATTGTTTAATTGATGAAAATCAAGTTAGACCTTAGATCACCATGATAAAGAATAGATATTTGATCTAATTAACGAGAGTTATTAGGTTAGATTTCTAGGTTAGAAATTGAGAGATTTCACACCTTGATTTGAGAGAGCGTTAATCTTTAGATCGAAAGATAGAGATTAATAGACGAACTTGCCTAAGAAATTAGGGTTCATACCTTTGAATAGGTGAATCACAACTTGATTAGTAATCACGAAATAATCGAATCAAAACCCGAATATTGATAGGATAGGTGGATCAATTGCTTGTTCGTCTCGTAAATTATTGATTTAAAATCCCTTGAAATTGAATTACTTAGCTTAGTTAGTTCTTTCTATTGCATCTTAGATTTAGTTTAGTTTAAATTGGTTGAAACATATCCTTCCTGGCTTTAGATCGTATCTTACATCGATTTTACGCTTTAGTTAAGTTTTATTTTCGATTCTGTTTAGTTTTATCCATTTAGTTTAGTAATCGTGACATAGGTTAGTTAGGAATAAAAACTAGAATTCACAATCGCCAGTTCCCCGTAAGATCGACCCGGCATTCACATGGGAGCACAGCAGACATGAAGCTTGAAACCTGTTGTGTCCGTACGGATTTTTTTTTTTTTTTTTTTTTTTTTGATATACCCATGCAGAGAAGAAAAATATTTTGGGATATACCCTTGCAGAAAATAAAATATTTTGGGATATACCCATGCAGAAAAAGAAAATATTTTGGGATATACTGCAGCGAAAAATAAAATAAAATATTTTGGGATATAATTCAATTTGCTCGTGTATTGGATTTGCTCGTGTAGTCTTTGCTTTATTTCCAAGTTTGGTCTTCGCATGCAGTGCCGTCCGCTTGAGGGCGTATTAGACAATATAGCCCCATCCGTGCACGCAGCAGGATGGATCATGCTGTCATTTTATATTCGGGTTTTATATTAGGGTTTTATATTTATTTTTGTATTTCCGTTCATAGCCCTTGTGGCTCTCTATATAAACATCTTATAATAGCTATTCTATCAATCAATATCAATAAACAATGCATTTTGATGTTATAATTCTGACATCTTTTGGCATCGTATGAAGGTCGAATATCTATTCTAGATATTTATAGAGTTTATGTAATATCTATCTTATTTTGTCTAGTTTTTTCAAATTTTTACGAATATTTTTTTTGATTAATTGAATTTTATATATATATATATATAACGTGTCGTGGCGTGTCGTGTCGCCCAAATTTTAAATTTTAGTATCATTAATCAGTATCGTAGTATCCGTGACGCGTTGTCGTAAAGTATCAAAGTCGTGCAATATAGACGCTAACCTAATAAAATATTCAGTCAATAAATGTATAAAGATGACCCATATTTGTACATGGTAATCCGGATAGATTTGTGCATGTACTGAACGCACAACCCGAAGCCTCGGAATTACTATTACTACTACCAAAGTAGAAAGGTCAAGAGTCACCACCATTCATTTTCGCCATTTTTAAAGCTTCTTCAAAAGGTATATCGATCTACTACTCCATGACCATATATATGCTGTAATTGTAATTTTGACGGACTATCTTTCTTTTCTTTTCTTTTTTCTTTCTTTTTAGCAGTTTTTTTTTTTGGTTATTTTTAATGTTGATCAGAAACCGAACGATGAAGAAGACTGGATACATGGGATATTACAAATTGCCAAAGGCTTTGGGTTTTGCATTTTTCCTTCTCCATTTGCTTTCTGGTATGTCCTTTTTATATAATCCTTTCAGCCCTATATATTTTTGCCACAATTAGTGGTGTAGTATTAATTAATTAATTAAAAGGTACTGTTTCATCCTGGTTATAAGGGCTTCTTCCTTCGAGTTATATCATGCAGAAAATTGTATTTTTTTTTTTTTCTTTTGAGGGGTGAAAATTGTATTTCTAAGTTTCTTCAATCACAGTTCATCTTTACAGCCTTGGAATCCTTCATTTCTTCAAGAAATATGACACGAAATGAATTATATATGTTGATGGAACTATATATTCCACCATTGGAAACAAAAAAATTAACTAGGTTTTAGTTGTTTACCATTTCTACTATATCATATTCTACAAAACATTCCTCTCAAATAAAATATTCAACAAAACATTATTTTTATAATAATATATAGGGAATGAGGAGAAGGGCGTAAATATTTTATCAATTCGATGAAAGGTTTCTTTTGTAACTTTTGCATAAATGAAAAAAGCTATTTATCCACTGTCGAAATTCACTTTTGTTCGAAATTCATTTATTTAAATTCACTTAAAATTCACTAATTTTAAAATTCATTGTCGAAAGTCACTGATTTTAGGATACATCATTGAAATTAATTGATTTGGGATTCACCTGGAGAGATTCATTGATTTTCGGATTTACTCTTGTTCTTCATACTTATAAAATTATGCGATTGTCATTTCTCCCTATAAAAAATATGTAATCGTCTCATTACTTAAAAATATTTCAGATTATGTCATTATACCTAATTATCCTTAATATATATGAATATGGAACACATTTCAAATCGATTACTATACTATACCCCAGAAATTAAAAACATACCCGTTTTAAATTAAATATAAATGATCACGACTATCAAAACATAAGGAAAATTAAATTTTATTTGTTTAGAATGTCTCATATGATTTTTTTTTTTTTCTGGAAGGTTCGTTAGTAAGAACCCTTTTCTTCCTTCTTTGAAACATGCATCTGTTTAATTTGTAAATAATAAATAAAATTATTTATTTATTATTGCGAAACCTTATTAATTAATCTGGAAATTAGAAGTGTTATGTCTTGGTTGATTTTTTTTTTTTTTATTTATCAAAACATCATACTAATAAATATTTATGAACCTCGAAATTGATAATTAATAGCCATGAAAAAACATGATGATGCAGTTGCAGTTGCAGGCACCGCCATGCATATTTATGAAGACGCATCGAAAACAGCTGAAAAAGCAATTGGTCCAATTTATTTCAAGGGAAATAAAGCTTCTTGGTCTTCTGATGCAGGTTCTGCTCGCAAGTTGTTGGCTTTTACCGGTATGCCTACTCTCCTAGCTACCTATATATATATATATATATATATATATATATATATATATATATATATCTGCCATAATTTAAAACACATTCTGCATAGAGCTATATATATTACTTATTTTATCTAATGTTATGAATTAAGTTTTGAGTATTGACTGTATACTACTAATATACAAATTAAAAAGGGATAAATATATACTTATAATCCCCCTATATTTCTTTATTTATTTTCAAATTTTTCAGAAAATAGAACACGTACACTAGTATTTTGAATTGGGGAAATTACACTTTTAGACCCCTGTTTTTTGGTCCTGAACTACATATTTTTGTTACACTTCAGACATTTAACGGATTGATTCTACATCGATTCCATTAAGTGTACAAGAAGTATAACAAAAAATATAGTTCATGGACCAAAAATGTCGTTATGGAAAAGATGAGGACCATCGTTGAAGAATAAGAAAGTATAAGAAACTAAAAATGGCATATTACACGTGTAGTATTTTTCAACGTGAGTCACATGTTATGCTTGTCTTATGTGTCATAAAAGTGTAACAAAATGGTTAATTAGAAGACAACAAAAAAAAAAAAAAAAAAATATGACCCATATGAAAGCTAAGGGTATTGGTATCAGTCTCCCTATCTGCATATTTATCCCTACACTAGGGATGAAAAGTAGGGAAAAAGCAAAAACCTTCCTACATCAGCTACTTTATCTTCACCCTTCTGATAGGGTTGATGAACAGTGTCACCCCCAAATCTGGGGTGTGGATGTAAGTATCCCTACATCTTTTACACTTAGAGTATTGTGAATTTAATAGGGATAGGGATGCTGATGTAGAGTATTGTGAATTTAATTGCTGTAAAGTAGGGATATGTATTTTTTAATAGTATATCTGAGGATAGAGATAGGGTATTTGATGGGAATACCCTAAGAGATAGTTTCGAGTCTAAATAGTGAAATGATGCATTATGGCTCAAAGTAGCGCCACTTGATCAAAAGTTTAGGACATTATATCATTACATGTTCATATTTTAATTTAAAAGAAAGATGATTTAAAATTTCAATGAATTAAACTCATTAAAACAAATGTAAATGTTTATGCTAGTGATTGGCTATTATTCATTTGCCTAAAACATGCCACAAACATGTTTTAGGTTAGTTTTCTTCACGAATGGAGGGTCACATAAACATTCTTAAATTCTATTGGATAAGGTAACCAGAATATAAAAAAATTTGTTGCTAAATATGTAATGTAACACATGTAATTAAGGGTTTAGACCAACTAAGCTTTATGTGATTGAATTGTGATCCTCGTATATATAGTCGTATGCCATATGTTTTACGTTCCTCGAAGACTATATATCTATGTATATATGCTAAAATGATCCTTAATTTAATCTGCTTATATACTTATATATTGAAATATGGTGCATGACACACAATTGGCGGCGGAGGAGCAGATGAAGATGGAGGAGGAGGAGGATCATCGGTGGTGAACCGGATAGGCGGTGGTGTAAGTGAATGCACAAAAAACAACATCCAGGTTTTCCAAGGCGCGACCACACCACTTCCAAGCGGCATCCCAACATACACTGTCCAAGTCGAAAACGTATGCGTTTCAGCCAGTTGCAGTATCTCTAACATTCATATCAGTTGTGGGTGGTTCAGTTCTGCCAGGAACATTAATCCTCACGTTTTCCGGCGTGTTAGCTATGATGATTGCCTCCTTAATGACGGCGAGCCTTTGAATCCAGCTCAAACCATTACTTTCGAGTATGCGAATACTTTTCCCTACCCAATGTCCGTTTCTTCTGTTGATTGCTAGAACAACCCGGCCCTATCTGGAAATTATGTCGGTCTCATGTTGCAAGGGTTCCTTGTAGTTTTTTCTTAAACGTTGATCGATGTGTATAGGAAGGCAATAAATAGGTGTATTGTGTTTTCTATGTTTTGTTTTGTTTGTGTTTCTATGCATCGTTGTTGCGATGGATTAATTGTCCCTCTTTATGATGTTGTAAATATATCGTTTATGTTGCTGGGATCAGGGCCGGGCCATCAGTGAGGCTCATGAAACCCGTCTTAGCGAAAGTCAAGGAAGGCCAACAGTGATGCATGCTCGTTAAAAGAAAAAAAAAAATCCGTGTAGATTCAATTTGATTCAACCTAATATAATATGTTAATTTTTTTTTTTTGAGAAAGGACCAATTTTATTTTTACTCCAATTGATAAAGGTCCCGATAAAAAAATTTACTTAACCCAAAGGTGCCGGAAGGCCCAACGGTACATGTTTCGCTAAAAGAAAAAAAAATTCGTGTAGATTCAATTCGATTCAACCTAATATAATATGTTTTTTTTTTTTTGAGAAATGACCAATTTTATTTTTACTCTAATTGATAAAGGTCCCGATAAAAAAATTTATTTAACCCAAAAAAATAGATATACAAACAAGTTTTTTTTGTTTTATCTATATTATTAATTTTTTAAATATATCTATATTATACATAAAAAAAAAGCACACACAAAATAAATAAAACAAACTTATTATATATATCTACAGTGACTTGTTTGAATCAAACTCGAGGACACTCAAAGTTTTTCTGATGATGTTGTCACTTATGAATTTTCGTCTGCATACTTATGCCTTTTATAGGTTGCAAGTACCCCATAAACGAATGGAGGTACTCCTTGCACGAAAGGGTAGGGTTGTCACTGTTCATGGGATGAAAACATGCAACCCTTACACGAAATGTAAGTACATATCAGGTCGAACCCCGTTTCGTTGCGATAACATTAATTCGTACGGCAACTCATACGCAAACGATAACAAAAATATTTATTTATGAAGAAATATCTAACAATAAGTATGTTTTAAAAAAAACAATTTCAACTAAAAGGCTCAATTCGGAGACTTGGTCGTAAGCCCAATAAAAGCGAGGGCCGGCCCTGGCTGGGATATTAATCTATCTCTTGTATACTTTCCTATAAAGTCAAATGGAGTGGAAAGATATAATAATTCAATTCAATGTGTTTAGTTCTAACGTGAACAAATGGATTGAAAGAAAGATGAATAGCACCAATGTTGTTACGTCGTAAAATAGGTGGTTGTTACCGGTACAGCACTTAAACTCTGTTGTTGTATTTGCATTGGGTTTATACTCGCTTTTAGTTGAAGACCGGGCAATCATGGGTTGTTTCTTTGGCATCCAAGATATCAAAGAGTATATTACCAAGGTAGATGGTAAAAGCACTGGTCGATTGAAGATTATATGGGCATCCACCGATCGATCACTATCACCATAACATTGTAGACATAACGAGGAGATAGGCCATAGGGGAGATAATTCGAAAAACTTTGTGGAAAAGCAAAAAGAGGTAATGTGATTGATATTATTCCAGAAAATGCAAGAACTTAACTTGTTGTGTACATGAGTCCCCTATTTATAAATTTCCTAGGCCTGGTTAACTTGCTAACAGTCAATAAAGAATATTCCGGGGAATATTCAGTTAGGGAATATTCTATGGAATATTCAGTCAACATAGAATATTCGGGGAAATATTCCAAGAATATTATGTTACTCTTAATCGTCAAATATCCTTCACAATTCAGAGGTGGCTTTGACTGACTTTATCACCCCCCGCAAGCTGGACTAGGAGTAAATGGAGTATAAGCCTAGTTGACGAGAGAGTTGACTGAAGCGTGGTGCGTCGAGAGGCTTGGTGAAAATATCGGCTAACTGTTGTTCGGTAGAAATAGATGTTGGAACGAGTAGGCCATCTTGGAACTTGTCCTGAATGAAATGGCAATCGAGTTCGATGTGTTTGGTTCGTTCGTGAAATACTGGATTTTCCATGATGTACCGTGCACTGTTATTGTCACAAAATAACGGTATAGGCAATGGAGGGTGAACACCGATGTCAGAAAGAAGATAAAGCAACCACTGTAATTCACATGATGTGGCGGCGAGAGCTCGGTATTCTGCCTCATTCGAACTGTGTGAAACGATACTCTGCTTCTTAGCTTTCCAGGAGATTAAAGTCGGGCCTGAGAAGATGCATCAGCCGGTGATGGAACGACGAGTATCCGGGCATCCATCCCAATCGGAGTCGGAATAAGCCCGTAAAGCCAGTGAAGAAGATGCCCGGTGGCCGGAATCAGTGAAAGCTTGAAGGTTTACGGCAGATCCGGTAGGATATAACAACCCTTGACGAGAAAAGTTGAGAAATTGAAGAACACGAACCGCTGCTTGTTGATGATTAGCGGTGGGGCAATCGAGGAACTGAGACAACTGTTGGACGGCAAGGCTTATGTCCGACCGAGTGAATGTTAGGTAAATGAGTTTCCCAATCAAGCTGCGATAGCGGCTATTATCCGTCAAGGGTTGAGAGTCGTCCTTAGCAAGTTTGCTGCTTTTGACCATCGGGGTAGCAGCTGGTTTGCTTGCGTGGAGACCATGTTCGGAGAGAAGATCCATGGTGTATTTGCGATGTGATAAGGTAATTGTTGGAAAGGTGTCCTAAACCCAATCGGGTCGGACCGGTTCCGACCGGGTCGGGTCATTTACAGTCTATTTAGTTCATGTAATAACTTTATTATGATTAATAAAAGCACTTATGTTATTATATATATTGTTTGTCTTCATATTATTTGTTGTATATATATAGTAACGTCCACTAGTATCAATCATGATAGAGAAACCATGATAGTGATTATGGTTGATGAGATCTCTAGTCACTATAACAAGGTTGGTACTTAAATGTCTCTAGTCTTACATATTATCAAATGGGACATTGATAGTATAATCGAGACTAAAGACGTATTGGATGTCTTCTACCTTTTAGAAGGTAGGGATAGATCTCGTCTATCAAGTGTAGAGACACTTGGGTATGCGTGGGCGTGTATTAGAGAATGCGTCACGTTAGGCTCGACCCACTTACATTAAGTGTCACACTATGTGGCGGTTGTGTAATTATCCTTTTGACCGGAGTCTTCATGGCATCACGGGTGTGGATTGTCATGCTTTGACACTATTGAGATTTCTCCTAACCACGGGCGATCATGCGGTAGTGATTGGGTATGATATTGAAGCATCGCGGAGTATACATGATTGGTCGTCCGGGAATCGCATATCCTATGATAGGGATTGAATATCCGAAATGGCCTTCTTATAAGGAATGTCTAGCTCTCGAGAATCTTTGCAAAGTGGGAGTAAATGTGTTATTCCAAGAGAGCATGATATCCAGATTATAAGATACGATCGTCAATGTATTGACACTCGAGATACGATCGTATGGATATTATTATAGCGATAGGATTGTAAGTTACACGATAATCGCTTCACATGAAAGGTAGTAGTCATTGCTTTTGACTCTTCCGATAATTGGGGTCACGGTGTGTTGCTAGACGCTATCCCGTGATCGTTAGGTATGAAGGGCATTTTGGTAAATTGCACTTTGTGTCTACGGCCAACATATTCGAAGCCTATCGGGTCACACACATATGAACATCGAGTCGGATTAAAATGCGGTTATAGTGATAACCAAATAAGGAAAGTTTATCTCAGACTATAAAGGTTATAGTGGTAAATTAATATGGTGGTATTTATTTATTATGAATAAATAAAATACAAGATATTAATTATATATAAATTATATTAATTAAAGAATATTCCGGAAGTCAATTTATTGACTAAAGGGGCGCCACTTTTGGGTGTATGAGATACACTTGGATTGTGCACTTTAATTAATAAATATTGCCATAATATTAATATAGGATATTAATTGATTTTGGAAAAATAGATTTATGGTAATAAGATAATTATAATCAATATATGATATTGACAAAATATTATAATTAAAGAGATAAATCAATCTAATTGATTTTCCTTATTTTATTGGAAAAAGGTTTTCTTCTCCTCCACACTTGAGATGGGGCGCCACCTCCTCTATAAAAAGGAAGTGGGTGTCAAGCTCTTTTGTACAACACAATTGCAAGAGTTCATAATTCTTGTGTAAAATAGAGAGCTCTCCATAGTGAGTTTGTGAGGGAGGAAAGGTCCGGCCTAGCGACCGGAGTTTTTCTGATAGCAATCCAAGGAGGATTCCGGCGAGGGGTTCGTGTGGATTAGCGATAGAGGCCGGACGCGTGGACGGCTTGCGCATTGAACTACTCTCCGTTGGCGGTCAAAGCGACGATCTTGTAGATCATCTAAGGTATAACCGTCAAACTACTTAACGTGTTTATTGCATTAAACGAAGAACGATCTAGAAAAGGAAATCAAATTTTAAATTCCGCTGCGTTAAACTAGTGATTTCCTAACAGTGGTATCGGAGCCAGACTTCGAGCTTAAGCAATAAGCATAATTTAAATGCGTAGTATTTAATCGATAGATGCAAGATTTAAATCACGAAACGTTAAAACAAAAAAAAAAAAAAATAGGGTTCTTGGGGGGTCGGCCGACTGGCGGCGCCCCCCTCCCTCTGCGGCGGCGGCGGCGGCGGCGGTAACCCTAGGGTTGCCGTCCGTCGGCTCTCCTCTTCCAATGGGGGAGATCAACCCTTTTCGTTTTGTGATATTTTATTGTGCATAGATATCTCGTTTGTTTAGTTGTGTCATATGGCCAACCAATGGTTCAAATAGTTTGGACCATTTGGGGGAAACCATATGGACATTGGCCTTTCAAATTTTGATTTGGAATAGCCTTGGCCCTTCCAAATATTTGATTTGGAATAGGCGCTGGCTTGAGCCACTTCAAAATTTTGATTTTGGAAAGTGGCTGGCTAAAACCAAAATTATTTGGCCTTTCCAAATATTTGATTTGGAATAGGCTGCAGGCTCTTCCAAATATTTGATTTGGAATAGGCTGAGCTTGTGCCACTTCCAAAATTTTGATTTTGGAAAGTGGCGAGCCTGAGACTAAAATAATTTGGCCTTTCCAAATATTTGATTTGGAGTAGGCTGTAGCCTTTCCAAATATTTGATTTGGAATAGGCCTAGGCCTAGGCCACTTCCAAAATTTTGATTTTGGAAAGTGGGCAGGCCTAAGCTAAATTTAGTTTTGGAAATGAAACAAATAGGAGACTTTATAATTTTAATTTTATTTTGAATAGTTCAAATTTAATTAAAATTGAAATCGATTTAAAATTAAATGTTAATTTTAATTTTCGGTTAAATCATATAATTAATTAAAAGTTATTTAATTATTTGATGTGATAAAATAAAGACGCATGAGTAGTTAAAAATTAGAATTTAATCTTTTCATAAGATAAAATTGTATGGATTAGATATTGTAGATATAATGTGATTATATGGACTAGATTGATCGTGGACTCACCAATAGGATAGATGGGAATGTTTTCTTTATGTTGGTTTTTAAAAAAAAAAAAAAAAATTGTCCTAGGCCGTTATGAAGAACGTGACCTAGTTTACTTTTTGCATTTATCCCATTCCTCGAGCTCCCCTGTGCGGCGGGTGTAATTAATTATTATGTAACAAGAATGGAGCAAGAAGTTGAAGACCAAGGAGAGATAAAGAACCCATTGGCGTCAAAGAATAAAGATCCTATTGGCGGTTGCAGATACCCTTAGTTTGTGACCAGCGGTTTCGTCGGTTTGTATTCAAACCGCACTTAGAAAAGTCCATGATCATACCGGTTATTTTATGCGCGAATGTTGTGTATGTTTTACTTTATATGATATCGTAGTAATATGCACATAGTAGATGAGACCATAATTAAACCAAATTAATTAAGTGAATTAATTTAAAATTATTCCCACGCCAAAAATCGAGCCAAAATTGTCTCCCAATATTATAATGACGGTGAAGAGCCTTTGTTCGGATCCAACTGATCGACCACCGTCGGGAGTTGACCTACCACGGGTATATCGTTATTATTGAGATATGATCGTCACGAGATCTCATGAATATTGGGTTATGACTCGACTAAAGTCTTTCGGTGATTGGCCACCGTCGTAGGCGTCGACTTTAGAGACAAGGGGTTGACTATCACATAGAGATGTGAAACGTCAAAGAGTTGACTAGTCGACCACCTGGGAGTCGCGATGCGATCGACCGTAGGAGTACCTACCTTTCGAAATTGCCGAGATTGATCGACCACCGTCGAGGATTAAGGCAACTAGATAGGAGTCCCGACCGCTAAAGAATTAATTAAAATTCTTGAAAGCCAATAGGGAATAGTTGGCTAGTGGGAGTAAAACCTTAAAAATTTCTTAGTGCAAATTTAGGTTTTTATACATGAGCTTTTACTTATTCTATCTTTATTTATTGTTGTAGAAAATGTCAAACAAATTGAACCTTCGTTTTATCATCGATAACAAGCTTGACGAAACTAATTTTCTCGATTGGGAAAGAAACCTCAAAATCGTTTTGAGGCACGAGAAGATTGGCTATGTCTTGGACGAGGCCCTACCGGAAAAGCCCGCTGAGGGTTCGGCTGCAGATGTTGTCGAGAAGTACAACAAGCACTTTGATTACGACAAGATCGATGCTACATGTATCATGCTTGCTTCTATGACACGGGCTGCAGAAAGCAAAGATGAGTCTATGGACGCTACTCTATCATGGTCCACCTGAAGGAACTTTACGCTTCGCCTCTCGCCTTTGAGAGTGCGAGGTCTCGAAGGCCCCTGTTTAGTTGTAAGATGGCATCCGGGATCTGCCGTGGGGTCACACGTGCTTAAAATGATCGGGTACATAGAGAGGCTTGGGAAGTCGGGCCACAAGTTGGAGCGAGTTGAGTATTGACTTGATTCTCGCAATCTCTACTGCGACTCATTCTCACGGTTTGTGATGAACTATCACATGAACAAGATAGATTGCTCCTAAGCGGAGTTATTGAACATGTTGAAAGCTCACGAGGCACTTTGTAGGGAAGGGAAAGCAAGTGTTGCCGGGTCACTTGAGCAAGGGCAAGGCAAAAGCCCGAAAAAAAGTCCAAGAAGGCGAAGGCTGCACCTAAGCCAACGCCTAAGATAGCAAAAGACAAATCCAAGGATGCTTGCTTCCATTGCGCGTGAGACCGGACATTGGAGGAGAAACGCAAGGGCTTCTTGAGTACCAAGAAGAAGCATTACGATGCTTCGACTTCAGTATATTTATGATTGAGATCAACATTACTTCTTCTAAGTCTAACCACCGGGTATTAGATCATCGGTTGTGGTTCTCATATTTGTCACGAATATGCAGGCACTAAGAAGAACTAGAGATCTGAGGAAAGGAGAGGTGGACCTACGCGTTGGAAATGGAGCAAGTGTTCTTTGCTGCGGCCGTAGGAGTTTATTTTCTTTCATTGCCCGAGTGGGCTAGTACTAGAACTCAATAATCATTATTTTGTTCCCGCTCTTACGAAGAGCATTATTTCTATTTCTGCATTAGATGTTGATGGATTTTCTTTTACGTTTGAGAATAAATGTTGTTCTTTTCACGTGATGGAATCTTTTATGGTAATCGCATACTTAGCAATGGTCTCTACATATTAGATATGAATGTTGATGTACTTAATATAAATAACAAGAAAGCCAAAATAAATGACTTGAATGAATCCTACTTATGGCATTGTAGACTTGGCCATATAAATAAGAATCGCATTTCCAAACTCCATAAAGATGGAATGTTGGATCAATTCGATTCACGAATCGTTTGATACATGCGAAGCTTGTTTACTTGGCAAGATGACAAAGTCACCTTTTAGTGGCAAAGGATAAGATCCAATGAATTGCTTGAGCTTATACATACCGATGTGTGTGGCCCAATGTCAATTCAAGCCAAAGGAGGATACTCTTATTTTATCACTTTCACCGATGACCATTCTCGCTATGGTTATATATACTTAATGAAGTATAAGTCCAAGCCTTGAAAAGTTCAAAGAATTCGAAGTGAAGTGGAGAAACAACTAGGTAAAGAAATCAAAACACTTCGATCCGATCGAGGTGGAGAATACCTAGATGGAGAGTTTCAAAGTTATTTAAAGGAGAATGGGATTCTACTCAATGGACCCCTCCAGGGGACGCCACAAATGAATGGCATATCTCGAGAGGAGGAATCGTACTTTGTTAGACATGGTACGTTCCATGATGAGCTATCAGCTTCTTCCAAAATCGTTTTGGGGTATGCTCTAGAAACCGCATCCTATACACCGAACCGAGTTCCATCAAAGGCGGTTGAGTCCACTCCCTATGAAGTGTTCAAAGGAGGAAACCAACACTAGGTTACATGAAACCTTGGGATGTCCAGTTTATGTGAAACGAACCATGCCTCGATAAATCGGAACCTAGATCTCGACAAATGTCTGCATTTGTGGGTTATCCGAGGGAAACCAAAGGGTACCAATTTTACCACCCCGAGGAACAAAAGGTGTTTGTTGCCGGGGTCGCCACTTTCGGAGAAAGAGTTTATTCTCGGATAGGGTCGGTGGGAGTAAGATTGATCTTGAAGAAATTCGAGAACCACTTACGGATAACAGTCCGTTGATGGAAGTAGAGGAGACACCACATACAAATGTGGCGCCACCTCTACCGTGAGACACAATAACACCTCGAAGATCCACCAGGGAACGCCGTGGACCCGATAGGTACACTGGCGTGTATCTCATGGAAGATGAGGACCCTAGAACTTATGAGGAGGTGCTATTAAGGCACGACAAAGAGAAATGGCTTGAAGCCATGAATTCTGAGATGGAATCCATGAAGGACAACCAAGTTTGGAACTTAGTTGATCCGCTGAGGAATAGTTCCTATAGGGTGTAAATGGGTCTTTAAGAGAAAGACCGACATGGACGGTAACGTGACCACCTACAAGGCTAGGTTGGTGGCAAAAGGTTATAAGCAAAGACAAGGAGTTGACTATGATGAAACCTTCTACTTTGTTGCCATGTTAAAATCCATTAGAATTTTGCTTGCTATTGCAAGATACCATGATTACGAAATCGCGGATGGATGTGAAAACAAATTTTCCTTAACGGGAACTCGTCTGAGGAAGTATATATGACACGCCTGAGGTTTCACAACCAATGACGCCTTGAGGATGGTGTGTAAACTGCAAAGATCCATTTATGGATTAAAGCAAGCTTCGAGTTGGAATCTTCGCTTTGATGAGATAATCAAGCAGTTTGATTTCATCAAGAACGAAGATGAGCCTGTGTTTACAAGAAGGTTAGTGGGAGTGCCATTGTGTTCCTAGTGCTTTATGTGGATGACATACGCTCATAGGGAATGATGTGCCTATGTTACAATCAGGCCAAAGCTTGGTTATCCAAGAACTTCTCTATGAAGGACTTGGGTGAGGCACCTTATATATTCAGGAATAAAGATCTATAGAGATAGATCTAAAAGGTTGCTTGGTCTGTCGCAATCCACCTACATAGACAAGATCTTTGAAGAGATTCAAACATGGAGCACCCAAGAAAGGATTGTTTGCCCATGTCACATGGGGTCTACTGTCCCAAGGGAATGAGTCCTAAGACAGAGGAGGAAAGGGCACAAATGAGTAAAGTCCCTTATGCTTCGGCAATCGGGTCTATCATGTATGCCATGTTATGCACAAGACCGCAGGCGTCTCGTACCCTCTTAGTATGACTAGTAGGTACCAGTCCAATCCAGTGATGGTCACCTGGATTGTCTTTGTCAAGAATATCCTTAAGTACTTGAGAGCGTACCAGGGGATATGTTCCTGGTTTTCGGAATGATGATTTAGTATTACGAGGTTACACGATGCGCTTCCAAACGACAAGGATGACTTTAAGTCACAACTGGATTTGTTTTCACGCTTAACGGCGGAGCGGTGAGTGGAAGAGTTCCAAGCGAGGAGACTACTGCAGATTCTACAACGGAAGCCGAATACATAGCGACCTCGGAGGCGGCAAAGGAAGCGATTTGGATGAAGAAGTTCATTCTTGAACTTGGTGTGGTTCCTCCATTGAAGGTCCAAAGCCTCTGTCTTTGTGATAATAATGGAGCGATATCTCGATCAAAGGAACCAAGGTCTCATCGTAAGTCCAAACATGTGCTACGGCGCTATCACTTGATTAGAGAGATAGTAGATAGAGGAGATGTAAAGATAGAGAAAGTCCACACGGATGATAACATAGCCGATCCGTTAACCAAGGCATTGTCTCAAGCTAAGCATGAGAAACATGTTCACTTGCACGGGCTTAGGCATATGGGTGATTGGCTTTAGGCCAAGTGGGAGATTGTTGGAAAGGTGTCCTAAACCCAATCGGTCGGACCGGTTCCGACCGGGTCGGGTCATTTACATCTATTTAGTTCATGTAATAACTTTATTATGATTAATAAAAGCACTTATGTTATTATATATATTGTTTGTCTTCATATTATTTGTTGTATATATATAGTAACGCCCCTAGTATCAATCATGATAGAGAAACCATGATAGTGATTATGGTTGATGAGATCTCTAGTCACTATAACAAGGTTGGTACTTAAATGTCTCTAGTCTTACATATTATCAAATGGGACATTGATAGTATAATCGAGACTAGCACGTATTGGATGTCTTCTACCTTTTAGAAGGTAGGGATAGATCTCGCTATCGAAGTGTAGAGACACTTGACCGTGCGTGGGCGTGTATTAGAGAATGCGTGCGTTAGGATGACCCACTTACATTAAGTGTCACACTATGTGGCGGTTGTGTAATTATCCTTTTGACCGAGTCTTCATGGCATCACGGTGTGGATTGTCATGCTTTGACACTATTGAGATTTCTCCAACCACGGGCGATCATGCGGTAGTGATTGGGTATGATATTGAAGCATCGCGGAGTATACATGATTGGTCGTCCGGGAATCGCATATCCTATGATAGGGATTGAATATCCGAAATGGCCTTCTTATAAGGAATGTCTAGCTCTCGAGAATCTTTGCAAAGTGGGAGTAAATGTGTTATTCCGAGAGAGCATGATATCCAGATTATAAGATACGATCGTCAATGTATTGACACTCGAGATCTGATCGTATGGATATTATTATAGCGATAGGATTGTAAGTTACACGGTAACTGCTTCACATGAAAGGTAGTAGTCATTGCTTTTGACTCTTCCGATAATTGGGGGTCACGGTGTGTTGCTAGACGCTATCCCGTGATCGTTAGGTATGAAGGGCATTTTGGTAAATTGCACTTTGTGTCTACGGCCAACATATTCGGAAGCCTATCGGGTCACACACATATGAACATCGAGTCGGATTAAAATGCGGTTATAGCTGATAACCAAATAAGGAAAGTTTATCTCTAGACTATAAAGGTTATAGTGGTAAATTAATATGGTGGTATTTATTTATTATGAATAAATAAAATACAAGATATTAATTATATATAAATTATATTAATTAAAGAATATTCCGGAAGTCAATTTATTGACTAAAGGGGCGCCACTTTTGGGTGTATGAGATACACTTGGATTGTGCACTTTAATTAATAAATATTGCCATAATATTAATATAGGATATTAATTGATTTTGGAAAAATAGATTTATGGTAATAAGATAATTATAATCAATATATGATATTGACAAAATATTATAATTAAAGAGATAAATCAATCTAATTGATTTTCCTTATTTTATTGGAAAAAGGTTTTCTTCTCCTCCACACTTGAGATGGGGCGCCACCTCCTCTATAAAAAGGAAGTGGGTGTCAAGCTCTTTTGTACAACACAATTGCAAGAGTTCATAATTCTTGTGTAAAATAGAGAGCTCTCCATAGTGAGTTTGTGAGGGAAGAAAAGGTCCGATCTAGCGACCGGAGTTTTTCCGATAGCAATCCAAGGAGGATTCCGCAGGGGTTCGTGTGGATTAGCGATAGAGGCCGGACGCGTGGACGGCTTGCGCATTTAACTACTCTCCGTTGGCGGTCAAAGCGACGATCTTGTAGATCATCTAAGGTATAACCGTCAAACTACTTAACGTGTTTATTGCATTAAACGAAGAACGATCTAGAAAAGGAAATCAAATTTTAAATTCCGCTGCGTTAAACTAGTGATTTCCTAACAGTAATTCCCTTCTTACTACGCGCCACTTCTACCCCCAAAAAGTAGTGTAGTTTACCTAGGTCTTTGATTTTGAATTCACTGTCCAAATGCTCTTTGATTTCTTGAATGAGTGTCATATTTGGTCCGATGACGATAATGTCATCAACGTAGACTAACAAGGCAACCAAATCGCCATTCCTACCCCTAGTGAAGTGGCTATAGTCACTTCTAGATTGTTGGACCCCAAAGTAGTAAAATATGATGTTAGCCTTGCAATCCATTGACGCATCCTGCTTTAGGCCATACAACGACTTCCGGAGTCTGCATACAACATTCGGAATGATGGTGTCATATCCCGGGGGGAGTTTCATGTAAACCTCTTCTGGCGAATCACCATGGAGGTAGGCATTATTAATGTCTATTTGCTCCAAGTACCAATTTTTTTGCAGCAGCTACAGCTATAAGACTCCTAACTGTTGTGAGTTTGGCAACAGGTATATAAGTGGCATGATAGTCCACCCCCAATTGTTGGATGTACCCCTTGGCCATGAGATGTGCCTTGAACCTTTCCACAGTCCCATCTGGTAGGTATTTCACCCTGTAAACCCATCTGCATCCAATTGGTGTTTTGCCCTTGGGTAGAGAAACAACATCCCATGTATGATTGTTTTGCAAAGCTCCAATCTTTGCAATCATGGCTTCCCTCCATCTGATGTCTTTGACTACCTCTTGATAGTTGGCTGGTTCACGTGTAACATCTACACTCAAAGCAAAATTTTTGTATGCAGGTGTAAGCAAATCATAAGATACAAACTCTTGAATAGGATACTTAGGAGTGGTGTGGGCGGAGGTTTGGTTACATACATAATTTTTAAGATACTGGGGTGGTTTTTTTGTGTCTGATGGACTGTCCGATGTGTTAGGAAATCTACGCGGGAACGCAGCGGAATTTAAAATTTATTTCCTTTTAACCAGGATCGACTTCGTTTAAGCAATAAACAAACGAATTAGTAGACGGTGGTTACCTTGGTTGATCTAAAAGATCGACGCTTTGACCGTCTAAGGAGAGTAGTTCTGCATAGAGCCGCCCAAATGTTCGGCCTCTACCGCTAGTCCACACGAACAGCCCGCCGGAATCCTATCATGGATTGCTATTGGAAAACTCCGGTTGCTAGACCGGCCTTTTTCCCCTCTCTCCAACTCTCTATAGGATGCTCTCTATTTTACACAAGAACTATTAGTTCTTGGAATTGTGTTGTACAAAAGAGCTTTACACCCACCTTCTATTTATAATGAAAGTGGCGCCTCTTAGTAGGGTGGAGGAGAAGTAAACATTTTTCCAATAAAATAAGAAAGATATAATAGATTGATTTATCTCATTTATTATAATATCTTATATTAAATAAATCTAGGATATTGTCAATATCTTATATCGAATAACTTTATTTTATTACCATAAATCAATTTACACATGTGTATATATCACATATATATTACACAAATAAATCTATATATATATATATATATATATATATATATATATATATATATATATATATATATATATATATATATATATATATATATATATATATATGGTGCATGAATCACCAATTTGAATTAGTGCAAACACACACTGGCACATATATAATTTATTTATCAATATCTAATATTAATATATTTGGTAACACTATTAATTAAATTGTACAATCCAAGTGTATATCTTATACACACACAAATTGCGCCACCTTAGCCAATAAATTGGCATCCGGAATATTCTTTAATTAATATAATATTATTAATATCTTGTATTTAATTTATTCATAATAAATAAATACCACCATATTAATTTACCACTATAACATTTATAGTCTCGAGATAAACTTTCCTTATTTGGTTATCATCTATAACCACATTTTAATCCGGCTATATGTTTTTATGTGTGTGACCCGATAGGCTTCCGAATATGTTGGCCGTAGACACAAAGTGCAATTTACGAAAATGCCCTTCATGCCTGACGATCACGGGATGGCGTCTAGCAACACACCGTGACCCCCAATCATCGAAAGAGTCAAATGCAATGACTACTACCTTTCATGTGAAACAGTTACCGTGTAACTTACAATCCTATCGCTGTAATAATATCCACACGGTCGTACGTCGAGTGTCAAACATTAACGACCGTATCTTATAATCTGGATATCATGCTCTCTCGAAGTAACTCGTTTACTCCTACTTTGCAAAGATTCACGAGAGTAAGACATTCCTTATAAGAAGGCCATTTCGGATATTCGATACCAATCATAGGATACGCGATTCCCGGACGACCAAACATGTATACTCCGCATGCTTCAGTATCATACCCAATCACTACCGCATGATCGCCCCGTGGCTAGGGGAAACCTCAATAGTGTCAAAGCATGACAATCCACACCATGATGCCATGAAGACTCCGGTCCAAAGGATAATTACACAACCGCCACATAGTGTGACACTTAACCGTGTAAGTGGGTCAGAGTCTAACGTACGCATTCTCTAATACACGTCCACATACAGTCCAAGTGTCTCTACACTTCGATAGATGAGATCTATCCCAGCCCTTAAAAACAGAAGACATCTAATACGTGCTAGCCTGTTCATACTATCAATGCCCTGTTTAATAGTACATCAGCATAGAGACATTTAAGTATCAAACTTATTAAAGTGATTAGAGATCTCATCAACCATAATCGCCTATCATGGTTTCTCTATCATAGTTTAATACTAAGGACGTTATCATATAACAATTCATAATTGGTTCTTTAAAAGAACATATATATATATGACAACAGAAAAGCCATTTAATATATGTATAAACATAAAAGAAATAGTAGAAATGATCCGACCCGGTCGGATCCGGTCCAACCCGATTGGGTTTAGGACACTATTCCAACAATCTCCCACTTGGCCTAAAACCAATCACTCGCACACACAAGACCAAGTTGAAACACAAGAATCTCATGCAATACTCGTAACCAGCTCTAGCCATGAACGGATCGCTGTCCGTGGGGACTCAGACTATCTTCATATCACGCTCCATATGATCAAGTCAAAGGAACCGCCTCAACACACACATGAATCTCTGACGAGACCCTGGTCCTTGCTTCAAGCAATGAATCCACTTACTATATCAGCTATATAGAAAATGTGGAAGAACCGTACAAGGTTCAGGAATGAAGCTTCTAGATCCATGTATCGCCTCCCTGGCCTCCTCTAAGGCACTACTGTGTTTTGGCCTAGTTGTAGAATTTACAGTGACCCATATGCTAGAACATTTCCAGCTCACTGTATCACTTAATCAAAGTGATTGGAAACCCAGACAGTAGCTCCCACTCGCCTTCATAAGACTCAGGATATATGTCTGTATAACTATATTTATCTGATTCCAAGTTTCGATAAACTAGGAAACCATCATTAACTTGTTTACGGATAATCTCGACATTCACCAGATTTACTTTCGTACTTGCTCATGACTATTCATGGACCATGAACATACGGCATTAGCTTTATGATGGTTCCTATCGCAGCCGCGAAGGAAACATTTCATAAGCATCATCTTTCACCTTATCTTTAGGACCAATGTCCTAACATAGACAGATCTCGTGATCAATGCTAAACTTCTTTTAGCATCACACCTATATAGGTAAACTATAATCTAACAGCAGTTAAATCTATCGCTATAGATTCCTATTTCTAAAATAAGAACTGCTAATCCAAGTGCTTTCAGAAGACCCCTGAACTACCAAACATTAATTGATCGTGACACGGGGTGATAATTCTCGAGAGAGATATCCAATACCTTACTCAAAAATCATAACACACTCCCACTATCCATCTTGCACATTGGGCATATCCTTCTTTTGACTAAATCAAACTCCTTTGATTATCAAACAAAGAAATCGTCTAGAGAAACTTGTTTGAGTCCATAAGTGAATCTCGTGGGCTTACATATCATGTCATCGTCTATGAACATCGAGCTTTACGCTAACGCCTTCAACACTATCATATAGTCATGATACGGGTTATAACAAGTATTATCTGAATAGAACTTGGCTCAGCTAGCGGCAATAATTACAAGGTTTACACCCCGTACCCTTCAGCCTTCACTATAGCCTTATGGTAATCATATTACTATCCATGTCCGCCTTTCAGGGACACTCCCTCTAGGTAAGACAGACTAGATTCACGACCTGGTTGTCACTGATGGAATCTAATTTAGATATTATGGCTCCTGGCCATATTTCTCAATCCTGCCTTTCAAACATTCCTTCATAAGTCGTGAGATATTCATTCTTCAAGATGAACATACCAGCAGCCTATTCAGGCTTGAGTTTATCCACAGACTTACAGAACTTTTGTGTGTACTGAGCAATGTTCTACACCTCATCGCTATGTGGTGTCTGCTCATGTTCCAATGGTTGAATATTTCTTTGTGGTTCTCAAACTCTTTTGAGATCTTATTTACTCCCACTGTCTCTTTTGGAAGTAACACTTCCTCTAGAAAACAGCATGTTTGGAGACAAACATTTTGCTCCACGGACAAGTAGATAATATCCAGCGTACTTGCTAAGACATTCCACAAAGTTGCATATGTCATACTAGGCACCAAGCCTTTCTGACTTTGCCTATGACAACTTCAAATCATCGGTTAAGATAGATTCAACATTATCTTCTTCCATATCTAATATGGAATTTGTTCAACCTTTATTCTTTGGAACTCGGTTAAGTATAAGGGCACTATCCCGAAACGGGTAAGGGATACTTCGCATGGCTTGCATCACACCTTTATCATATAAAGTGTTGTTTCCATTTCAAGAGCACAATCCAATTGTGTATCCCAAAAATGGTATCCTTCAAGAGAGAGTCTTGTTCCTTTTCAGACGACTTCTGAAACACCCTTCAGGTATTAATTACTTCAATCCAATTGGAGATTAATTCCTAAATAGCTCATCAATCTCATATTCGTACTAGCTCGAACTTTTCGGGCTTTCCAAATTGTCGTATTTCAATAAGTACATTCAACTATTTCTAAAATAGTCATAGAGATTAATAAACAATTATTTGTGGCATTAATTGTCATAAGCCAACAAACATCGGTATGTTTAGGCTTTAGACAATTTTTCTAGAGTTTACAACCTTTTTCATAAAAGGGTATTTTAGTCATCTTTAGATAAGATACGTATTACCCACATGATTCATAATCATATGGTTCAACATCATCAGAATGAAGTTTAATTACACGCTTCCCTTCCAGAGAGACTATGTCTAGAACAACCACAAATATTAAGGATAACAGCCACACAAATATATAGTTGAGATCTGATCACATATATCAACTATATAGTGACATCAATCTAGTATGTTAGATTCAGTGACCTTCCAACTTTATCGGAATAACATTTATTCTTTACAATTGAATATGTCTACTAAATCCTAACAAATAACTGAAAGCATGTCTTCATAAGAACCGGAACATAATAACATTTATTTAGTTCCCTCATCAGTTTACTAGATCCAGAGTATGGTAAGTGTCACAACGTTTGCTTCACCTTCCATATCTGCATTTAATCTTTCTAATTTAATCACACTCGTAAGGTATCATATATCTTAGAGTTGACTTTGAACTTAGATATCTCAACTCACTTGCCTAGAATAGAAACTTCAATAAGTTCTCTATTTAAGCACATGCCCTAACTTTCCTTTCAATCCTTTAAGCACTTGTAAATATTTCTTAGTGTAGTCTTCATAAGACTTAAGAAAGATCACAAGAGCCATGTCTTTAATTTCCTTTCATAAAGAAAATCTAAAGTTTATTAAATAGTTTATTTAACCTTTTAAATCGTATTTAAAACATTAACTATTTAATTAACCTTTAAGCAACGGTAGAATTAAGTCAATACTTAAATCTTACAATTTTGAAAACATCCTTTCCAAAAATCGGTCTAGTCATTCTTATCCAACGTTTAATTTGTCATCGTATGACCGAATGATTATATTGGATCGTATCTAATATCACGAGCTTCCGCTTTTCTTTAATAATTAAAGTTTTGGAGCACTGCATTGAATATGTAATCTTCTTGTCTCCAACTACTATAACGGGATTGCTCGTGTCATTGCTTATTTTAAAAGGATTAATATTACTTAACTATATTTGAGAACGTTTCTCAAAAGGTAAAAGTCATAATTTGGTTTTACTAATCGAGAATTAAAAACAAAAATATAACAGTTTGCTAAAACTAGGACCTAAAAATAAAGATAAAAGAGTGTTGTTGTTTATACACGCAAAATCAAAATGGTCTTTTGGTTTATGATTTTGCTCCCACTAGTCAACTACTCCCAATTGACTTTCAAGAATATTTCAAAATTTCTTTAGTGGCTGAGATCCAATCTAGTTACCTTGATTCCCGGCGGTGGTCGATCAACCAAGATAATTTTGAAAGGTAGGTAACTCTTTACCATTCACATCTCTATATGATTCTCAGTGGTTGACTAGTCAACTCTTTGGCGATACACATCAGTATGTGTTAGTCAACCCCTTGTCTCTAAAGTCAGACGGCCATGATGGTGGCCAATCACCGAAAGACTCTAGTCAAGTCATAACCCAATATTCACGAGATCTCATACGATCATATCTCAATAACGACGATATACCCGAGGTAGGTCAACTCCCAGCGGTGGTCGATCAGTTGGATCCGAACACAGGCTCTTCACCGTCGTTATAATATTGGGAGACAATATTTCGACTTGATTTTTGTTGTGGAAGTATTTTTTTGTAAATTAATTCACTCAATTAATTTTAATTTCGGTCTCATCAATCATATCTATCTCTATAGATATATATCATACACGTTTATCTAGATCGTGCCTAGTCATGCATCTATCGATCATATAAAATAAATACAAGCACAAAATAAATAAATGTGTAAAGTAACCGGTATGATCATGGACTTTTCCTAGGTGCGGTTTCAATACAAATCGACGAAAACGCGGGTCACAATCTAGGTGTAATGCAACTGCAACCGCCAATAGGATCTTTAATGCACCATCTCCAATGGGATCTTTATTCTTCTTTCTTTGGTCTCCATCTTCTGCTCCATTCTTGTTACATTTAATTCTATCTAATAAAATAAATACACCCGCCGCACACTGGGGGGCTAACGGGAATGGGACAAATGCAGAAAATAAACTAGGTCACGTTCTTCATAACGGCATAGGACAATTTTTAAACCAACAGAAAAATTAAATCATTCACATCTATCCTATCGGTCGAGTCTATGATCAATTGGGGTCCATATAATCATATTATATCTACTATATCTAATCCATACAATAAAATCTTATGAAAAAGATAAAATTAAAATTTAACTACTTGCGTCTTAATTAATCAATTAACATTTAATCTATTAAATAATTTTATCCAATCAATTAACTAATTAACATTTAATTAATTAAATGATTTTAATCGAAATAAAATTAACGATTAATTTTAAACGATTTTAATTTTAATTTTAATTAATTAGAACTATTCCAAAAATAAATCAAAATTAAAATTAGGTCTCTTTTGTTTCTTTCCTTTTGATTCCTAATCAAAAGAGATGCCTTTGGTTTCCTAAACCAAAAGGCATCTTCTTAAACCAATTTTGGTTTAGGCCTGGCCACTTTCCAAAATCAAAATTTTGGAAGTGGCCTAGGCCTAAGCCTTTTACAAATCAAATATTTGAAAAAGGCCTAGGCCTATTCCAAATCAAATATTTGGAAAGGCCAAATAATTTTGGTTTAGGCCTAGCCACTTTCTAAAATCAAAATTTTGGAAGTGGCCTAGGCCTAGGCCTTTTCCCAAATCAAATATTTGGAAATGATCTAGTCCTATTCCAAACAAAGTTTGGAAAGACCATTATTATTTTAATGTCATGTGGCATCCCAATGGCCCAAACTATTTGAACCATTGGTTAGCCACATGACACAACTAAACAAATGAGATATTAATCACAACTATAAACAATATTGAATCACAAATACACAAAACAAAATTGGGAACCACCGTATCACACCAAAGAATTCGCCAAAGAGCCCGAGGCCGCCGCCTCATCGGCGATCACACGGTGGTGGTGCCGCCGCCGATCGGCCGAGCACCACCATTGCCCCCTTTTTTTTTTTTTCGTGTATCAATTTTGCAAATCAAAAATCTTTCATCTTTTAATTACGTGATTTAAACGATAAAATTAACTACGCAAAATAACATGCTTATTGCTTAAGCTCGAAGCTCTCGCTTTGATACCACTGTTAGGAAATCTACGCGGGAACGCAGCGGAATTTAAAATTTATTTCCTTTTAACCAGGATCGACTTCGTTTAAGCAATAAACAAACGAGTTAGTAGACGGAGGTTACCTTGGTTGATCTAAAAAATCGACGCTTTGACCGTCTAAGGAGAGTAGTTCTGCATAGAGCCGCCCAAGTGTTCAAATTTCTGCCGCTAGTCCACATGAATGCGACTGCCGAATCCCATCATGGATTGCTATTGGAAAACTCCGGTTGCTAGACCGGCCTTTTTCCCCTCTCTCCAACTCTCTATAGGATGCTCTCTATTTTACACAAGAACTATTAGTTCTTGGAATTGTGTTGTACAAAAGAGCTTGACACCCACCTTCTATTTATAATGAAAGTGGCGCCTCTTAGTAGGGTGGAGGAGAAGAAAACATTTTCCCAATAAAATAAGGAAGATATAATAGATTGATTTATCTCATTTATTATAATATCCTATATTAAATAAATCTAGGATATTGTCAATATCTTATATTGAATAACTTTATTTTATTACCATAAATTAATTTACACATGTGTATATATCACATATATATTACACAAATAAATCTATATATATATATATATATATATATATATATATATATATATATATATATATATATATATATATATATATATATATATTAATGCTCATGAATCACCAATTTGAATTAATGCAAACACACGCTGGCACATATATAATTTATTTATCAATATCTAATATTAATATATTTAGTAACACTATTAATTAAATTGCACAATCCAAGTGTATCTTATACACACACAAATTATGCCACCTTAGCCAATAAATTGGCATCCGAATATTCTTTAATTAATATAATATTATTAATATCTTGTATTTAATTTATTCATAATAAATAAATACCACCATATTAATTTACCACTATAACCTTTATAGTCTCGAGATAAACTTTCCTTATTTGGTTATCATCTATAACCATATTTTAATCCGGCTAGATGTTCTTATGTGTATAACCCGATAGGCTTCCGAATATGTTGGCCGTAGACACAAAGTGCAATTTACGAAAATGCCCTTCATGCCTGACGATCACGGGAAAGCGTCTAGCAACACACCGTGACCCCTAATCATCGGAAGAGTCAAATGCAATGACTACTACCTTTTATGTGAAACAGATTACCGTGTAACTTACAATCCTATCATTTGTAATAATATCCATACGGTCGTGCGTCGAGTGTCAAACATTAACGACCGTATCTTATAATCTGGATATCATGCTCTCTCGAAGTAACTCGTTTACTCCCACTTAGCAAAGATTCACGAGTAAGACATTCCTTATAAGAAGGCCATTTCGGATATTCGATCCCAATCATAGGATGCGCGATTCCCGGACGACCAAACATGTATACTCCGCGATGCTTGATGATCATACCCAATCACTACCGCATGATCGCCTGCGGCTGTGGGAAACCTCAATAGTGTCGGCTATGACAATCCACACCGTGATGCCATGAAGACTCCGGTCCAAAGGATAATTACACAACCGCCACATAGTGTGACACTTAACCGTGTAAGTGGGTAGTCTAACGTACACATTCTCTAATACACGTCCACGTACAGTCCAAGTGTCTCTACACTTCAATAGACGAGATATATCCCTTACCTTAAATACAGAAGACATCTAATACGTGCTAGCCTGTTCATACTCTCAATGCCCTGTTTAATAGTACATCAGCCTAGAGACATTTAAGTATCAAACTTATTAACGTGATTAGAGATCTCATCAACCATAATCGCCTATCATGGTTTCTCTATCACAGTTTAATACTAAGGACGTTATCATATAACAATTCATAATTGGTTCTTTAAAAGAACATATATATATGACAACATAAAAGCCATTTAATATATGTATAAACATAAAGAAATAGTAGAAATGATCCGACCCGGTCGGATCCGGTCCAACCCGATTGGGTTTAGGACACTATTCCAACACGATGGGCACAAGTGGTGAAGACTGATTGTTGGGAGAAGAATTGGTTGGGGATGCAGGATTAGAAGGAGAATCTGGTGATGTAATGATAGGACTATTGGAATTGGTGTATGATGGAGTTGATGGGGTGCTGGCAGGTTTGAAGTATTGGTGGATTGATCTGGGGTTTCAAATTGGTGAGGAGTAGTGGACTGGTCTGGATTGATATCTTGTAAGTTAAAAGGTAAGTGGTTATTGCTAGTAGGCAAAGGAAAGCATTGGGAGATTTGATGTGGTTGTTTGGCTACTTTGATGGTAAAAGGGAAGATATCTTCATGAAAATGACATTTCTTGAGATTAGAATACTTTTACTGTGTAGATCAAGAAGTATAAAGCCCTTTACTGGGTGGATATCCCAGAAAAACACAAGGCAAGCTCTTGTTGTCAAATTTGGTTTTGTGCACACTAGGATTTGAGGCAAAAGCTAGGCAGCCAAAAACTCTTAGGTTGGAATACAGTGGTGGTTTGAGGAAAAGTCTTTGAAATGGAGATTGGTGTTGGATCTTAGGTGATGGAGGTAGATTGATAATGTTGACAACATGTTGGACACATAATCCCCAGTAAGATATAGGAATATTAGATTGAATTTTAAGGGCCCTAACTACATTGAGGATATGTTGATGTTTTATTTCAACTATCACATTTTGCTCAGAGGTGTGCACACATGAGGTTTAATGTGTGATTCCATGTGTTCCATAAAATTCTGTTAGTTTGAACTCTGAGCTATTATCAGATCTGATAGTTTTAACTTATTTTTCAAATTGTGTTTTCACAAAAGCACAGAATTATTTGACTATATTACCTGCATGTGATTTTGCTTTAAGAAGGAACAACCAGGTGTACCTGTATAGTCATCCACTATGGTTAGGAAATAATGTTCATTATGAATAGTTGTCCTTTTGTAAGGTCCCCAAATATCTATATGTATAAGATCAAATGGAGAAGTAGCCATAGAATCACTTAATGAAAATGATAACTTTCTTTGTTTTGCAAGATAACATACTATAAATTTATTGATTTCAAAAGAACAAACTTCAGGCTGTAAGAGCTTTACATAAATGACCACTTTATTAGACATATGTCCTAATCCGAGATGCCAAATGTAAGCATCTGACTTATTTGAAAACATGATGATTTGTTGTGAGCGGGGATGGATATGGAAGAAGACCGATGTTGCATCACGTAAATTTAGTAAATAGAGACCATGAAACTATTTAGCTGATCCAATCTTCTTCTTGGCCATAGGGTCCTGGATCAGACAAAAATTAGATGTGAAGGTGACAGTAAGATTATTGTGATAAAGCAATTTACTCAAGGATAGCAGGTTGTGTTTGAAGGTAGGGATGTACAAAACATCAAGCAATATCAGATTTAGTGTAAGTTTTACAGTTCCCCTGAGTGTGGCAGTGGTGTGATTTCCATTAGGAAGAGTGACATTTGTGTGTGGGGTAGTGGTGTAGGAGAGGAAATAATCAAGAGTACATATTATATGATCTGATGCACCAGAATCTACAACCCAATGCTTAGAGTTCAGATGTATAGACTTACTAGCAGCAGGTGATCCAAAGTTAGCACTTAAAACAATGGCTTGATTTACCAAATGTTCAGTGTCAGCCTGAGTTCCATTTCCAGTGTTAGGTGCATTGTTTCGTGGATTTCTTAACTCTTCCAGTTGCTCCTGAGTAATGAAAGTAGTAACAGACTGATTTGCAGATTCTGTCATAACATTATCATCTACATCAATTTGATTTGTTGCAATTCTGCCTCCTCCTCTACCAAAACCATTTCTGTCTCTCCCCTACCTCCAGTAGGATATTCATGTTTTTTTGTAGCACCTATCTTCAATGTGTCCTTGCCAACCACAAAAGGTACACTAGAAATTTTTGTTGCCATACATAGGCCTTTTTGGATAATGAACAGTGCCACTAGGAGATGTGCTTTGACTAGATTGACCAACTGATTGTCCATATGTGCTTGCTCTTTGGTTGTCAATTCTATTAGGATGACCTAGGCAATAACTCAATTGTCTTTCATGTTTAACTGCCATACCGAAAATTTGATTTATAGATGGTAGAGGATGCATAAGCATCACTTGTGCTTTAACAGGAGCAAAACTATCAGTGAGGCCTTTTAGAAATCTGATAGCACTATGAATTTCATATTCACTTTTTCGAGACTTTAACAATTTTTATGGACATAAAGTCCTATGACTGCTCATTTGACATATTGATCATCTTCACATGATCATCTATATTTTTCTCCAAAATTTTCAGTAAGACAACACTCAGCCTTCATGGCACGTATTGAATCGATGGATGTAAAGTATAATTTTAATATGATATCAATTTGATCAATCATTATATTGATGTCATCAATATCACTAGTATCAACATTATATCCACCACATAAAGAATACAATTGTATGACGCGGTCAAATAGACTAAAAAAATATTGAAACAATATTTACCTCATATGCGGCAACCGAAAATTTTGATCAAATATAGTTTTCAACGCATCATCCTACACCACTGAGGAAACGCCGATAAATGGAATACTCTGCTGGTAGCAAGGGCGGATGTACCCTATGTTAAAGGGGGGCATTCACCCCCCTCGGATTCAGAAAATACACTATCATGTATGTTGTGTATTTTTTTTGTCCCCCCTAAAAATTTACACTCGGCTATAGTATCGTCCCCCCTCACCCGGGATCATGCGTCCGTCCCTGGCTGGTAGAGTTTCGTGTTGATAACGTATTATAAAACTAATGAAATAATACATGAAGAAAAAGAAGAGATACAAAGTATAGAAGAAAAGAAAATTGTTTGTATATTATTCTAAAGATAAATGGATATTTATAATAGAAATTACAATATAAACACAATAATTTAAATGAATCCGAAATATACGTAAATCAATGAGAATAAGATATAATTCATCGATCATATTATTTAATAACAATATAGACTCACTTGAATGGAAAAAAAAAAAAAAAACATTTCCAAAAACAAACTACTTTTTTTAGGGAAGATATTTTTTTTTTTTTTAATTCTTATATATAATCACTCCAAATAAAGTTCTTTTTAAATGTAATCATCATCTCATGCACTTTTTAAATAAATTTCCCAATTATTATAAAAACTTTCCAAGTTGTTTCTAGTTTCTTTCTTTTGCAATACACCAGCCTTCAAGACTTGAACACGCTTTCTCTCCCTCCCTCTAGTTATTTCTCTCTAACTGATAACGGAGCAGGAAATTAGCTAATACTGCAGGAGTGGCACTGAAGCACAAGAAGAAGAAGGATAATTACAATTTGAATGCCGCTATATACTATGCTTCGCTAAATCCAGTTGCTTGATTGATTGAATCAAACGTACGTGTTCTTCGTTGTAGTACATCATCTCCTGCGTAGTAAGTCCTCAAGATGCGATCAAGTTTCTCTTTCGGGCTTGTGTTGTCTACTTTTGTTCTGTTTTATTTATTGATTATGTTCTGTATATTGGAATGGAGGGATTTCTTGATTGTATTTATTGATCCATCTTCTCCCCTGTTCTTTTCTTTCTCTCTTAGTTTTGATTGTTGTCTCTTGAGGGCGTTGCATGCTTTATATTTAGTGTTTAATTTATGATTTCTTGTTCACCGATTCTTCTTTCCTAGTCGACGATGCCTTTTTTCAATTTGAATAAGTAGAATAAGTAAACAAATTGGGAATTTGACTGTTGATTGATTGTCATCTTAATTTCTTCCCAAACAAAGAATGTGGTGCGGAGCCAAGGCCTGCCTGACATTATTCTTTATGGTTTATGTAGAAATTTGCTAAAGGGGGAATCTATTAGTAGAAATTTGGGGGCTTGTATTAATTAGCTGGCATTCCCGTCGATTGATTCTAATTAATTGTTAAATGCAGTTTTTGCAATTTCTTAGATTTTCAAGTGACCTATGTAGTAAACTAGATCCCTGGTTTCTTGGTTTACATTGGAATGAATACAGCTTCCAGAACGATTATATATACATGCCTATTTTGGGTAGTTATTTCTATCTTGCAATTCTTCTTGGACTTGGAGTCACAGATAGATAAGGCTTTCTCTTGCATTCTTGCAGACCTGCTTACGAATTTCGGTATTCGTAGTATTTTCTTTGAGCATTTGGTTTCTTTTTGGTAAATACGCTTTAATTGAGAAGGATTACCCTCTGTGCTTGCCGTTTTTGCCTAAAGAAATCATTTGTCATGGTAACAGGTTTGACATTTGAGGCCATGTTCACAAATCTTGTATTGATTGCCCTCATTACTTATGGAACCCTTAATAAATCAAGCCTTATTGTTATGTGCAGAGCCTCTTCATTATTATCTTGATAGCATTCTCATTTCTTTTAAAGAAAACTCTTTTTTTTCTTTGCTGCCATAATCAGAAAACCGAAAGTGGATCGGGAATATATATATTGAGCATACAGTACTATTATTTTTTTCAGATGGAAGAATCCCAAAGAGATCAGACTTCAAAAAGCATCCCCATGTTGAATCAACAGCAGACTGAATCACTGTTGAACAGCAATGTTAGTGATAGTGGTAGCCATGGTTTTTACATTTTGGAATCCTCACCAGTGGCAGATCTTTCTGTCTCATCGTTGTCTTCTGGTCTGAGCGTCTCGTCTGATAATTGGAGCCCTTTCTCACCACAGTTTTCTCAGTCATACATGTGGGATCTTCATCGTTCGTCTTCTTCTAGTTCACCTTTAAGCGGCTCTTTAGGTGTTGCTGACAGTAGTGAATTACAGCATCCTAAACTAAAGGAACTCGAGATGAAATTGCTGGGACATGGTTCTGATCTTGATTATGGTTCCTCTTTTAGTAATGTAGCTCCTCCACAGTCTACCATGTCTACAAGGAGCACCAAAAAAATACTTGAAAATGCCTTTTATTTCGATTTGAAACAGTTGCTTGTTTCTTGTGCTGAAGCAGTAGCAAATGTCGATAAATCTACTGCTGAAGCCTTGATGAATTTGTTAGAAGACAAGGTCTCTGTTTCTGGGGAGCCTATCGAACGTTTAGGCGCGTATATGATGGAATGTCTAAGAGCAAGGTTATTGTCATCTGGAAGCAAGATATACACAGACCTGAAATGCAACGAACCGACTGGCCCAGAATTGATGTCTTCCATGCAGGTACTTGCTCAAATATGTCCATACTACAAGTTTGCATACACGGCATCGAATGTCATCATAAGACAAGCTATGGAAAAAGAATCAAGAATCCACATAATTGATTTTCAGATAGCTCAGGGAAGCCAATGGATTGCTTTACTGAAAACCTTTGCTCGTCGTCCCGGCGGTCCTCCACATGTTCGTGTTACTGGTATTGATGATTTTCAGTCAACTATAGCTCGAGGTGGTGGGATGGATCTCATGGGACAACAATTAACCCAAGTTGCCGAATCATGTGGCGTGCCGTTTGAGTTCCATGGTGCAGCTATATCCGGAGATCTAGTGAATGAAACGACGTTTCAACTTCAAAAAGGGGAAGCAATAGCTGTCAACTTTCCTTTTATGTTGCATCACATTCCAGATAGAGACAGCCTAATAAGATTAGTTAAAGGGTTAAGCCCAAAAGTAGTTACTCTTGTGGAGCAGGAGTCGAATACCAATACTCTGCCATTCTTTCCTCGATTCTTTGAAACCTTAGATTACTATACAGCTATGTTCGAGTCGATAGATGCATCAGGTCTGCCTAGAGATGATAAGAAGAGGATAAGCGCAGAAAAGCATTATGTGGCACGGGACATAGTTAACATAATAGCGTGTGAAGACGTTGAGAGGGTAGAAAGGCATGAAAGCTTTGTTGAATGGAATTCAAGGTTTTATAAGGCCGGATTCGCCTCCGTGGCCTCTGAATGATACAGTCAGCAATGCCATCAAAGAGATGCTGAGGGATTATAGCGCGAATTACCGGCTGCTCGTTGAAGCGCGTGAAGCGATATGTCTTGGATGGAAAAAGAGACCCATGGCAACATTTTCTGCATGGAGATAGATAGATAGATAACAGTATGAGGCTGTTTGGAAATTGCTGCATGCATCAAGATTTCTTGCAATTTTGCTTGATCTAGAATTAGTGATTCTTTTTAGTTAGGTCTCTTCAATCTTGATTCTTGACTTCTATATACGTGTGAGTGATACAGTAGCATAGGGCTGATTCTCAGTATTGTCTGCTTACTCTATTGGAGCATTAATAGCATTCGAAATGTCTTGCCCAAATATAAGGTCAACAGGTTATGAGAAGAGTTATGGTGCAACGGTTATTTTCGAGTTATACCAAGTGAAGGGTCATGATTAATCCAACTCACACCTACACATTCCTGATGTGTGTGAGAGAAAGAAAATAAGAAATAATCATAGCCCTCCACTTGGTATAACCCGAAAATACCTGTTGCACCATAACTTTTCTGATTGATTGTATCTGAACATGGGGTTATGAAGTTTTGTGCGAGTGTGTGTGTCTTTTATTTTCCAATTTTACTTTCAAGGTTTCAACTGTTGGATTTTTGACGAACTAGGGAGAAAGAAATTAAAATAGTGTTATAAAACTAAGAGAATAATAAGAGGAAATACAAAGTGTAGAGAAGAACGAAAATCGCTTGTCTATTATTTCAATAGTATAAGGGGTATTTATAATATATTCTAGAGTGTGAATACAATAATAAATATAATCGTAATATTACAAAAGATCAATCAGAATCAATCAATATCAATAGACTATCTGAAATATATTATTACATAATACTCCACCTTGGATGTCTATTGTTAAAGATATGATATGTCTAATTAAAACCTTACTAAGAAAAAACCTAGTCGGAAAAATCTTAGTTAAGGAAAAAGAGTACATATTTATCTGTATTTGATTCACTCCCCCTGAACCAAGCATCAATTTAGATCCTTCAAGCGCCGCATCCCAATACTCTTCACCAGTCTTTCAAATATCTTGGTAATAAATCTATCAGATTGTTGGTTGACTGGACCTTCTGTACATTATTCTCTCAACTCTTTTACAAATAATGAGTAAAGAATAACTTAGCTGAAATATGTTTTGTTAATCCCCATTAATATAACTTCACTTCAATTGAGATATGTAAGATGCATTGTCTTCATATAATACAATTGGATTATTTTCGTTCTCATGTAGACAATGTCTCAATTAATAAATGACTGAATTGATTTTCTCTATGGTATTTGCATAATGTATATGTCATGTAGTATTAACTTTGCTAGAAAAATCCAGTGGAAAAAAAAACTAGATAAGGTAAATTGTTAATGTCATATGCGTTTCTATGTGTTGCACTGACTGCCTCGTTAAAAACCATTAATTAAGAAAACCCTAAGGGAAAACTTTGTTAAAGGGAAAAAGAGTACACTCATTGATTTAGAACCAAAATCCTCACAAATGTTTTGAAGTTGTCGCTCCTCATGCCTACATCAATCTTTCAAATGTACGCATTCCAGTATTATAAACACATTTCATCCAAAATAGATGTAGGAATGATATTAGTGAACAAATGTGTTAAATTGTCACTAGAACGTACTTTTGTATATCAACTCTCTTCTAGAGTGCATATAGATAATCAAATGTATAGGCTAATAAGTGGTATACCCACTACTCACTTGTGCAACACATACAATACAATCAACATTATAATTATCAAAACAATGGGGAAAGTAATATAATCGCAATTTTCATGCAAATATTTCAATTGTCACACATCGTAATGCTATAAAATTCATGACATTAAGCATGTGTCACTTATACATTCCTTCTTCAATCGGAATCTACTCAACTGGTCATATTACATTCAACCTGAATGTTGACGACATTTCAACTTAACAATATGCATGTTGCGATTTTCATTACTGAAATCCATTAGGGATTTTCATATAAATGCTTACGTCTAATGACTCATAAATATGTAATCATGACATCATATAAAGCTCATAGTTGCTGCCAGAATCATTAAGTAACGGAACATAATGTTATTAATAACGGGAGAATTTAATTTATCAAAATCAATATTTGGTCACTACAAAACCAAATTTTCAAATCAAGATCGGCCTCTATTGCTTATTTCATTTAACCAGTCTATGTGCTTCTAGCACTTAACTCTGACTTGGGTTCCGGATCCAGATTATTAGCAAATTATGAGGCAAATATGTAATCGTCGACTATGATATTTATTATAAACTTCTCCCACGAAATTCATTGCTAATTTGATATTAGCATAAACCAAATCCTTATCAATATATGGAATGGTTGTTCCGCAACCCTCAATATTTGATCATTTGATGCGCATGCAATTTTATTTGGGGTTTTCGTCTCCAAGACGGATCTCTTTAAGATTATTCATGAGTGAGTGACTATGAATTCATTTACCGCGGATTTTTATCTCTTACACCGATCGGTCCTCTACGCTTAAAGGCATAGAGAAATATCATCAATCAAATTTGATTTGGTGCATTTTATAAATCGCCACTCCTTTATTTTCAATAAATTAATCTGGCAGCTTACTTGCATAATACTGCAAGATTTTTTTTGCAAGATACTGAAGATCAATTATGTTGTTAAAATTTCTCGGCATTCTTTATTCTAAGATGAGGTTTCCTTTATCTCCCCCTAATGTCGAGAAATGATCTTCATCAAATATATAAGTAATTGCACCGAGTCGTAAATTGATACTCTACTATTCATTTGCAAAGAATTTACACATTTCAAACACAATGGTTTCACTATATCAACCTCATGATCAAGTGTTATTTCACTCAATGGTAATAAAAATTTATTTAACTATCTCATATCTATATGATTTATATCTGTTGGAAACAATACATATCATAATAAATATCAACATAGCACTATGTCATTTCAGATTCTTTAAGAATCATCCAAATTATTTTTTCATATTCTTTTGGGGGTTTCGATAAAACAACATAATATAATGAACTTCATGTTCATTTTCACCCCCTCGTGAGGCTGACCATGCTTATTGTGTCCCATATATTAATATGCTATATAGCTATTTTAGGACATGTCCTTCAAGAACTTCTATATTACCAGAACATTCATAATTTTCTTTTGAAAAAGAGAACATTCATAATTGATAACTCTTTTTAGATCTCTTAATTCTCCTAGTGAATTCTATCAACACTGTATGTGTTTTACGTGATTCAATCACGACTATCCAGATATGAACGTCAAGTTCATTTGTAATATAATGTTTGGCACTATCTAGAATATATGCAATAACCCGTGACGGATTCAACATTTTAATGTGAAATCCTCTTATGCGGGTATCAACATACTTCTTTGAAATTTTTATAACGGGGTCAGACAATCCATTCCAGAGATTGATATTATAACGGTTAATTACTTCATCCTTTATCTCATTATTGTATACCGGGTTATACCAATGTTCTATAATCGCCAACCACTTTGGTGGGATTTTTTTTCATCATGAAACTTTTCATAAGATATGGTTGTACCCACGGTAATTAATATCTTTAGAAGAATGTATCTCTAGAAGAATCTTTTGGTCGCATTCATTTCATGGAATGGACTTGTATAATATAATTGCTTAATAAATGCATATTGTATTTGTCACATTGTCCTATAGGAATGGACATATCTCATCATTTTCAAGCATATTGCTCTTTATTTGTCTCAATCTCGATATGATACTCATATTACTCAAAAAGATATTTTTGAGAAATGGGAGAGAATAGTATTTTATTTCAAACATTTTTGTTTCAATATAGCACTTGCATTAACATTTGCATCTCCCATATATTCTTTTGAGAACGTTTCTCAGCATAACGTGCGTGCCGCACTATCGATTAGTCACATTAATTGATCTCACGTTCCGGCTCCATTTCTTCTTCTGAACGAAATGAGCAATAATTTGTTCCAAAAGATGACAATTGTCACATAATATAAAAATATATGTATAAATAATCACATTACTGATTATCATTATTCTGACAATTAATCAAGCAATGTAATATCTTTCAATGAATGAACAAATATGATTTTATTTATTAAATTTAAAGCAGATACGGTTGCCAAAAATAAAATGAATGCATCAATTAATACAATGATCATGCAAATATTGTAAAATTATGGTTAATATCAATCCAATTAACTAAATGATATAGCAATATCATGTGTTTTATTTTTCATACAATGTCAAATTTTAGTGGGAAAATATATTGTTAAGTTATAAAGCAACGTATAAAAATAATCTCACGCCGTATCAAAATAAAGATCATGTATGCGCACAACGTAAGTGATTAACATAACAACACAATCATGTAAAGTATAATCTATTTAATTTTAACAATTTAAAATGATTTTATTTACTTACATTTATACAAATATGATTGCCAAAAGTAATATATACATTAGTTAATCCACCGATTGATAATCATATATTATTATTGTGGCTAATATCAAGATCTACTTACCAAAAATACATGATAATTCATTTATTTTCCTTTTTTCATTTTAGAAGAAAACTAGCAACACGTATCCATTATACACAATCGATAAAATAAAATTCTATAGCTACTATATATATATATATATATATATATATATATATATATATATATATATATATATATCACAAATAACTTTAGCCGTATCAAAATAAGGCCAAGACAAGAAACAATTTATTTATTAATAAACGATTTTTAAATTTTAAATACATCGTATAAACAATTACTAGAAATCGCCACTAACTCTGACATGTGGTGTGATCTTCTAAAAGATCACATTGTTTCTTGTGAAGATTATTGTCTTAGTCATATAAAAATAATTTTTTGAGGATCAGATCAACCATGTCCATATCCACGACCAAATCAAATATTAAAAATTATGCCACGTTCACTACAAGAAACGGACGGTCATCAATTGGTCGGGACTAATGAGTCATATCAACGATAACTCTTTTTTTTTTTTCATATCCAACATTTGTTGGATTATTTTTCATTTATGACATAACCATCGTAAACAATTTCGCTTGAAATCATAAATCATTTCGAACGGTATTGCTACTTCAAGAGCATACCATTACAATAAAAAAAGTAAAGTATTCTTTATCGGTGATCATAAAAGTCTAATGATATATTCAGGAGATTTCTTATCTCTGAATTCCAGATCACTTGTGGAATATGTCTTTTTCTACGGACTTCAGGTCCTAATTTATTTATATGAATAACATGTCCATACTTTTTTCTGTGACTTTCAAATTCACTTTCACGAAATTTGACATGTCTGAAATTTATAATGTCAATTAAATATTCACATTCGTTAGTTTTTGACATTCCCACTTATGTGAATTTTATATTCACTTTTACGAGCTTATATTTTTATATGGATTTCTGGTCAATTATATGCTCGTTTCAAATATTGATCAAGTCTTTGTTATCATATCTTACTTTCCAAATTGCATAGAAGATAAATTCTTTTGTTTCAGGTATTTAACCTTCAAGGCTTCATATGAGTGATGTATATCAGGTATCATGATTTTGACTTGATCCATCATTATATTAATGTCTTCAATATAATTACCATCAATATTATACTCATATTACATATGATATATGATAATATAATCGCATGACACAATTGACATCATATATATAAATTAAAAGATAAATAAAATGATCAAATTTTACCTCAACTTTCAATGATCTTTATCAATGATTTTTGGGTGACTCTGTTGCATAGCTTCACTGAGTTTATACCTGATTGTTTATTAGGAAAAGCTAATGGTGTAAAATTATTGGTAGAGTCTCGTGCTGATAACGTGTTGTAAAACTAAGAGAATAATAAGAGGAGAACAAGAGGAAATACAAAGTGTAGAGAAGAAGGAAAATTGCTTGTCTATTATTTTAATGGTATAAAGGGGTATTTATAGTACATTCTAGGATGTGAATATAATAAATGAATAGAATCGTAATATTATAATGAAGCTCGATGAACGAGTTGAACTGCGAAAATGATGATACTGTGGCTGGTTCTTGGGCTGGATGATGAGTTAATTCAAAGTTGAAACCGAATGTTAACCTTGGTGATTTGAGTTGCACTTTCAAGTCTATTTTGAATGTAATATCTCGGGTTGTTTTGGAATAGGTTTAAGGCGCTTTCTAGTGTATTTGAATGAATCTTTGGAGATTGGGGCTGATTGATGAGCCTAAATCAAGCTGCATTAAGGCTGAAAATGGGTCGCAAATAATATAGCAATGAGCCATTTTTATGAGCCAAATGAAATATACAATACCATCGATCGATTAGTTTCCTTTAGTGGTATGTACTGCACACTCCAAGTATCATATCTCATTGAATGTCATAATTTTTGGAGGTGTCTAAGTATCCCAAACATGTGATACAAAGCATGTGAAAATCATTCGCATTTTCTTTCCATTGTTTGTCAATCTCGTGTCTCATTTATTCTCGAGCCTTTTGGTTGCTGATTTGAGTTGTTTTGGACTCTTAAAGCATCTACAATCTATACTCAATAATTTGTCCTTGTTATAATATGATGCTTTGTCTTGCTAACTGTTCTATTCTTGAAGCCTTTACAAACTTGTTTTGCAATCTGCACAAATTTGTTTCACTAAAGTTTCTGCTACATATCTTGATGGTTTATGTTGTTGTACTGGACTTTTTTTGCACCTCCTTTGTGTTATAAAAGTTTTTTATGTCATAAGGATCAAACATTAGAAAGCTCACGCACTGTGATAGTGTTAGTGTGTTCTTGTGTTTGAATGTGATAATCGTGATACTCGACATCATTGTGGATACGCTTCTCGTGATACCGATATTGTGATATCGATATCATTATTGTGTTATGGTGCTGAGGTCGACACATTGAAACCGAAGACGGAGATCTACGAGCTAATGTTCCAAGAAGAGGCTAATGCTCCTTAGTAATGATGTGTGAATTGAAATATGGTATAAATGTTAAACCATTTGATGTAGAGGTCAACTTTATTGAAAAAATGTTAAACCATTTGGTGTAGAGTTGGAGAATAAGATGATGGTACCAATCGACATTGTCGAGATTTTTAGGTACTAAGATAATCCTTTCCTTGATGTAACTTAATTATCATATATGTTGATGTTAAAGTTGTTTATCATATATGTTGTAATTTGTTTCCATTGTGGTTGAATGTGACATCATATAAACTTATTTCAAAATACACAAGTTTTTTGGGTGTTAATGTGATTACATTATTGTCCAAATGATTTTTAGTTTACGGTTTGTTTCCATTTTAATCCATAAAGGAATATAGGTTGTCGGCGTTGTTGTAAAGCTTACAGAGTCTATGATTTTTGGCTAATCGTATACTATTAATGGTAATGGTTTCATTGTGTTTGTTAATAAAACGTGTTAATGTGATACTGTTATTGTGATACTGATACTGTGATACCGTGTTAGTGTAAATGTGCTGCGATTAAATTCAGCTTTCAAAAACTACGTCGAAAGGGTATCATATGAGATCTCAAAATGAAGAGAAATTTTTTTTATGAACTTTGGTGAAAGAATTTTGATAATCGGTATTCTAAATCAAAAGCTACGCTTTGTTTATAAGAAAAACGCTCGATTAATGCAAATATTTTTTCGACTTTTAAAAATTTACATCTAAGCAGATCGTATGAGATCTCTGAGGAAAAATAAAATACTAATTTTGGTGCAAAAATTGATTATCGGAGTTCTAAATAAAAATTTGCGATTGTTTGAAAAAAATAGACTTAAATAAACCAAATAAGAACCTGGGGCTGGACGCGCGCTCCAATTTATTAAATTGTGATATTTTGTCTCATGTCTGAAATTTTATTATCCTTTATAACTAAAAAAGGAGCCATGCTGCTTATTTATTTTGGGTATAATTTGACTTTTCCTCCTTTTCTATGGGAAAAGATCAATTAATCAATCAATATCAATAAACAATCCAAAATACATAATAAATATGATATATTTTCAAAACTTCTGCATAAACGCATAAATTTATTAAAAATATTGTACGTCTGGAACAAAAAAAAATACAATACATTTTTTCATCTATCATTGTTAAACACTTAGATTTCACAATATATACCTCAAAATTGATAATTCTTTCACAAATGTTTTTATTTTTCCATCCTCTTTATTTCGAGGCCACGATAACCATATTTTAACGTAATTACTAAAAATCCACCACAAAGTTCATTGTTGTTCGAGATTCATTGTTGAAATTTATTGAGTGATTTTTGATAGTGAATCTAATGAATAACGGTGTAATGATATCAAACAAAGCCTCAAAACAAAAGCATTTAAAACCAAAAAAAGGTTAGGTGAAATTTGTATCACGCTTTGAAATAATAGATCAAAAGATACTAAGTATTAAAAGAAGGAAAAAATTGCAACAGCCATATGGTTTTTTCAAGCGTACGTCATTTAAGTTATAAATCTTTGAGAAATTGTCTCTCCGTCTATAAAACTTATTGGGCTATTTTTTTACTTAAAACTTATTGGGCTATTTCTTAATTATCAACAGATTTTGTTTGTTTAAACGGTTTATTAAATGGTTTTATGCAATATAGACCTGCTATGTTACCCTAATGGAAAGCAGCCAGGATACTCTAAGAAAATAGTAATAATGGTTGGTTATGGCCTAAGAAATTAGTGATAATGGCTTGCAAGAGTAATGGAAGCGCACATGGGTCTTCCGAGGAAAAAGGAAAAAAAGAAACGTAATAAATAGTGATATGTTCAACAAAAGGACTTCTCTCAAGTGAGAAGATCAAGTATTCTCTCAATTGTAGGTGATTCAACCACATACTCAAATACAAAGATGATCTAAATTGAGAATTTTTTATATAACTACGCTGTGTTTTTAATAATGTCTAAAACACTTGCATTTGAGAAAGTACTTGACCATCTCACTTGAGATGATACCAACTATTACTAACCTCTCAGCATTTTATGAATTAGCATAATAAGCTTTCAAAAATGCTTTTTGTATTGACCTAAACCTACCCTGGGGATAGAATAAGAAAATGCCACTCAGCACGTTCCCAATCCGTAACAATTACACAAGTCAGGCTTAAATTACAATGACATCTATAATATTTATTTGTAGAAGCATTGAAAAAGACAAGGATTTGCAAGATTTTTCTACTGAAGAATTGAAGAAGAAGACATGAATTTAAAAACAAGAGAGAAAGAGGAGTGAATGATAAACCTTAATGTCATAAGAGGGCTTATATACCCACATTCATTAATATCGAAGGTAAAATGACATTCTATGTGAAATGGGTTATTACATCATCCCTCATTAAAAAGAGTTTCGCCCTCGAAACTATGTACCAACTCCGGAAAAAATGGATGCCTTCCTTGCATCTCTAATTCGAGATCCTAAGTGGATCTGGTTCGGTATGATTGGACCACCACATTGTGATTAAGATCATTGCATTTCCTCTAAAAGCTCTTGCTTCCTTCCCAAGCTCCACACCGGTTGTTCATGAAAAAAAAAATGTTCTCCTTAAACAACTCTAGATCAAGGTCGATCGTCTGATGTGATTCTCGAGAGGCACTTTCTTAATATATATACATGGAAGACATTATGAACCCGAGATATCAAGATGGTAACCGCAAGAATCGACATGAAGGCTCATCAACTCTCTCATAGATCTTAAAGGATCCCATGTATCTTGGGCTTAACCCGACCTCACGCAACAATTACGAACCATTAAGCAAGCATTCGACTTCACACGCATAATACTTCACGATAGCAATCAGAACGGTGATGGCTCGTAGATACATGCCCCACTACACTGAACTATGATCGCCCCATGACATGCTCCTCTATTATAAGAACGGAAACATCCTTGCCCATATCCGCTAAACAATTACCATTTATGATGGCGCAATATATAAAGGATCATCATCCTTACTACCAAGGTACGATTACGATCGCTTGCAATACTCCCGCTTGCCGTCATTCATATAAATGTCTCAGATCGAGACTTACTTTGAGCGCCGGAGTGTCCACCCAAGGAAAGCATCGGGACCTCTAACGCCTCGTCTGCTTTTGCAAGCCTATATTCAAATTCCACCAAAAAAGTTACTTGGATCATCCCCACGAGGTCCATAACCACACCGTAGTCAGATTTTGACCTGGACGACTATGAGCATCGTCAGTAGGGTTTGAGTTATTTTTTTTCAAAAGGAAATGATTTCATTAAGATAATTAAAAGCAACAAATAACATTGGAACACCAAAAAACAGCCGAATAAATTCCAAATCACCGCCGGCCTTAATGCTGGAAACCACCACTTGAAGCAAATACTTGAGATAACCATATTTTCACCAAATTCTGCATCATTAGAGAGTACTTGACTTGGTAACAGAAGCCAAAAGCCGGCCTTAACCATGGCATAATCCGACTCAAACAAATCTAAAAACCTGAACACCAACTCAAAAATTCTGACTATTACCGACCCAATCAACTCAACAGAAAACAAAAGAACACAAAACAATCTAGCAGACATGCAAGGACATATGTAGCCAAAAACCAACCTCCATCTTCACAAACCTATTAGGAAATCTACGCGGGAACGCAGCGGAATTCAAAAATTTATTTCCTTTTTAACCAGGATCGACTTCGTTTAAACAACAAGCATAAAAGAAGTAGACGGTGAATACCTTGCTTGATCTAAAAGATCGACGCTTTGACCTTCTTAGAGAGTAGTGGTGCACGGAGCCGCCAAGCGCTCGCCTCTACCGCTAGTCCACACGAACAACTCGCCGAATCCACCATTGGATTGCTACTAGAAAAATCCGGTTGCTAGACCGGTATTTTCTCTCTCTCAAAATCTCTCTCTAGGAAGCTCTCTAATTTTTTACAAGAACTATTAGCTCTTGGAATTGTAATGTACAAAAGCGCTAGCCAACCCCTTTCTTATATAAGGAGAGTGGCGCCCCATGTGTCCTAGATCTGATTAGGAGAAGCTTCCAGAAGATAGATGAAAGAAAAAAAACATTTTACTAGTAAAATAAGGAAAATAGATATTCTAGATTTATCTCATTAAATACTCAATATCTTATATTAAATATTTCCAGGATATATATTTTCAATATCCAATATTAAATATATCTTTTATTATATTACCATAAATCAATTTACACATGTGTATCTATCACATATATATATTATATGCATAAATCTATATATATTACATATACATACTACACCTAATCGCATGTGTAATATCCCGAATTTTTAGAAAGGGCAAAGTAGTAATTGGGTATTTTTGGTATGACCTAATTATTAATTATCCTATTTATTTAATTAAAAAGGATTTAATTAAAGGATTTAGTTACTTAATTAATGGATTTAATTAAGTCTATAAAAAGGAAATAATTCCCAAAATTTCCTTATTTGTTTTATACGTATTTTCTGAAGAAAAAAAGAGGAGAGGAACGGGCGGCAAAGAACACAATGACACAGTAGTTTTCGTAAAAAAGGGAGAACGTAATCTCCAATCGCAGGGCCAATCCGTTCATATGTTCAAGATGCCGCAGGAGAGAAAAGTGATCACCGCGACGAGACGCAACTTTAGAAATTAAAATATCCTTATTCCGTAATTTTTCGCTTTAGCCTTAGTTTTTAAGTGAATCGCTGGGTTTGATTCTTCAAAATTCATATCTTTTAATCCCTAGCCTGCTTTTCAAAGAATGAGTAGTCAAAACGATCGCCTTAGAGCGTAGATCGTTCTAAAAATAGTTTTACAGCATTTAATTCAGGTAATACTCAGTTTTCCACACTTTTTCAATTCGGGATTTTCAAGAAAGATAGGATTTTTAGGTTTACTTGTTGTTTAATTAGGTTACAAGTTGAAGGCTTATAAGTTCAGCAATTTCTTGAAGGTTTTGGATCGGTTTTTCTGGAAATTAAGGTAAGAGACTCTTCCTAATGAGTAATTATTGTTTTATAATGATAGGTTGAGTTCCGGTGAGTTTTGGTGTTGTTTGGTGATAGAATTCATTAAGTTGTAATTAATGAGATGTGATTTTTTGGTATATTTGAGTTGAGTTCTATTGCTGTTTTTCTGAGTAATTTGTTGATAAACGCGTTTGGTTTGGGTTAGGAATCGATTAAGTGTAGAAAATCGTGTTTTAGGGTTTTGTAATACGCTCTAATTGTTATCCTTTGGTCTTATAACATTAATTAAACCTTAACAAGCTTCGATTGAGCTTCCGATTCGCTTAGTTTCGCACCGAATGTACTCTTAAAGGAGTTGAAGTTCGGATCCGCCGGAAGAGCATGAAAGGGTTTGTGCTTTGATGAACCGGAGTTCATCAATGTCTCAGATAATTGTTAGGCCTAGTCCGTGTCTAAAGGTCTAGGAAAGAGAGTAGTGTATGTGAGGAGCTTACTTGAAAACACTTAGGTGGCTAGTTAATACACAATAAAGTTACATACGTGGTAGTAAAAGATAAAACGCCACCTATTCTCGGTTAGGCACCAAGTCATATCGGCGATGTGATACGCTCATAAAAGGTGAAAACGCCATCGCTCAAAAGGTCAAGGGTAGTGGAGGAAATTCATCGAACGTATATGCATACCGGGGAGATCCCGGGACTATCGGTGCTATTCACCGTAGTTGGCAAATATATCTCGTGATGTATACACATCATGCATAGTGCCCTTGAGTGACGACGTAACCAAGATAAGTTAAGCTAGAAACGTATTGTCCTGACATGTTGATGGACATGGAGTGAACCCTAGATTGAGTCGATCGATCTCTCATAAAGATAACATAATAATAATGAAAAGAACCTTTTGTTGTAGAACTTAGTTATTCATTAGTTTCTCACTTTTACTAAGTACTTTGTACTTACCTCCTTTTCATTTTCTTTTGTATGCATTGTGGGTTGAGAAGACGAACAGGTTGACCAATAGTAGTCGACGACTTGATGACGTTGATGCTTTTAGATTATTTTTCCTTGTAAAGGTTGTACTAGACTACTTGTCCGTTTACTCCTAGACTTTTTTAAGTTTGGTTTGTACTTTTAAGATCTCGTATTGTGTAAGTCTTTGGTTTTGTTTCGTCGTTGTAGTTAACTATCCATTTTTAGTATGGTTGTATCTATTCTTAGTAGCATTTATGTTTTTACCTAGTCTTTTAGCTTCCGCTTGCTTTTATTTGATATGACGACGTACATATTTGCGTATAATATTAGATTTATTGAATGATATACGCGCCGAACGCTTTCTTCCCGGATAAGGGCTCGGTCTCCGTGAGCGGGCGTTATAGCTTGGTATCGAGCTGAAGCGTCCTCTCTTCCTAGGCTTCTCCTCTCTAAGATAAGATTTCTTTAGACCTTTTTAAACCCTTCTGATCTCTCTTGATCTTGGTTGTAAATTCTTGTAGGATTAGGAATCCTTAGAACGTGGTTAAGTTGCACTAGGACCAAGTGAAAAGTCTCCTTAGGCGAAGGTTAGGTTGAGTTTTATGCTCACATCTCTTATGTGATCCTCTTAAGTTTTGTTCCTTTCGAGAACCCTTATAGGATCCCTCATTCCTTTCGGAATCTTCGAATATTTCTCCAATGTCCTTTCTTTTTGAGGTTTTAATGCTTTCGTAATGCTACATTTGGTTCAAATCACTTCCTTGTAACTTGGTGTTATGCAAAACGAGTAAACAATTTTGTTCATGTTTCTACAGGTCATGTTATATCATTTTTTTGTACCAAGAATTCTGTAAATTTTCAGCCACTTAGAAATTTGTCTTATCTACAATTTCTCTCTTTACATCAATTTAGTTTTCAATATGGATTGTTCACAAATTGTTTAACAAGGAGGGGTAGTCTGTTCAGAAAATTCTGCAGCGGTAGTCTTACTTATCATTCTATTTTTAATACGCTAAACACCTCCAAATGACTTGGATTTTTTTATATGTTGTAGAAAACATCCTGCACTATAATTTTTGTTTTGGAACCAAGTGCAAATTCGCTTTTGGTCTGAGCACAATCTGCAACACACACGGCGCTTGATGAAGTCCTGAAAATTTTTGATGACTTATAGCAAGAGATGAAAAGAATTATTTTGACCGACCTATGGCTTCCCAAAATTTTTGATTTTTTTAGCATCATATGTAAAACTTATATACTCACATATTTTCTCTCTGCCTCATGTTCAAAATTAGTTCAATTTGTTTTGTGCAAATCAATTATAATGGCTTATGTATGCACTGAATTTCACCTGTAAGTTATGGTGTAGTAGGTTATAGGAGATGAGAATACTTTGATTTATCTCGATTCTTAAGCTAGTTGTTAGCCAGATAAGAAGTTTGGTAGGTAGAGACTATGTGTTGTCGTTATAGTGCTCTTCGATGGCAAGAAACGATTGCGTGGTGATTTTCCAATCTTATGTATTCATCAATAAGGTTCTCTTTTATAATCATCTAGTTTCCTACTTGGTTATCCTGATTTCAAATGTTTCCCCATCCATACTAATTTTAACCCATGCTCTAGTTAAATCCTTCATTTGAAACTTCTGAAACTCGGTAAAAGTTCCCTTATTGCGAAGTTTTGTTTTCCAAGTGTGTACATTCTTTGATGTGCCTTATTTTTTTTAAGATGTTTTCATTGTGTCAAATGCTTGATTTAAGGAAAATAAGTTTCTGATGTGTGATTGTCAATATAATCACTAAATGCTACCTCAAAGCACGGCTTATCGAGTAGTACTTAGGATGTCGATCCCACAGGGACTTGTAGTCAATCACCAAACAATTCCCGATTTATATTAGCTAGACAAATCAAAATTTTGGAGGTTTTTTTCTAAAAATCCTAAAAATAAAGAAAATATAACTACAAGCCAAGAACTTCAAGATTTAGGTGAAGATTCAATTTAAAGCATTTCTAGGATTTCGGAGTCACCACGGAATTACTACATGACTTACCAACAATATTTCCCCAAGATACTTAATTTTAAACTCATAAAGGCAATTATAAAATTTTATCACAAGAATATTCTTCCGAATTATTTTCGTGATCGTACCTAAACTCAAACTACACCCGATTTCCCACGACAAAGAATGAATTTAGATCCCTTAAAGAACCATAATTTCATGCCATCAGGACAGCGTAGCATCAATAAAGTCTTCCAACTTGTCTTTCATGGAAGAGGTATTCCACCGCCCCAAGTTGGCATCCGAATTATGCTTCAAAGAAGAAGTGTTCTTGCCACTTCTTCTTGGTCTTATCTTTGCCGCTTATAGGGATGATCGAGCACCGCCCTACGGCGAAATGATACCACCCCCACTACCTTGTGTCAATTTGCATTGGTAGAAATTCCTAAATAACGTTACGGTAAAGGAGTGGTGTTCGACGACACCGCATCATGAAACCTATGAGAAATTTGACGCTATTGGGTGTATTTGACCAACCCCAATTTATAATACTTTATCACCTCGACGTGCCCAGGTGGAAGAGGAAATCTCGCACCGCTATGAAGTCGGGTCAAGATATACCGTGCGTAAACCGCCGGGGATTGTAAGCGCACTCAATGGTTTTAGGAAGAACAACTTTGAAAGGCTCAGTACGGATCCGATAGGTTTTCAATAAACCAGCCATCTTAGTTTTGGTCATCTTGCTAGCAACACCGTGGCAAGCCATTATTGCTTTGGTTTTGTCAAATCGATTGATTTCTCTCTTTAAAGTGTTTAAGAAGGCAGTGTGATCTTCTGGATATTGATGGACAATGGAAGTGGGAGTAAAAATCCCAGGAGGAAGAAGACGAGAAGGCAAAAGACACAGAGGATTATCCCCAAAGGTAGAAGTATTTCCTAAATCAATCTGAGAGGACGGGTGATCGGCCGGATTTGCAGTTCCAGAGCGAGGAATGGGGTTGGAAGAACTCACTTCCTCACCCTCTAAGGCAATAGAGATTTTTTCTGGTGATTCAAACAACTTTTCTACAGAACTACTAGAGGCTGTATTGGCTCTCAAACTCATGAACGAAATAAAAATTCAAAGAAGTAGAAGAAGAGCACAGAAACGGAGACTTACTTGTAACTGTTGAAGTCCGATTCCAAAGGTCTGATATAGAAGTGTTGTTTGACAAAAGGGGCGATTGTATGACAAGAAGTGGATACGACGCAAGGGTTCAAATCACAGTTATAATAATGACCAAGTGTGACTCCGCCTCGTTTCACGATATAATAATAACAGAAGTTAAAGCATTTTAGACTAAGGCGGCTGTGAAGCAGTCCACCCTAGTCTGGGGGGACTTATGATGATAGGTGGGCCCATTGGGCCGGGTTATCCATAATTGGGCCAGGCCCAAAGTTGGACAATCAAGATAGTGGATTGGCAAGGCAGGACCGAAAGCGCTGACCAGACTAGTCAGAGGAGCTTTGGCTGCGCAGAAGTACCTCTAGACAGAGCGATTGGCTGCGCAGAGATATTTCTGGACAGAATACTCGGCTGGGTACAGCGAAGACCGAGTCAGCATCAGTTCTACCGTTTGTAGACGTGGGTAGACCCCACGACCAGTGACATACAGAGATAACCGGTGATAACTTCCCATCACGCAAGGAAGAGGATCACGATCTACTACTATATAAGGAACACCCTGAACTATGAGGGGGACTTGATTCCAGTTTACGACTTAAATTGATATACGTGGCGGCTATCAAGAGTTCACCCAAAATTATACCTGATATCATTGTTCTTATAGTACTTTCCTAATTAGAATTACCCAATTACCCGTTTGTAAATTCCGAACTACATCAGGGAGGACATAGGCGTCACTTCCCTTTTTATTACACAACAAAAACTAAAACAACATAGGAGGCTATTTTCGGATTGCACTCCTTATTGACTTTTTTTTTCCTTTGATTTTTCGATTTTTTTTTTTGAGATTTGAAATAGCATACAAGACACAAAACGGACTCCCGAAAGCTTAATTTCTTTGCAATCGAGTTTTCAAAATTTAATAGTCAGCATCCCATTAATCTTAGGGCCGGGCAAAATAGAGATTCGGGCTATTCAATTTTTTTTTGGTGGGGTGAGGGCATAATATATGGCTAGTAAGGGTGTTAAGTGTGGGTAAAGGAAGAAACGAGTGCCTTAATCATTTTAGTGTAGATGCAAGTACCATGGTAATATCAATAAGATGCAACACAAGTTCTAAAGGAAAAAAAATCATGGAAGAGAAAAATAAACGCTCATTTTTGGGTGAGACTGAAGTAGTCAGTCATTATGGCCGGAACATCTCACCGGGACAGGTTGTCTACTCACTTAATCTCAATCATTCTCAACAAAAATCAATGCATATTTACGTGTGGTTTATCAAGTGGAATCAAACATATTATATCATGCATCTTCCCTATCAAAGTAGTCTCTAACAATTTTCATGCATTTCGAATCATACTCGAGATGACTATGTGTGATCCAAGCAAGACACAGATTCAAAATGACTCGACTCATAAACTCTACCTAAGTGACTTTTATTGACCCTAAGACAAAAGACTCGAATAACAACCAAGGAAACTACACAAGTGACCCGCCCCCACACGTAAATATTACATTGTCCCCAATGTAAATAAATGAAAAGCAAATGAGGGTAGAAATGAAACTCACCGAATCGTGATGCCAGAACGTCAGACGGATCGAAGAGGGAGCACGAGCAATCAGGGGGGCAAGCACGTCGTTCAACTCTCGAAGACTCTGTGTTAATGATGGTCATTCGCCGGACTCCGGCAAGAGGTGGTGGTCGGAAAGGCAGAGTTGTCGTTTTCCGGTGACCAGAGTGGTGTTGACCGGAGTTGTGGGAGGTGGTGGTCCATGGGTATGAAAGTTGTAGTGAAAAGTGAGGAAGAGGGAAAGAATTAAAAATATTTTTTTTTGGACAGGAGAATCACAGGGTGTGAAAATAATCACACCCTGGTGTGATTCCCTCGTTTTTTTTCTCTCTGTTTCGCTTTTAAAGACGGTCTCAAATCACATCTCGAAATTTCATTTCACCTCGATCGTGCCTTTGTCCATGCTAAATATTCCACTCCATGGCCTCAAAATCCGCAAGTTCCTCTTATGCAAGTTACTTGGCTACAAAAACCAACACCAAAAACCAAGACGACACAAGACAAAACAAACCAAGACCAATGCACCGAGAAGAAAACTATCTTCCATTATTTATTCATTAAACAGGAAAAAAAATAAAAGAAAAACACATTCTGAATTTATAGTCTTCAGTTGGACTATCTGTAAACACCATTTTCAAGGAGGACTAAACCAAAGAAGGGCATCCCTATGCATCTTTCTCCACATATCAAGGACATTAACAAGGATTTTAAGATATAGCATTGGGAGCCTATAATCATGTCTTATTAAAAAGAGATTAATCAATTTAGCTCTAAAATATGAAGTGTCACTTAACAATTTAAAAATCTCTTTATCAATGCTCATGACAAATCTAAGAGAATTATGGACTACTAGAGGTGCAACATCTATATACTCTACATGCTCAACATCCATAAATTCAACATCATTATACAATGAATGGGGGTTATCATTATCAAATGCATTCAAATCAAACGCAATATTGTTACCTCCATTTTCATCTTCTTCTTGTTTCATCAATGTTGAATCCGGGATTATTGCACCATTATATTGTGAAGATGGTTCAAATTTCCATGTGGCTGCACTCTTGTTAATACGAAGGCCCAAACACTCACCAATCTTTGAGAAAGAATCACCGAAAACATTCATATCAAGACATTGGGGGATTTCATAAGGATCATAGTCTATTTCATCCCCACAACTTTCAAGCACGGCGTTCTGATCTTGAATCTCCATCATATGATTTTCTTTTTCAATCTCTTCAGTATCATGGCGATTCCGTGCAATCAATTCTCCAATTGTTAGCTCTCTCTTATTAGTAGAAGCTATGGGATGTGAATCATTCGATCTATCTTTGAACTGTTCCCATTCTTGAATGGGACTCTCCGTTATAACCTCAAGTCTAGACTCAAGTTCTGATTGAGGGAATGGTTCTTCTTTCCAATTGCTTTGACCTTGACCCCACGGAGAATAAGGACAGTTACTCCTCCCACCATTGTCTGTTGGTGCATTGAAGTTGTGGCTATATTGGAATTGATTCTCATAACTCGCACCATAGTTGTCGTAGGTATTCAATTGGTGGGATGAATATCCTGGATTGCACTTAGCCTCACAATGTTTTCCGCCACAATTCGAACATCTCACTTGAATCTGATTAAATGCATATCCATATGTCCTCTCATCGGTCGATGGCACATAAGCATCAAATCTAGAGAAAAATGAATCCATCAAGCTTGTCACTTCAACTTTATGCACAAGAAAAAGGAAAAATCAAAAGCAAAAAGGTCTCACCGTAGCAAGATGCAGCTTGCTATGGTGAGAAAAAAAAAGTCTAGTCTAACAAAATCAAAAACACGTTCGATGTTGACACCGAAGTCTCCGGCAACGGCGCCAGAAAACTTGATGTGTGATTTTCAATATAATCACTAAATGCTACCGCAAGCGCACGGCTTATCGAGTAGTACTTAGGATGTCGATCCCACAGGGACTTGTAGTCAATCACCAAACAATTCCCGATTTATATTAGCTAGACAAATCAAAATTTTGGAGGTTTTTTTCTAAAAATCCTAAAAATAAAGAAAATATAACTACAAGCCAAGAACTTCAAGATTTAGGTGAAGATTCAATTTAAAGCATTTCTAGGATTTCGGAGTCACCACGGAATTACTACATGACTTACCAACAATATTTCCCCCAAGATACGAATTTTAAACTCATAAAGGCAATTATCAAATTTTATCACAAGAATATTATTTCGAATTATTTTCGTGATCGTACCTAAACTCAAACTACACCAGGTTTCCCACGACAAAGAATGAATTTAGATCCCTTAAAGAACCATAATTTCATGCCATCAAGGTTTTTACCAAATTTTCATTCCAATAAAACCCTATATTCGATTCTTGTTTCCTAAAGTATCAATTAAGGTACTTTTTCAGTCACTAATTAATCAAATAATTTCTCTAAGTAAAATCGTGATTATTCACCCTTTCGAGCTATTAATTTCGACAATCATACAAGAATAGCATACAAGAACCAATTTATAAGCATCAATTTCATAAAACAAGGGAAAGATTGAGTTTTTACATCATATATTCATATCCGGGTTCCTCCTAATCCTAGAAACTGATATCTACTCACGTTCCATATCAATATTCTAAGATTCAATCATAAAATTCATACTTTGACAAGAAAAATAAATAAATAGAAGAAAGGAGAAAAGAGAGAGAAATAAACCGTCAAAGTATTGCATAAAATAATCAAACATCGAAAAAGCTTCGTTCTTGAATTCTTAAAACCTAAAAATCCTTGTTCTTGGGGATGGGAGATGATGATGAAAAAAGGGAGGAAATGAGTCGACTAAAATCTGATGAATGAGGCGTCCATGATGATTTTTTTATTTAAGGAAATTATTTTAGGATAAATAGGAATTTTCCTTAATTCAAATTGTGTAATTTATCTCCTAAAATAAAATTCCTAGAAAATAGGAATCAAATAGCGTGTAAATCTTTTTCTCCATCCAAATTTGCGCCATCATCTTGAAATTACGTTGGAGATTTTCTCCACCAATCAGAACATTTCGTTGGCCTGCAGAAAATCTGAATAGTTTCCGCATTTTTCCACACCCTGTTCCATTCTTTCACACCTGGGTGTGATTCTTCATGCCTTCATGACTTTGACTCATTTTTAGCTCAATTTCATTGCTTTTTATGCTCGGATTCATCATATCTGCAAAATATCAGAGCCACAGCAGTAATCTAGTCCAAAAGAAGCAATTTATAATACGAAAATCATAAAATAGGCATTAAAACAGGCCAAAACGATCCAAGAATGGTGGACTTGTCAGTTTCTCATCCTTCGAACTATTTGAATTGACAATTGCATATCCTTCCAACTATATCATGTTTAGCTATTTCAGGGCGACACACTTTTGCATCCTAGTGATTACCCTCAATGCATTCCCTACAATATGTTTTAGTACAGACAACTTCTTGATTAAAGACTCGACTCAACAAATGCTCCGCTTTCTCTTTTCGCTATCGTTTGGTTTATGTTTACCAAAATTCATGGCCTTTCTTCGAGATGGGTTCCACACGAACTCCATATGCAAATTTTATCCTTTCCAAGTACTTCTTACTCGTTTCAATTATTAGTGTTAAAGGTTTCTTTCTTTAGCACATAGTTTTAATTTCCTCATGGTTGACTTTATTCAACACTGGTGAATTCTTTTTGTTCCCATGTTTTCCTTTAACATAAAACTATTTTTCCCCTGCTCCGAAAAATCTGAAATTTTTTCATTAATGTACGTTATTGTCTTATCTACAATTTATCTTCTTACATTGATTTGATAATCTTTATGGATTGTTCAAAAAATCCATGTTATTGCCGGACACTCTGTCCAGAAGAACCTTCACTTCTTCTTCTGTTCTGAACAGGTTAAACATCTTCAAATGACTTGAATTTTTGATATGTTGCAGACAACAATTTTATCTACAACTTTTCTTTTGGAATCAAGTTCAAATTCCTTTTTTTTTTTTATAATAATCTGCAATTCAAATCAGTGTTTATTAATCATAAAAATCTGACAGCTTGTGTAATCGGCAAAAATAATTGTTTTTGACCAACTCCCTCTCATCCAAAAATTGTAATATTTTTATGACACCTAGAAAACTCCAGTATCTAAATTTTTTCTCTTTGGATCGTGCTCAATTTCCTTTTTGTTTGGGCTGTACAAATTGATAATGTCTAATCCAGAGTAAATATCGTACACAGCCACCTAAGAGGAATCCTCTCCTCTTTGACTCAGGGTTTGGGCTAAGAGAGTAATAAGATACGAGAAGGTTTTCCGAGGTGATCTTCCCCTAGGATAGCTCTCTTTGTAGGATGTTTGTAAAGTTAACATTGTTGTTTCTTTTGCAGTTATAAATAAGAACCATGATGCTATCCTCTAGCATGTCATTTTTGATGTTCAGACCCTTTGCATGCCCTTTTGTAATTATACATTTTCTGGTAATTTATTTCTCATGTAATCCCTCACTTGAGATCTTTAAGCTCAACAAATCATCTTCAATTGTAGTCATGAATTACCTAAGAAACATCTCCGCAAGTCTTTCTTTTGAATAATCCATGCTTCCTTACTTGTCAAATCAAGGAACAAGTTCCCTCTAACTCTGCATTGTTGCACCCCCATTCTTCTTTTCAAGTACAAATTTGACTGAACCTTTTAATGTCAGAACATCTTTTTACTTGTGTTGATTTTCAGCTTCCCTCCTAAGGGTAGTGTTGATTTTGTAATCTTTCCATCTAATGCTACTTGTTCTTTCAAGGTATGCATCTCATCTTCTTACCAGTTGGATCTTTAATCCTACCTTGACATCCATCTTCAGTTACTTATCTTTAACCTTCTAGCAATCTATGCTAAACCAGTTTCAAGCAGAAGGTAGTCTTTGCCAAGGTGCCTTCCGAACCTGTCTAGCCGATTAGCTTTTGAATTCCTAAACTTCTGATTTCCATTTCAGATTAATGTACCTTGTACCCTTTAGTTTTAACTCTCTTCCAGGCCATTTAGTGCCATGAACCGTCAGATTCACCTTTGGACATTCCATCTTCTATTTTGGAGTTTCTATTACAATTTTGTCATACCAGTTGAAAGTCTGTTTTGTTTTAACCTTTTCTTTCCCACATGAGGGATAACCCTGAGCCCTTATTCTTCGGCAATGTACTATTCCTCTCGAGTGGTGCAACCTTGAAACTTTGAATTGGATCATCAATGATCTTTCACACTTCATTTGAAAGTTTGAGTTAATTCTTTGAAGCCAAACTTTATCCAAAAATTCTTAAGTGTCTTTTCCCCTTCACTTGAAAACTATTTTATCGCTTACTTTTTCAAACTTTTGATTTGTTCCCTTACATAGTCATGAGGAAAACCCTATCCCCTTTTTCAATCTTGAAATAACCTCTGTTTGAATAATGCAGACTTTGACTTTCCTTGACAAGTTCCTTTTATTTCATTCTGAGACCTTTTGGTGGACTCGTTTTGTCTCTAAAGCTCCTGCATATTGAGATTCTGCCCTCTTTTTGATTTCTAAATGGTTTAGTCTTCCTGGTGCTCAACCTGTCACCTTCAAACTCTTTTTGTTTTTCCAAGGAAACTCTTATTGGCATAAGGATTGGACCAGATCGTCAGTGAGAAAATATGGCCAATGCATGTTCTATATCCCAACGAGACTCAGAAGTCCTTTAGCTGGGATCATTGCGGTTCTACAACAAGTTTGTGTCGAATGAAGCCACAAGATAGAACTTATGTTCATCCGGAGCAACCAAGATGCACAGAGAGTTAAACAGTGCTACTGAAGATCTTTCATGAAGATAGACATAGAAGAGTTGCATACAACAATGGTTACCACACCAACATCCAGATGTCAACATTTGAAACTCTACATGGAGAAAAGCGAAGAACGCCAGTTTTCTAGGATGAAGAGGAGCAATGACAGAATACGAGACCAGAGTGATACAGCAAGCCAACAAGAAGATTGAAGTGGATCTTCGCAATCCCAAGTTGGCTCAAGACAAGTAAAAGAGTGGGAAGATGGAAGAAGAAGAAGACTGTAAGAGTTAGAAGACGAAACGCTTTGCAATGTCCAGAGTTCAAGTACACCCCAGTTACATTCGAGTTTCGAGGATAAAACTCCTCTTAATGGGGGAGAAATGTAACATCCCGACTTTTCAGAAAGGGCAAAGTAGTAATTGGGTATTTTTGGTATGACCTAATTATTAATTGTCCTATTTATTTAATTAAAAATGATTTAATTAAAGGATTTAGTTACTTAATTAATGGATTTAATTAAGTCTATAAAAAGGAAATAATCCCAAAATTTCCTTATTTTTTTATACGTATTTTCTGAAGAAAAAAAGAGGAGAGGAATGGCGGCGGCAACACAGTCGACGCAGAGTTTTCAGAAAAAAAAAGGGGAGAACGTAATCTCCAAACGCAGGGCCAATCCGTTCATCTGTTCAAGATGCCGCAGGAGAGGAAAGTGATCACCGCGACGAGACGCAACTTTGGAAAATAAAATATCCTTATTCCGTAAGTTTTCAGTTTTGCCCTAGTTTTTTGTAATCGTCGGGTTCGATTCTTCAAAAATTCATATCTTTTAATCCATAGCTCTGTTTTTCAGCAATGAGTAGTCAAAACGATCGTCTTAGAGCGTAGATCGTTCTAAAATAGTTTTACAGCATTTAATTCAGGTAATACTCAGTTTTCCATACTTTTTCAATTCGGGATTTTCAAGAAAGATAGGATTTTTAGGTTTACTTGTTGTTTAATTAGGTTACAAGTTGAAGGCTTAGAAGTTCAGCATTTTTTTGAAGGTTTTAGATCGGTTTTTCTGAAAATTAAGGTAAGAGACTCTTCCTAATGAGTAATTATAGTTTTATAATGATAGGTTGAGTTCCGGTGAGTTTTGGTGTTGTTTGGTGATAGAATTCATGCTAAGTTGTAAGTAATGAGATGTGATATTTTTGGTATATTTGAGTTGAGTTCTATTGATGTTTTCTGAGTAATTTGTTGATAAACGTGTTTGGTTTGGGTTAGGAATCGATTAAGTGTAGAAAATCTTGTTTTACGGTTTTGTAATACGTTCTAATTGTTATCCTTTGGTCTTATAACATTAATTAAACCTTAACAAGCTTCGATTTAGCTTCCGATTCGTTTAGTTTTGGCACCGAATGTACTCTTAAAGGGAGTTGAAGTTCGGATCCGTCGGAAGAGCATGAAAGGGCTTGTGCTTTGATGAACTAGAGTTCATCAATGTCTGTGTAATTGGTAGGCCTTGTCCGTGTCTAGTGTTCTAGGAAAGAGAGTAGTGTATGTGAGGGAGCTTACTTGAAAAAACTTAGGTGGCTAGTTAATACACAATAAAGTTACATACGTGGTAGTAAAAGATAAAACGTCACCTATTCTCGGTTAGGCACCAAGTCATATCGGCGATGTGATACATTCATAAAAAGGTGAACAACGCTACTGGCTCAAAAGGCTAAAGGGTAGTGGAGGAAATTCATTGAACGTATATGCATACCAGGGAGATCCCGGGACTATCGGTGCTATTCACCGTAGTTGGCAAGTATATCTCGTGATGGATACACATCATGTATAATGCCCTTGAGTGATGACGTAACCAAGATAAGTTAAGCTAGAAACGTATAGTCATGACATGCTGATGGACATGGAGTGAACCCTAGATTGAGTCGATCTCTCATAAAGATAACATAATAATAATGAAAAGAACCTTTTATTGTAGAACTTAGTTATTCATTAGTTTCTCACTTTTACTAAGTACTTTGTACTTACCTCATTTGCATTTTCTTTTGTATGCATTGTGGGGTGAGAAGACGAACAGGTTGACCAAGAGTAGTCGACGACTTGATGACGTTGATGCCTTGAATATGCTTTTAGATTATTTTTCCTCGTAAAGGTTGTACTAGACTTGTTGTCCTTTTACTTCTAGACTTTTGTAAGTTTGGTTTGTACTTTTAAGATCTCGTATTGTGTAAGTCTTTGGTTTTGTTTCGTCGTTGTAATTAACTATCCATCTTTAGTATGGTTGTATCTATTCTTAGTAGCATTTATGTTTTTACCCGAGTTTTTTTAGCTTCCGTTTGCTTTTATTTGATACGACGACGTAGAGGTTTGCGTATAATATTAGATTTATTTAATGCTATACGCGCCGAACGTTTCTCTTCCGGATAAGGGCTCGGTATCCGGGAGCGGGGCGTTACAGCATGCACGTCACATATGCACACCACACACGCATATATGCATAATATATCTATATATATTAATATCCTATATTAATATAATGTAATACTATTAATTAAATTGCACAATCCAAGTGTATTTTATACACACACAAATTGCGCCACTTATAGCTAACAAATTGGCATCCAGAATGTTCTTTAATTAATATAATATTATTAATAGCTTGTATTTAATTTATTCATAATAAATAAATATCACCGTATTAGTTTACAACTATAACCTTTATAATATGAGATAAATTCTTCCCTTATTTGGTTATCGCTATAACCACATTTTAATCCGACTTGATGTTCATATGTGTGTGACCCGATAGGCTTCCGAATATGTTGGCCGTAAGCACAAAGTGCAAATTACGAAAATGCCCTTCATACCTAACGATCACGGGAGATCGTCTAGCAACACACCGTGACCCCTAATCATTGGAGAAGTCAAATGCGATGACTACTACATTTCATGTGAAATAATTACCGTGTAAATAGAATCCTATCGCTATAATAATATCCACACGGTCGTAAGTCGAGTGTCAAACATCAACGACCGTATCTTATAATCGGGATATCATGCTCTCTCGAAGTAACTCATTTACTTCCACTTTGTAAAGATTCACGAGAGTAAGACATTCCTTATAAGAAGGCCCTTCTGGATATTCACCCCTACTAATAGGGTACGCGATTTCCGGACGACCAAACATGTATACTCCGCATGCTTCAGTATCACAGCCAATCACTACCGCATGATCGCCCCATGGCTAGGGGAAACCTCAATAGTGTCAAAGCATGACAATCCATACCGTGATGCCATGTAGACTCCGGTCCTAAGGATAATTACACAACCGTCACATAGTGTGACACTTAACAGTGTAAGTGGGTCTGTCTAACATACGCATTCTCTAGTACACGTCCTCGTACAGTCCAAGTGTCTCTACACTTCGATAGATGAAATCTATCCCTGCCCTTAAAGACAAAAGACATCTAATACATGTTAGCCTGTTTGTACTATCAATGCCCTGTTTAATAGTACATAAGCCTAGAGACATTTAATTATCAAACTAATTAAAGTGATTAGAGATCTCATCAACCATAATCGCCTATCATGGTTTCTCTATCACAATTTAATACTAAGGACGTTATCTTATAACAATTCAACAATTCATAATTGGTTCTTTAAAAGAACAAATATATGACAACAGAAAAAGCCATTAATATATGTATAAACATAAAGAAATAGTAGAAATGATCCGACCCGGTGGGATCCGGTCCAATCCGATTGGGTTTATGACACTATTTCAACAAAACCACCAAGCCACCATAGTAAAACCTCTCCAGATAGCATCAGGTTCTTCTAGCAATAAGAGCGGTGTATCCATCTGGTCAACAAGCAAAACGATTTTTGAAAGAATTATAGAATAGGCGCGTGCAACCAAAATCAACTCATATTTTCTTTATTGGAAATCTGGCGAGGTCCAAAATTGTAGTTCCGGCAGCCAAAGACCTAAAACCATCATCATAAACCCCCCTTCCACTCCAAACGCAGCCAGATCAGAAAAATAAAATAGGAAAACACGGATTTGAGCTTTCTTACGTGGGAAAATGATAAAAAAAAAATAAGAAGAAAAAGTATATCTAAACAAAATGAACAATTTGGCAATGAAAACGATTAAGAAACAGTCGGCACCGGCGCTTTTCGGCGGCCAGCGCCGAAAAAGGTGTATGCAGGGAGAGGAAGGAAGAGGATCTTTAGAGAGGAGGGAGAGAAAAAAAAAGTTTAGTTAGAGAGGGCTTTGAATTGAATTCTTGAACTTAGGTAGGTGTACGCACGGGGAGGAAGGAGGAGGATCTTTAGAGAGGAGGGAGAGAAAAAAGTTTAGTGAGAAAGGATTATTGAGTTGAATTCTTGAGCTTAGGTATTGTTTTATGTTTTAAATGTTGGCCTCAATTGTATATAATAGATAAATGATTGTGTATTAAGTAATTTAAAAAGATTGATTGTGGTGTAAGAAGTAAAATTAAGTTTACGGTGTCTGAAGTAATTTTTTTTGCTACATTCGGGGGACCCCTCCCAACAAGGTTTGAGATATCCACAAGAGCTCGAATCCGAGACCTCTTGCTTAAGCGACCGGAGTCCTTTCCATTCCGATCAACCTTTGTTGGTTGTTTGAAGTAATTTTTTAAATACATGTAGTAATTGCGGTGTGTGAATCAATTTGGTGTTTTTAATAGAAAATCACCATCCCTTCAACAACAACAAAAAAAGGTTCACGACACGTGGGACTTATACGTCCATGCGGCTTTGCTCCGTCACGCTTCGTCCATTACGGAAAATTCTCCACTGGTGCCTCCCATAGGAGTCTTTGGGCTGAGTCTAAGAAAGAAAGAAAAAAAAAAACCAGATGAAGGGTTGCATTCGACGGGTCGGTGTAGGGCCCAAATTTGATAAGGTCAAGCCTTGTTGGTATCTTTCTTCTCTACACATTTATGCTGAGTCGAAACATGTTGAGCCCATTCCTTCAAATGGTCCTCCTTTTGTCCAAATCCATTTCTTCGCACCCATTCCCTTTCGATCCAATCTGAACTTTCATGCAAATGCAAAATGCGTGGGGCACGAACCGGGTTCGCAGCTACTAAAATATATAAATACTCATTTTACTCTCCACGCATAAATCATATCGTGTGGCAAAAGAACCATCGTGAAAATAAAACCAAGAAACGGCGAGGAAAATAGAAAGCAGATAGTTGGCTGCTTTCTATGTGCTTCCTCTCTCTCAGATCTTGAGTTGAATCCGTATTTCATCTGGGTCCTTACCGTTTCATTGAGCTTGTAATTCTCATCCACCGATCTTCATTGGTTTTTTTATTTCAAACGCCAAAGTTTCAATCTTTGGCGGTGCTATGGATTTTTTTTTTTTGGTTTGTGTTATTCAATTTTTGATCTGTTTGTTTTAATACGATCTACGGATGATTTTGACAAGAACCATTTTCAGTTTGCTAATAAATTATTCAACTTTGGAGTAGCTATTGTACTCAATGTTTTAATGGATGATGTTTTCTTACATTCGAAATGAGGTATCCATTATAGTGTGGATATTATACACAGTCGTGCCAAGTAATAGATCTGTTTGCCAATTTTAAAATGAAATATATTAATTTGGTTCCAGGCATATGAAGCTGTTTTTACGATTTTGTTTTTTGTTTTGTGGTGAGCTATAGCAAACTAAAAGTTGTGATTCGTAATAATGGATGTGCAGGGTGTAGATGGGGTCTTTCAAGTTGTTTATAGGAGGGATTTCATGGGAAACCAATGAAGACGGTCTTCGGGAATATTTTGGAAATTTCGGTGAAGTTTTGGAGGTTCTTATCATGAAAGATAAGATCACTGGCCGCTCTCGTGGTTTTGGGTTTGTTGTGTTTGCTGATCATATTGTGGCAGAAAGAGTTGTCAAGCAAAAGCACATGATAGATGGTAGAAATGTGAGTAACAATTCACTGATAGTATTTTGGTGGGCATTTGCTTGGAAATGGAATGTTTGTTTGTTAAAAGAATGTTATGTAAAATGCTTCGAATTCGTAATCAGCTCATCATGTTAATGCTCATTTTCTTACAATCATAAAGCTCTTAGGTAAAGAAAAATAGCAGTTTTCTCTGATAATTGAATTGCAATTTGCAATTTATGAGGTTATTGTCTAGTGAAACCAGAACTGGAAGCATTTAGTCATCTTAGGCTCCTCACCTTTTACTGGAGTTTTAAGCAAATGAACAATTGAACTGTATAAGAAGTTTTTCTGATATATGGGTGGTCAAGTTGGTAATTCTACTTGTAATCACAAGAAACCTGATGATTTGAGGGACACAGTCTGTAATGACAAAGAAAAGCAACACTTTTCAAATGACTCAAGTCGTAACGCTCGTTTCAGTGTGACCTATCAATGGAAAGTGCATGAATGCTAAGCATGAACAAGCAAAACAGGAATAGGGAACGGGAAAAACGCTTACAGTTGTCAGGGGCATTGAGTTTTGCTTTAATTCATTCTCGTTTTCTTGTCTTTCTTTCCTTTTTGTATCACATGAAGTTTGCTATATAGCCTGCATTTACTTTCACAGGTGGAAGCTAAGAAAGCTGTGCCAAGGGAAGATCAACTCAGTGTAAACCGCAGCAGTGATAGTAATCAGAGCTCACCAAGTCCTGCCCGTACTAGAAAGATTTTTGTGGGCGGCTTGCCATCCGCAATCACCGAGAGTGAGTTCAAGAAGTACTTTGAACAATATGGTACAATCACAGATGTGGTTGTGATGTATGATCTCAATACAAAAAGGCCAAGAGGTTTTGGATTTATTACTTATGACTCAGAGGAAACCGTAGACAGGGTTCTGATGAAAACCTTTCATGAACTCAATGGCAAGATGGTTGAGGTTAAGAGGGCTGTTCCCAAAGATTTATCTCCTAGCCCAAACAGAAGTCTTGTGAGTAATTATGGTTTGAATAAAGTCAGCAACTTTGTTGATGCTTACTCTTCTTTAGGTTACAATCAAAGCACACTTGGAGGCTATGGAATGAGAATGGATGGAAGATTTAGCCCACTTTCCATTGGGCGCAATGGATATCTTCAATACAGTTCCATTAACTATCCTATGGGGCCTAATTTAGATTCAATTTTGAGTTCGGACTACATAGGAAATGGTAATTATCAACCTAACATAGGCTATGGGCGTGGATTGAGCCCCATTCAGAGTGTCTACTCAAACAGGCACAATACTCCAGCTGGATATGACACAAGGATGGGAGTAAACGGTTCCTTGCTGAATGCTGCGGGTCGAAATATGTGGCCAAATGGGAATCTACACTATGATACTATCAAACCTTCACATATAAATGACTTTGGTGGACCCCAAGATGGAAATACTGAATTTCCTGGTGCTTTAGCTAGCATTGGATCAATATTGGGTTATTCGAATTCTGGTCAAGATGGAGGGAGGGCTGGTTCTTACAACAGAACCGTTAATTATGGCCCTAGAGAAGATAAGTTCATGGCCTACGAAGCAATTGCGAAAAACAATGGAAGTAGTACTGTGAGAGGTTCCTCATCATATTTTTTGAATGATAACAATGATGAGCCTTTTGGAAACTTATGGCAGTCATTCTCCTCTGAGACAGTGAACTCTGGGGGTATTAATTATAGACATGGGATCGGGAATACCCCTTTGGATGTTAATTCTAGCAACTCTTCTGGTTACATGGGTGGTGCCAGTGGATCTTATAGAGGTAAACATTTTTTTTAGCTTTGCTTTCTTGTTCTGAATGGTTGTGCATTTATCTTTGTTGGGCTAGATGTTCTTTCCAAGTAGAGTCACAATTGCGTTTATTGTCTTTTGATAGTTACTTTGATTGAGATGTTAACGAGTAACATTGAACTGAACGACAGTTTTTCAATATTTATGTAATTGTATGCTGGTGGTGTTGGATCATTTGTGATTCTTTGGGGCTTTGCGTGATTTTTGTATGAAAAGGGTTTGAAGGTTTGATAAGTTTTCAGAGTATATGGACATGCCTTAGAATTCAAGAAGTCTTTTAATCTCTAAGGGTTGCAAAGGCTTATATTGTGTATATTTTACTTGTAATAATGCAGAATTGATGTTATGTATCTCGGATTTCAGGACACTGTATACAGTTGTGGGAATATGATGTTCTCAATTAGTTTGCATCATGGCTATTCTACATTTCTTTTTGTTTTGTTTTTTCACATTAAACTGTCCTTTATCATACACTGCATTTTCGGGGGCATATCTCCCATTGAAAACTTGGTAAGTGTCCATCTTTTAGATATTAGGATACTAATGAAAAAAGAAGAATGCTTTTTTCTAGTTTGATCATTTGCACAAGGATCAATTGTTTGGAGATAAATTCACATAATTTATCTCCAAACTCGAATTAATGCTCAGAACTAATTTCTACATTGTAGCATGAATTCCAAAGAACATTTTTTTTAATCGTGGAATACAGAAGAGTATTAGGTTAGGAAGTGCATGCATTTTAAACATGTTTCAAAAAAAACTTTTGCTTGAATGCGTGTTGCACATTTTATGTATTTCGACAACATTCTAATTATGGATATTGGATAATGCAGTTGCAGCTTCCATGTCATCATTTGATACTTAAACAGAACTTATTATGTTACAAATCTATTTGAAACATTCCGAAATGCTTAATAATAGTGTTTTGTTCTTTGTAGACTTCTAAAGATAATATAAATCCTTTTTTAGCTACTTGTTCCCTTTGAAGTGTTGAACTGATCCTGTTTCTTGGGCAGATTAGTCCTAATTGCATTTTTTTTTCTTCTTGTATCTTTCAGGGATTGCTGCTTAGAGAATATTCAAGGATTGCACAAAACAACAGGCAAGACAAAACAGTTTTATATCTGTATTATTTGATGGTGAATTGTCGTTTACTCGGTTTGTCTTTCTTGTTGTCCCCACATGGTTACATCCAGTACCAATGTGCCTGCCTATGCGATCATTCGAGAATGATTTATGAGGAGTGCCATCTATAGGAGGGACTTTACGTAAGGTTTGGACTTCGAGTTTTTTTTTTTTTTCAGTTTATAGGTTCTTTTTTGGGGGTTTGGGGTTTTTTTTACTATATGCAGTTTGGCTGAGTTGTAAAATTGTTTTTGCGGGATGTACACAAAAAAAAAAAAAAAAGAAAAAAAAGACGGATATGCCATGCATCGCTATTCGCTAGTAACATGGCCTAATCGGTTTTAAACCGCATCTTTCCTTGGATTATTTTTTGTTTGTCTGCTGTAAGATCAGACAGAAGTTGCTGGAAACATTGAGTTTGTTTTGTATTTTGAGGCTTTGCTCTTGTCCCTTTATTGGCAAAGTCTAAAAGTAGTTTTTAGTGAAAACCTTTTTGTCAATTGTGAAAAAAATATATACTACTACTTACAAATGCTATTGATTGCAGTGTGTGATGGTTGGTGTGGTTTCAATTATGCATTTTTTACTTTTCAAAATTTGTTTTTATTTTTATATAAAAGCTTCATTAGTGAGTTGTTTATCTCTATTGTGTTGAAAAAGAACAAACTTACATAATAAAGCTATATAAGCTATTACATTAGTTGCCTAAACCAATATGACTCCTAGGAGTAAACTTTGGCAAGGAAAACAAAGAGGCCATACTAAATCAATGTAATTGAACATTCAAAATAAACTTAAGTACTATGACACTCATGTCATTTAATAATGTCATTTATTCATTACATGTAAAATTAACTCAACATCATAAGTTAATCTTCCAATCTTACTCTTGCTCCTCTAAGTAATCAGTATCATCCCCATCATCATCATAAATTATCCACATGTTTATCTTCTTAATAATGGAATTAAAAAGTGAGCTCATGCATTTAAGCTTAGTAAGGACTAAGAAGCACCAATTGAACATACATGTATAGTCGAATACAATTTTATAACAAAACAGTTGAGCTTGAAACAATACTTTAAGACATTCTAGCAATTTTTATCTAGAAATTAATACATTTAAGATACATATTCTTTTTTCTATGCATAAAACATGAATCATGACTATATTATTATTCATTCTATCGTTTATACTACTTACTATTGCGTTCGTTCGTTCATTTCATACCACAACTAGGCAAAGGATACCACGCATAATGATGCCCATCATGAAGACCTCATTGGGTGCAATCCGACAGATACGATATGTGGCGAACCATAGCTCCCCAATAAGAGTAGGATTACAATATAAAAAAAAAAAAAAAAAAAAAAAAAAAAAAAAAAAAAAGTTATGTGCCCTATTTTCATCTACATATTCTACATAGATTAAGATGACGTCGAAATCATATTTTTTTTAACCAACAGTGACCAGGGTTCAAGTCCTGCTTGGGGCAAAAATGATGCGTGTGCGTATCTTTCATTTCCGTTGAAAAACATATCATATTTTTCTAACTAACAAAGATAAGTAATTTCAACAAAGTAGCTTGGCTCAAGTGGTAAGTGATTTGAGAATGTACAGGAGTCCACCGGTTCGATTCTCTCTCAAGCGCCATGTTGAAAGAGCTTTATTGGCTGCGTCTTACCTCGAGTAAGAGTCGACTGCTGCAGCGCACGACCCGGCCGAACTCCGACTCTGGATTAGTCAGTGACCAGCCGGGTTCGAGATACCTGGAGGTTTTAAAAAAAAAAAAAAAAAAAAAAAAAAAAAAAAAAAAAAGATAAGTAATTTCTCCGACCATCAACATCCATATATTTATATGTTAAAAGGACTATTAAAATGTCTCTTTTCATCATAATTTGATTTTTTTCTTTGATGAGCTATGTGAAATATTGGATTTATGCATCTAATGTCCAAATAATTTTTTTATTTATACATAGAATTATGATATAAAGGGGCCATATATATATATATATATATATATATATATATATATATATATATATATATATATATATATATATATATATATATATAATAAAGTCGAATTATAACAAACAAGATTAGGCGTTGGATATCTGACTGATTGTCATTAACTTGTCTGGCGGGTTACACGGTGGTGCTCAAGAACAGCATGAACTGCGTAAGTAAGACCGGGGTCTTTTGTGGGGATTATAGCTGAGCCGAGAAGGCTGCCTACATACTCTTAAGTGCGAGGGATCAAGCCAAATGACGTAGTTCTGGTGTGTGGGAGGACACCGCTATTTATAGATGTTATAGTTAGTGTTTATAAAGGGCGGTAATGAGGCGTGTATCTTGTTGACTTGTTCGGCGAGCTTTTTAGGTGGGCTTATGCTGAGGCCGCCGCGAGCACTTTCACCTTTAACCGATGTACATGCATGTTGACGTCCAGTAGATCAGGATTTGTCCGGGTTGATGATGGACGAGTCGTGGGCGGGCAAGTCGGCCCCCAATGCTCTGGATCAAGTTGGATGCTACTTGACCAACATTTGCTGCCTTGGCCAATGATGAGAATGGTGTAGGCGTGAGGCAAGCTAGATTATTCTTGATTTGGTTTGGCTTAAGACGAGGCGAATAGGTTGGGCCACGGGCTTTAATCACTGTTGGGCTTACACGTGGCCAGGATATTGGATCCGCGGGCTCTTGTCGGGCTTAGGCATATCAATGGCCCCCTACTCATTTATTTATTCATGGTGTATTCATGAATACGTCAGGGAGTAAGTCCTTATTGATTTACCGTATGCCGACCTGTGTACTGTTGAGCAATCTCTTAGATGGCGTGTTGAAGCGCAAGATGCCTTGTCAAGATGGGCTTAGAGGCATGAATGCTCGAGGGTGTGTCTGCGGTGTGCCGTGTTGAAACAGGCTTAGACGCGTGAACGTTCGAGGGCGTGTCCGCAGGGTTTTCCGTGCCAAAGCGACGGGTCCCAAAAGGTGCGTGAGCACTCGTAGGCGCGTCCGCCGGGTTTGCCGGGGTTTTCAAGATTACTTTCTTATACCTACAATCTAGATGCACGTGATTCTTTGATAACCAGTTGATACCCAGAATGACATCAAAGTCTGCGAAGTCCACCACTATAAAATCATGCTCACTCTTATACTTTCCAACCTGAATCTTACACTAGGGTACTATATTTCAACCTTGGTGGTCTTTCCTAACTGAGTTGTGATTAACAAAGGACTCATTAACTCTCCAAAGGGCATCATAAGCTACTCAGCTACTATAACTGACACAAACGTATTTCAAGCGCCCGTGTCAAATAAAGCAAATACAGGCAGACCTCCTACTAGAATAGTACCTAGCAAGTATGGAAAACAACTACTTAAAGCAACATGATACACTTAACTCAAAAAAAAACCTTGAACTAAACAAAATTCAAACAAAGGTACATGTCACAATTGTCTCATCTGGCTCATAAGCCTCTGCATCAATGGAGAACACTTTAGTAGAGCCACTGGGCCTGATCTTTCCTGAAGAAGCTTGAGATGTCTCCTGAGGACCCTGGTACAAGCACACTGTGTATTTCACCCTGTACGAAGTTCTACCACATTGATAACATCCATTAGTGCCCTGGAGGCACTCCACAACATGTGATCTGCTACACCTGGTGTATACAGGCAACAATGCCGAGGTTGTTATAGGTGCGCCGACTGCTGCTAACACTTTTCATTCATACTGCTGCGGTGTTGCCCGATTACCTTGACTGGTGCCAAAATACCTTTTCATTACCATTATCTTAACCTTCTTGGCCTTGTGGGCCTTAATGTAGAAACAAGTGCTCACCAGCTTGGCCATAGTCTTAGGCATCTTCCCGGCTAAGTGATCCATAATGCTGTTAGATAATCCAACCATGAACCGGTCTACCTTGCTTGATTTATTGGCCATAACATTAAGGGCATACTTTCCCAACTCAAAGAAACACTTTTGGTATTCCATGATGGACATACCCGTCTGCCTCAATCAATGTAACTTAGTGGCCTTGGTTAATTGTTTTTCCTGTAGGAAGTACTCCTCCACAAAGGCTTTCTTGAATGCATCCTATTCATTTATCTCACCTATAGTGCTCTCTATCATATCTTCCCACTCTTGGGCTGCTCATGTAAACAGAAAACTTGCTAAGTTTTCCTACTTTGTTCCAGGCTATCCTCATCTTTCTCAAGTTCCTCTCAACTTTCCTTAGCCAACTGTTTGCTTCAGTGGTTTTCTACCATCAAGTGTGGGATCCCAGCCTTCTTAACATTCAAAAACCTCTGGGAATCCTCATGTTCCTCCCTATCATAGGGTGTAGGGACCTTGTGGGGTCTTCTAGGGAGTATATTCCTGTGGCGGCTGATAGTTAGGGTTGTAAGCTATTTATGGTGCTTGGGACATGAAAATTTCACGTGGAGGAGGCTGGTAGGAGTGGGTCTATGGTTGAGGATAATAGGTATGGTATTTTTGCTGAGATTGAGAGGTTCTTTAAGGTTGGTGTTGGGACGTATAAGTAGTGGAGTATGGCAAAAATGACCCCGAAATTGGCTCAAGTGTGGTAGGCTGTGACGGATAAGTAGTCTGCATAGTAATGGCGGACTGTGACGGAGGGTAGTATGGTGGTGGAGGTGGATAGGCTGGGTAATAAGGAAATAAGCAGTATGATGTGGTGGATAGCCTGACATATATGGGCAAAATGTAGGATGTGATGTGAAAATCACGGGGTTGGTGGATAAAGCAGTAAGGGCATACATGTGGGTGGCGGGTTGAGTAGAAACTAGTAAGGTCATCGTGTTAAGGATGGCATTTGAAGTCACTAATAAAGGTGCAGTACTTGCACCCTTAGATGACTAAACTGTTTCCATAGAATTCTGAACCTGTGAGGACTCGGTCTCACGAATATGCACAACATGCTCTTGACTAGTCTGAATTTCCAACCGTCCCTGTTTCTCCTGAACCAACCTTGATTCTGCTCACTCATAACAATTCTCTGACTCCCTTATAGTTCACTAGAAGTACCAGCACCATCCGGATGACCTCGAGTACACTTTCGACCTACAACCATTCTAAAAGAAGGAAGGATCAGCTAAGCTGCTAAAGGAAACAATACCAGATTCAATTTAATTTACTAACTTAGACTAAAGATAGAAACTTCTCTCTGATACCAACCGTGACACTCTGTTTCTGGACACCGAGTCATTATCCGAAGAAGAATGCCCGACACTCATATTATTTTTGAAAACAAAAGAATATATACATAAGCCTTTGTCACATTCATTATCAGAGTAAAAGCAGAAGCAATAAAATAAATGACTCGGGATGTCAAACGACAAACACTAGGATCGAAAAGTCCCACTCTAAGTCTAAGATATCCAAAAGACAAACAACGGAATATAATTGTTGTTTATATCTATTACACTTCCCAAATGAAAATAAAGATAACAAGTTAGAAACCCTCAAATAACCAAATGGTTACAATCCTTAACATCTTTACTCAAAGTGCATAAAATACTGATAACATTCATCAAACATCAATCCCGAGCTCACACATTAGCTCTATCAAAGATGTCATCATAGCCAAATTCATCTACCTGCCAATCATCTCGGGGTGGGGACAATAATAAGAGGTAAGTACAATTGTACTCAATAAGGGGTAGAAGAATCGGTAAAACAAATAAGTATATTTACCAATTATTGAACTACAATAACTACCACATACGTCGAAATTGATCACTCCCCTCAACTAGTCAGACCTCGAACAAATAAGGATTTGTTACACTATGATCTAAGAACACTTTCCATGGTGATGGTATGCACCATGACATATCCTTTAGAACCTAATTTGGCACGGACTAGTCTGTGTGGGCTTGCCCATATTGTGAAGGTAAAATACGCCTCACCAAATTTCATAGCATTTCAGCTTTTAGGTACAACACGTATGTTTATGAAGTTAATCTAACCACCTAAGTTCATTCATATAAAAGGCTTTCTAAGAACATCTAGTCCTATACATTTTAAATTAACTACCTCGCACACAACAAAAGGATCATTGACTACTAAGTCAACATCCCGCAAGGTCTAAACAAAAACCATCATGTGTTACCTTCTTCGCCCTGCATAGAGTCTCAATTGTGATGCTGAGACAAGGCTACCAAAATTCAATTGTTAGGCTTTTCCAAGTTCCAATTATTGTCCCAAAAGGACGCACATACCATATATCATCATGTTATACACAAGAAAACATCATAAAATAATTAAACATGTGCTTTGGCACGCGCTAAGCCCTTTTAGAGCATGCCAAACTCAACCAGAAAACCCTGCTCTATTATGATCTCTTTGTTGCATGCTAAACCACTTTGGCATGTGCTAAAATGAACAAAACCATCATGTTTACAGCCTTGCATCTTTGGCGCGCGCCAACCGTAACAAAACCATTCGGCCAGTTCCATGTTCACTTTAGTGCGTGCTAAAACCAGTCTGGCGCACTCTAAACGGTCGGGAATTTGAAGAACATCATGCAAATGGTGCCAAAACTCAAACCATCCATTACCAATCCGATTTCCAACCTTATGACCCCATAATCTGCAATCAAATCAGTAAAATACACAATAACAATCACCAATTAACATACCAAACCTAATAGAACACCCCCTTACATCTCAATTAAGCATATTGATCTAAAAAGCAAAGCTAATAAGCAGATCTTGAAAATTCTTCAATTCCTATGCAAAACCTACCAACAAAAGTATCGAGTACGATTACTAACACAAAATGTAACAATTTAAAACACCTAAACTCACGAATTAACGAAGAAACAGTTAAGATCCCAATTTAGGCTAAAACTGAAAACATACGAATTGGGTAATTGTTGATATCAAAAGGACCCTTGGAACGCGGTGATCAAATTTCTTTATTACTGTATGCAGAAAAGATGAACATATTGCACATTAGGATGGATATTTATTTTCTCCTTCTCTTTTCTACCTAGCCGCACTCGTCCCCCTTTTAAAGATAAATTGCCGTGTTAATGATGGATTTAGGGGTTGGAGTTACTGATATGAGAGTTAATCCCAATAGTTAAATTTAAATCCTTTTAATTAATTACTCCAAAATAAATAAATTAAGTAAAAGCATAAATTATATTATTTAATTCCATGAGTTACACTCTTACCCTTACTTAAATTTTGGGTATTACACTTTCAATTCAATCTTCCTGGAGTTCTTACCTTAATTAGCAACACATTATTTTTTTGTTTCACTGTCAAGTTTATAGCGGTGAAAAGCTGATTTGAGGCTATGTTTACGTCTTGAACATCATGTGTTTTTGGAGTAACTATATGAGAATCATAAGTGAGTTGTGGTCAACTAAGTGGTGCAATATTTAACTCAATACACACACATGATTCCTTTGGACTTGAAAGAATGAGTGCAATTTCAGTCAATGTATTTGTGAGATTGATTAAGTGAGTTCTAGAATTCTCTTGGTGATCAAGCTATGGCTTGTTGATTTATCTGAGTTGTAATTCTTTGTGCAACATTGCTATCTAGTGAATAAAATAATCCTTATCAAAACTTTGTACAAAATTAACTGCACATTTTTTTTCATACGATCTTGTTGGAACCTGTCTAAACATAAGTTTTCACTACTTCTACACTTTTATACTATGTAATGTAATGTTCTGAATGTTTGTCTTAAGCTACATTTTAGAGAAAATATACATTCAGGTCACTGTAGACACCCATATTTCAAGTTAGGTCTGTTCAGGCCTGACATTTTTTTTAAGTAGGCCGTGCCTATTCCACGGGATCGTGCCACTTTTCCACCAGATGGCGTGGAATTCGAATGGTTCACGTGGAAATTCAACTGGTGGAAAAAGTTGAATTTCCACGTGACCTGGGGGAAATTTAAGTCAGGGCCACGTGGAAAAGGGAACGCAACGTGGAAAAGTTCCACGGGACCGTGGAAATCCTGAAACAAAACAGAGCCGTTTCTCTTCTTCTTCCTCACTTTTTATCTGAAAAAAAATCGCCCCCACACAGCAAAAAAATAATACGCACAGCCCCACATCCCTATCCCCACATCTGTTGATTAATTTCACGTGGAAGGAATTACCTCTCACGGGCAAGAAGGAGTTTGACACGGGTTAGTTTACATTGCGTGGAATTGGAACTGGGAGTGGATTGAAGCTTCATACAACAATGGCCGTTATTAATTTAGAAGAATATCCTCTAGTAAGTTATTTACAGTTTATTAGGTTTAATTTTGATGAATTTGCCCCCAAATTTTAATGAACCGCAACTTTTTTTTTTTTCAAATTGTGATATTGTAATGTTATCGATATTGTGATATAATAATGTTATTGAAATTTTGGTTTCGAAATTGTGATATAGTATGCTTATGTATTGACAAAAAAAAAATCGAAATTGTGAGTTAATTTTATAAATTTTGTAGTAATGATATTGTAAAATTTTTGATATTTCATAATTTTTGATATTGTAGAAATTATGATTATAAGATAGGAAATTGTATTAATGATATTGTACAATTTTTGATATTGTAGAAATTATGGTTATAAGATATTGGACATTTCGAATTATGTATATTGGGAAATTTGTAGAAATCTTGACGTTGTAGAAATTTTGATATTGTAATTATTTTGCTTATTTGATTGGAAAATTTGTATTGGAAAATTTGTAGAAATGTTGATGTTGTACAAATAATGACGTTGTAGAAAATTTGATATTGTAATTATTTTGATTATATGATTGGAAATTTTGTATTGGAAAATTTGTAGAAATCTTGATGTTGTACAAATAATGATATTGTAGAAATTTTGATATTGTATTTATGTTGATTATTTGATAATTTAGAATTTTTTTAGAATGATATGCATTAATGTAATTATAGTGACAATGTTATTAATAGAAACGATAATGTAGAAATGATAATGTACATAGTTCGATTATATGATATTGTATGTATGTTATAAGTTGTTTCGAAATTTAGTAGTATAATTTCCTTTCATGGCCTTAGTCATTTTGAAATGTGTAGTTTGATACCACTTTAGTTTTCAAATAACACTCGAATAATTTAATTGTTACGGGCAATCACAATGAAAATGCCCTAATTTAATAAAAAAAATTTGAATTTAAAAACGAGAAACAAACGACAAATAAATGTTGTTTGAAAAATTTCCAAAACATCAAAATTCTTGACCTATTCTATGGTGTTACGCCTCGACCTGATGAGGTTCTTAGAAATGCATGCATCCCTAGGGTGTTTTCGAATCCTTCTGATCCGCTGTGTCATGCCTAATCTCCAGGCTTTGTATTGGGGCTCCTGGTAGGTAGCTCGTAGAAAATTTCATTAGGTCTGCTCAATAGAGCATCTTTTCCGTTCTCAGCAGCTTGGTAAAGCCTCTGCCGGAAGTGAGGCATCCGTTAGATCGAAAGCATAAGATCTGCTCGCTGGCTCGCCCAAAGATCTCGATCTCCTCGCCATCATCAAATATTCTATGACGCCGTGAAAACAATCTTCTCTTCTATTACCCCGCTCATCGTCACAACACAACACAACACAACGAAACGAAAAATTTCTCTTCTACTGTGTATATTGGTTTTTCAGTTATATACACATATATTTACATTAATTGAGTTGTATATAACTGAATATTGCTAGACATAAAAAAACACAACAATATTCCTAAAAAATCTAACCATTTATATATATATATATATAAATGGTTAGATTTTTAGGAATATTGATATATATTTATTGTTGCGGTGGCTAAAATAAACACACAAGGAAAAATGATTGTTTAACTGATAACAACATTGGTAATTGCCCGTTACAAACGACACAAAATATACTTACATATATATATATATATATATATATATATATATATATATATATATATATATATATATATATATATATGTATTAAGAGCTATATTTTGTCGTTTGTGTTTGTGTGTATATATATTCCAAAGACATTTATGTATAAAGTTATATATATACACTTATTTTATGAGAAAATTATCACATATTCATGTCATCGCATAGATAATTTTAAATTTACACACAGTTTAAGCACACACACAGATATATATACATACACTAGCATTGATTGAGATTATACACGGTACATATATATATATATATATATATATATATATATATATATATATATATATATATATATATATATATATAAATTGTGATTATATATAAAGATATATATACACTTATTTTCTTAAGTTTATATGTATGTATATATACATTGTGATTATATATAAAGATATATATACACTTATTTTCTTAAGTTTATATGTATGTATATATACATTGTGATTATATATAAAGATATATATACACTTATTTTCTTAAGTTTTATATATATATATATATATATATATATATATATATATATATATATATATATATATATATATATATATATCTTCTTAACACATTTTAATCACTCATGACTTCATCAAGTTATCCAACACCACGTGGGACATTGATTCATCCGCTGAACATTTTTTTAATGCCGAATTGCGGTTCCATGCGGAAAGTGCTACTCTTACAAGACTACAAGAGTTATTGCACAATGCTACACCAAACAAAGCGTTGTGGAATGGATTGGAGGGATCAGTGTTTGGTCCGTTTCTTCGTTTTATAAGTAACAATTGGGAATTCAAGGGGCGGCTAATAGCATACCTGTATTTCAATATGGTTTATCCAGACCGAGACGACGAGCTTCATTTTAAGATTGGCGATAATAGAGTGAAGTTCGGAAGACGAGTTTGCATTCATCATGGGGTAGTGCAGATTTGGAGATTTGGATGCTGAATTGCCTGATCAGTCAAGGTGTTTCGATGTTACTTGTACTCTCCATAAGTACATCAACAATGTGACGTTGCAAAAAATCGAATCAGCGATTATGGCATCGAATGACGTTGAAACTATATACCGGATGGCTTTGGTGTACGTTTTTTATGGGTTAATAATCGGAAACGACCCTGGAGTGGTAATACCGGCCCAGATTTTTTATATTGTGGAGAACGTACAACTGGTCGAGACATTTCCATGAAGCGATATTTTTAACAATTTAATGTTGAATTGGCGTAAGATAGTATTTGAGTGTAAGGGTCTTGTACACTAAAAGATATGGGAAACCGTATAAGCCACGCTTCTCCGGTTGTTTATACGCCTTACGATTTGTGGTGTTTCCATGCAATGCCTAGACTTATCTGATGCACGACGGGATTTGCAACAATGGTAGAAGGTGAAGCTAATGCTCGTCCAAGTTTGTTGAGATGGAAATGCAAAGGTGCAAGCGGGTCTATTACAAATCCTTGGTCAATCCTACATCCGTGTTACTCCATGGGTATGTATTATATTATCATTGTTATCAATCTACATTGTTAGCAATATTTTTAAACATTGTATTTAAAATTGGTTGCCTTTTTTTCCTTCCTTTTGCAAAGTTGAGAAGGTCGGTGATATTTTGACAACCGCCAAGATAGGCGATTCAGTAATTGGTATGGGGTTGCGGAGGCGGAGGTTACATCTCCATCTCGTCAATTACCTGTTCCCCCCGTGGTTGTCCCGGATCCTGTCCCTGGTCAAAGACGTGTTCCCCCAAGGTCTAATTTGGAGGACGTAGTCCGTGAGCGTCCAGTAGTTGATGCTGAGGACGAGCGACCATCTCAACAAGCCCGTCATGACGAACAGCCGAGTGCCCCGTCTACATCCGCAAACCCTCCGGGTACCACATCGTTTTCTCAACGATTCGATATAGGCGGTGGTAGTATACCTATTGTGGGGGGCGTTGTGCCGTTAGACTCACTGGTGCCTGAAATCACGCGTATAGTTGACAATGCGTTAAGAGAAGTCAGGACTGAGTTGATGGAAACAAAGGCCGAGTTGATTGAAACGAAGGCTAAGTATGCTGAAACGACTGCTAAGCTGAGTGAAATGCAGGCTGAAATGGCACGTCTGAGAGAGGCCCAGGTAACAACTACCAGAGTAGTTGAAGAACGACATACGCGTTACCTCGAGTCGTTAAAAAGGGCGGCGGTGGAACAGGTTAACTCCTAAATACAAATATAATTGCATTTATCTTGTTAACATAAATTTAAATTCACACTATTTCCTTTATTATACAGGGTACACTTAGGTCCCGAAGAGGGACATCTGTATCAGAAGCCTCCCAGGGCGGTGACTCACCTCCACATCTCGACAGGACCCAAAGCACACCATACACCGAAGTTGGGCCGTCTTCAGCTACACAAGGCAAATGTGAGCTGAGGCCCGAGACACCTCAAGGTCATGATACAAACACGGACCAGACACCTCGAGGTTGTGATACAAACCCGGAGCAGACACCTCTAAGGAATGTTCATATGGCGTCACCGTCCCAAGTTACTCCTTCCGGGTTTCAGGTATCAGGATCCCAAGCTGGGCCGTCTTCAGGTCCACAAGGCACACCATCCGTTCAGGGTCAACACCCTGAGATAGAGCAAAGCACCCATCTTGACCCATTGAATGATTTTTCATTTGAGTGTGCTGGTCTAGGTCCAGAATTTGATATTGATGATGTGCATGCGGAGATGAGTTCGACAGACACTGGCACTCTTCTAGGGCCCCAAGCGATCCCAGGTTTGAATACAACGAGGGGAGGGGGGGGAGGGGAGGGAGGGGGCTACAAAGAGCACACTTCAAAAAAATGGGCCTTCGATCGACCCTTAAGCCGACTGAGTACTTTAGGAAGGATAATACCCAGTGGATTCAGCCTAAAAAACGGCCTGAGGATGATAGACACACACCCGCTCGGAGGACTATCAAGCAGGAGTACAGCGAACTGAAAAAATGGATAGGATCAAGTGACGGTGATATGACCAAGTTATTAGTTGAAATTTGGCGATGATGAGAAATATTACCTTTCCTGCGGATCGAGATTTTTTCAGCTGTATTTTCTTTCAAGGTCATCAGATAAATGCCCAGGTAAACTCATTTAAACTTGTATTCGAATTTTTTTTAACATGTATTACATTTTTTTTAATCGTAATATTGTGACTGAGTAATAAATCCCATTTGCAAACACATTGACTCGTATGTGGGGATTTGTTGTCCGCTCGTATGGCGACTTACCCTGATAAAGTATGAAAAATATGCGATCATGTTATGCCTCATTCGCAAGTACTCTTGTGGCTGAATTAGAGAAATGGGAGGGCGACATGGATGCGGTGGTTCCGGCTCTTTTGACATTGGAAACTTCAAAATGGACCAAGAAAACGACCGCCTATGCTATCTGGATGATTAACACGGAGCATTGGGTACTTGTGCGCATGTCGATCAGTGAATGGACCATAACGGTGTACGACAGCCGATACAGAAGCGGTGACTCGACCCACATTGACCGGATCATACGGAAATGGGCTATATACATGAGGTTAATGTTATCGGCATCACAAGATTGCAGGACAATCCAATGGATGATCGATCCATCTCAAACACCATTCTATACAATCATACACGACCACACTGGATGTCCACAGACGGAGTACCGGTACGTATCAAACCTTATTCGGATTTTTTAATTTCAAACATGCAGTTCTAATTTTATGGCTTTAATATGTAGGGAACGCTGTCCGGTTTTCAGTCTGAAGATTATGGAGCTTACAATCATCACCGACGCACACATATTTGAGATGAGTGATGATACTTTTCACAGGCTCAGGATCAAAATGGCCGTAGATTTATTTTGTCAACGTATAGCGGTGTAATAGTTATATTTATTGTTCGGGAGTCGTGTACGTCCACCATTTGACATTTACTTTGTTTTTATCTCAACTTTTGGCGTTGTAATATTTATCTTGTAAATTCTGTTAGCTTTTTGTATTGTAAATTTATAATATTTATTACTGAAATTTGAATGCGAGTCCACGTGTTTTTGGGCATCAACAAGAACACATAACCCCTAAAAAAACTTATATAGTCGAGAGGACATAAAAATAACATCTATAGTAGATGAACATAAAAATAACAAAACATAAATAAACCGATATGAAATTTGATCTATCTAAAAAATAAATACTTAAATAACATGAATACAAGATGAACACTTTCATCATATTTAAGTTTCAGATGTGATAACGTCATCATGACCGTATGTCACATCATCTTCAACATATTCGGCACCCGCGGACTGACGATAGACTGTGATCGATAGGGAAAAATATATATCCATCTCCTGCATTGCCCTTTGCTATCTCGTCGAATCCTAGATGAGAATATACTCTCAACGTCGAAATAGGAAGTAATAGATCGTAAGCAGGCGTACAAATCAAATGCCGGTTTGGTGTAATTCACCGTACCATACATATTAGTGGCAAGAAACTTAATAAGGAAAGGAAGGAATGGACCGTACCAGGACCAAACACCTGGGCGGGTAGACCGCTGAGGCCTCACACGTTCCCACAGATGCGTCTCCCCAAATAAAACAGCCATGTCACGCTGTAGTAGTTCAGGGACATCCGGAAATAGAAAGAAATCCAAACCCTGAGGATATTCTGGAATGGCATAAGAAATCCAAACCCTGAGGATATTCTGTGAATTTTCAACGATCCCGTGTAAATTTAGCACGAACTAACCATTGATGACCCACGTGAAAAGACGCGTCACTGTATCAATGACAATAGTGACTCTGCACCCTAATGACACCTATGACGTACGACATCGATATGACATCATTGACAAGTCCAAAAAAACATTGATTGAGAAGGTAAAGTGTGAGCTAAGACTCGTGTGAATTCCAACGATCCCGTGTGAATTGTCAACGATCCCGTGTGAATACATCTCTAAAAACCATGGTGAGCGTTTGGAAATACATCTCTAACAGCACCAATGATGCCAGCCCCTCTGTCTGATACGAACACCATGTCTTCACGTTCCCCGATTACCCCATTCACTTGAAGCATGAAATACATCCACGCATCCCTGCTCTCTCCGTCGGTCACGGCAAACGCTACCGGAAAGAGTTTATCACCTGGGTCTACACCGATAGCTACTAACAATGTCCCATCGCATTTTGTTTTTAGATGAGTACCGTCCACGACTAAGACAGGTCGACAGTACTTAAACCCATCAATACTAGCTTTCAAAGCCATGAAACAGTACTTGAACCTGCCAGTAACATGGCCAGTCTCTATGTCTGTGACAGTTTCAGGATTTTCACTCTTCAACATGTAAAAGTAGGCGGGTAATTTAGAATACGATAGTGTTACGCTTCCTCCGATTCATTCCATCGCTTTCTGCCTACGATGATATACACGCTGATAATCAAGGTCTATGTTGAATACTCTTTTGACCTCCACAATTAAATGTTTTGTCGTGAACTGAATGCCGAGTTTTATGATGTTCTCTCTAACGAGATGACCAATAGTTCCGGGTCTTGGCTTGCCTATGATCGCTGCTTAATCTCTCCAATCCACAAGTGTGAGTTTCATTGTACTCGGTTATCTTGAAGTTATTGCAATCAAACATCTTTCTACCCACAACTTTCCATTCGCATTTCTCTGAAGTAAAGCATCGTAGTTTTAACTTCCCCTTGTCGGACCGGAAAGGTTTCCACATGTAATTATTTTTCAATGCATGGTAACTCATTTTCATCTTCATATCATCCTTGTCCCTGAACTTTTTACCAATATACAATAATCCAGAATCTTTAGTCTGAAACGCCCCAGCCCGTGGACATGGAGGAATTTCCGATCCGAATGTCTCGAACCGAAATGAACACCTCTATTGCGATTAATACTTGCCATACTAAATTTAGGACCAATATCAGGGTTCTGTTCTAATGGTGCTCTCATAAAACTCGTAAACGATCCACCATGATTGGGACCGGTTGCATCATTGTTGACATACCCTGCTCGAAAGGCCCTCTCAAAAACTCGTAAACGATCCACCGATATTGGGACCCCCTTGCATCTGTGTTGGCATATGAATGTTCTGCTCGAAAGGCGCTCTAAGAAAACTCGTAAACGATCCACCGATATTGGGCACCGCTTGCATTGGTGTTGGCATAATAAGAGGCGGATGGTCAAACTGCTGGTTTGTTCCATTTATGTTGACATTATGACTTGTCCCGTCTAACTGTTGTTGGATGTACGGTATGTGCGTTGTCTGGCTAAAATTAGGCAGAGGTGTGTGCATTGGCTGACGAATCATATTCGCAATTATTCCCCAATCGTAGTCAGGTTCACTTGTGATGTCAATGACTTGTTCAGCTGAAGTTATATTCGGTCGGATGGCAGTATGAGGGGATAAGGCTGATGTGTTAGATACAACATGCTTTCGGGAATTTCGATTCTGATCCAACTCGGATGTAAAATCCTCAATGCCTCTATCATTTTCTTCATGTAGTTGCTCATTTAAGTCAAATTCGTTCTCATCTTCCGTATCGTGATCGTGCATAACCGGTTCAGCGTTAACGCATAGTTTCACAGCTTCTTTTCTCAAAATATCATCAATGTAGCCTAGCCATGTATCATCGTCCAAAACATCAATCGGTTGGTCATAATCTGCGTACATTAGTTTCATGATCAATGTGTTGTTTGAGACATCAATTCTACTTTCTTACACACTTTGACCTTCACTTCATCCAATGTCGTATCGGTTTTCACACGAACCAAATACAATTTTCCTTTCTTATAAGACCATTTGTCGCTATCTTCATGGTATTTCCACTCTCCGCCAAATAAAAACTTAACGGACACCGTGTTGTTAGTTTACAAAAAAAAACAATCATTTATCCACACGATTAGGTTTTTTCCAAATATTGTTGGATTGACTAACTATTATTGTAACATTATTCGATTGAAATATATACATATACATATATATATATATGTGTGTGTGTCTATATATATATATATATTATCATGTATGTTTATATATAAATATATCTCAGATATAAATGAGAAACAATACATATATACACTTATATATGCTAGTAGTATATATGTGTGTGAATATTGGTTTCTCGTTTATATACACATATATTTACTTGTATTTAAGTGCATATAGCCAGCCATAAAAAAACACATCAACAACCTTTATAATAAACGACATGTTCTTTAGCATATATACATACTCAGACACACACGCACACACAGTTAGGTTAGGTTAGGTTAGGTTAGGTCAAAAAAATTCAAGTTTCGTTGTGTTGTGTTGTGACAGTAGACGGGGGTAATAGAAGAGAAGGTTGTTTTCACCAACGATCATAGAATATTTGATGATGACGAGGGAGATCAGATGCTGGACAGAGCCAACAGAACAGATCTTATGTTTTCGATCTAACGGATGCCTCACTTCCGGCGGAGGCTTTACCAAGCTGCTGAGAACGGAAAAGATGCTCTATTGAGCAGACCTAATGAAATTTTCTACGAGCTACCTACCAGGAGCCCCAATACAAAGCCTGGAGATTAGGCATGACACAGCTGATCAGAAGGATTCGAAAACACCCTAGGGATGCATGCATTTCTAAGAACCTCATCAAGTCGAGGCGTACCATAGAATACGTCAAAATTCTTTTGTTTTGGAAATTTCAAACAACATTTATTTGTCGTTTGTTTCTCGTTTTTTAATTCAATTTTTTTTATATTAAATTAGGGCATTTTCATTGTGATTGCCCGTAACAATTAAATTATTCGAGTGTTATTTGAAAACTAAAGTGGTATCAAACTACACATTTCAAAATGACTAAGGCATGGAACATGAAAGGAAATTATACTACTAAATTTCGAAACAACTTATAACATACATACAATATCATATAATCGAAATATGTACAATATCAAAACTTCTACATTATCATTTCTAATATTAACATTGCCACTATAATATCATTAATGCATTCATTCTAAAAATTTCCTAAACTAATAGTCAAAATAAATACAATATCAAAATTTATACAACGAATGACAATTTTATTATCGAAGGATCTCATTATAATTAATCATTTCAATATCTTAATAATCAAAATTTTATCTTTTCACTACCCCAAAACTATAAGATTTTACCTTTTCACCATTCGAAAAATCGAAAATTTATAACTTTATAAGGTTATTTACCTCAAACATATCATCAAATTAAAACAAATACAATATTTACAATAAATCAAACAAAACTGCTATACGAAATGCTTACCCATTTGTTTAAAGGAGTAAGACCGGTGTAGATTGATATCCCATAGATTGATAATTTTTGTCTACAAGTTTTGTGAAGATAAATTCGAGTGAAAAAGATTGATGATTTTGGGTGAAGAAGATGATGGTATTGACTAAAATGTAGGAAAAAACGACAGTTGGAGCATTTATTAATTCACTTTCAAGATTTCCACGGTCCCGTGGAACTTTTCCACGCTGCGTTCCCTTTTCCACGTGGCCCTGACTTAAATTTCCCCAGGTCACGTGGAAATTCAACTTTTTCCACCAGTTGAATTTCCACGTGAACCATTCGAATTCCACGCCATCTGGTGGAAAAGTGGCACGATCCCGTGGAATAGGCACGGCCTACTTAAAAAAAATGTCAGGCCTGAACAGACCTAACTTGAAATATGGGTGTCTACAGTGACCTGAATGTATATTTTCTCTACATTTTATGATCCAACTCATTCAAGCATTTACATCTTAGAAGTTCACCTAAAATTGCAAGTGTTACTGAATCTGATCAACTGTCACTACATTGTTTTATTCTGAGCTAATTGAATTGATCAAAGTCATTCTAGACTTGTAATGTGTTATATCATGATTTAACATGTGTTATAATATTATCTTATCTACATTTAACAACTTGATTTTTAACCTAACCAAATACTTTGTGGATTAGAACATCTACACAACTTATCTGCCAAGATAAACTTTGAGGGTTTTTTTTAGTGCAAGTGTTTGGTCAAAACCATTCGCCCCCTCTAGTTATTGTATTAGATCTAAAGATCATATAATTGGTATCAAAGCATTGGTTATATGTGCTAAACTTTTTGTAACATCCTGATTGCTGAAAATGACTTCATTGACTTTCACAATGCCTCAAGATGGCATGTGTAGTATAAGACCACCTTATTTTACTGGAGTTCACTATGTTTACTAGAAATGAGAAATGAGATTGCATGTGGAATTTTTTGATACTGACCTTTGGTGTATGTCATTGAGGATGACCCTTTCATCCGAATGAAAAGAAAGGTTTTAAGTGATGTGGTTGTGTCTATACCAAAGACTAGACAAGAATGGACCGAAGGAGAATAATAAAAGGAAATTCTTTATGAATGCAAAATCTATGGCCATTCTAATAAATGCTTTGAGCAATGAGGAGACAAGATATATCTCACTATGTGGATTTGCCAAAGAAATTTGGTCAAAGCTAGAAATAAAATATGAAGAACAAACAAACTTAAGGAACCCAAGATTAACATCTTGATGCTATGATCTATTAAAAATGACACCTACTGAATCTGGTTGTGAAATAGATGCAAGACTTTTTTGAATCATAAATGCTCTTGAATTTCTTTGTAAAGTTTTCACTAACCAAGATGTTCAGAAACTTATATGAAGTCTTCTATCTAATGGGTGCCACAACTGCTGGATATACAGAAACCCGAATCCGGATCCGATCCATAATTGGATCGTCAGATATGATTCACAGCACCGATCGAGACGCTCGATCATGCACAGCGGAAGCTTACGAATAAATTCGCATGCGATAATACCATGACTCGATTCGCATGATTAATTAATAATTACAAGAAGGTTAGTAGATTTACCCCAACGGAAAGAGATGAGAAATTCGACAAAAGGGAGAAGCCACAATCGTCCGGATTGTATCTCCTAGCGATGACTGGTGGACGTCGATCCTCGCCGTAGAACCTCCTCGAATATGCCTAAGAAAAACCCTAGGTTTTTCTTATCTTAATGACTAAGGCAAGAAACTAAATTTTCTTCCTTTTTATTTGGATGTTGGCGCAAATTGTAATTGTGATTGTGTTGGGAGGAACCCTCTTTATATAGGAAAATAACTAGTCAAGAGAGTTATCATTTTCACACCACAAAAACCTATTCCCATAAGGAAAAGATATTTTTCCCACAAAATAAGAGATAATTCCCAAAAAATCAATCTCTTAATTTTTCATTAATTATCCAACAAATAGATAATTAATTAATTACACATGTGACATAATCTAGAAAAATTTCTTTTCCTAATATATCACTAATGTGAGGCGCCATTAATTTGTCATTTTTAATAGAAAATATCTTTTCTATTTTACATATTATTTACCAAATAAATAATATTGCATATTCATTAAATAGACCAACTATTTAATTTATTCTCGAGGCTTAAAAGCGAAAAACACTCACGTGTTAGGAGCCACCAGGGGACATGGACCTATAACCAGAGAGCTACAATAAATTGAATAAAACATTCATCGAATGTAATATTTCAACTCAACTTATTAATTCCGGAATTACGCCACCATAAATCCGAAACTGAACTCTATCGATTATAGATATAACTTATTCTCAAAACGTCGAGTCGAGTCAATAATGTCCATTGATATAATCATTACATATAAACTAACCCTCCATAGACTATCCGTAAAGAAGCAGGATTATTTCCGTAAACCTTCTTCAATATATCTTATCATTATTTACCATTAACCCACTAGTGATCAATTAGTTCATAACCAATACGAACTCCGCGGATCGATCAGTTTCTAGGATCAACAAATAAGGGGATTGTCTTTATACTTCCCGCAGGAAGGAATGGATTCCATGTCTGTGAGACACACATTACTCACTCATCCCAGAATAGTGCCAACGTGAAAGTGATTCGGACCGTGCCTCTTAGCGATCCTTAACGAACACACCAAACTCTATCCTGAAACAAGTAGGAGTCTGTAATCACTTAAGGATTAAGATTAATCCATATATGATCATCTTGTGATTTAATAAGATTTTTCAATCACGGAATTATATGAGAAATACAGATTAAATCAGTAAAGTCCCATATGACCCTCATCATATATAAATGCCCCACTTAGATAACCAATGTCGACGGTCCGGATACGACGGTCACACCATAAGGTGTTCTGGGCGCATTAATGGTAGTTTAATCAATAGACCCCATACTTTGATTAAGTTCACCACGGACTAACAGTTCAAGTGTATCAACATAAACTTAATCCTCATGTGTGTCACACACTAAGTTATATGGCTACATTTGATACAACTTAGAGTTTTCAGTAGTGTATTACATATAAGCACGAAGCAAATAATAAGATGAGAATAAATCTGTCATTTATTAATTATAAAAATAATTACATAAATTATCTTTCGGGCGCTACTTCCAACAAAAACCACTGCTATACAAGAATCGATAAATCTATTCATCCTTTAAAAAGAGGAGCTCTTTGCTCACACTTGGTATATGAACTGACCTTGAATGAAGGGAAGTCCGTGAGAACATGATCTAAGAATCTTTCTTTACAGGTTGTGAAGGAAAGTTGTTCAAATGAGATCAGAATGAATGCATAACCACTTAACAGTGATGACAAGATGGCAGAGGAACTCACACTGCAGGTCAGAAACTTTAAGAAGTTTGCAAAGAAGGCTTTCACAACAAGAGGAGAAATCAAAAGCCACACCAATACAAAGATAAAGTTGTTGTCAGATGCTTTAGATGCAATAAACCTGTTCACTATGCTAATGATTGTCTTGAAAGAAAGATTGAGTCTGCGCCTATAAGGTGGGGTGAGCTGTGGTGGGGTGATTAATGTGGTAGGGTAAGCCGATAAGGTTCGGTAGGGTAAGGTGGGTGGTCGGATATGTCTACCCCACCTCACCTCATATAACCATACCTTATGCACCTTATCTTCCCCACATATCTGCATTCCACATCTTTCCTACAACCCCATTCACCCCATCTCATCCTACATTATTATAAATTTGTTTAAACAATTATTTAATATCGTTTGGCGTGATTTATTATTTGATTTCAATGAGTTATATTTCACTCATGTGAAACAAACCTGACATAGTTGAATACCATGCTATGTAGATGAATTTCAGCTTGAAATGAAAATAAAACATGTCACATATAATATCATCCGTAATAAAGACATAATATAACAAGATTAAAAGATTACGTATTTATCTCTTTCCATATAACAAGGGTCCGCCCGTGACATCGGCCTATAAATATACGCGGATAGAGATAAGAGGTGTAGCCTATTTCCAAAAACCCTTCAGCTTCAAAGGAGAGACCACTCTCATTTACTCTCTTTGCATTTCCCGATTAAACAGCGAGAACTGCCTGGGTTTTCCATTTTCTCCTCTATCCCTCAGGTATTGCAGAAATGAGAATTCGTTTCGTGCTCTTGCGATTATATATATACATATGTATTACTGCGCGCGTACGGAAATGATGTATCCGTTCTATTGATTTTGTTGAATTCAGTAATCTGACAAAAACAACCGAAGAAATTTTTGTGTATGCCTGGATTTCAATTTCGAATTGCAATTTCTCTTTCTTCTTCTTCTTCTTCCGATTTTAGTTTTAAAGTTCATAAGTTGTTATTTTCTTTGATGTTAATTACGTTCACGAGGAGCATGTTTTGTGAAAGCTTTAAAGTTTAAAGTTTTTTTTGTCGTTTACTAACTGTTATGCCGAACTGTGATATTATGTGTGATTTCATTTCATTTCATTTTGTTGCTTAAATTATCTTTCTAGATCTGTCGGATATATACAGTAGTATATACGATATTCATCAATCTAATTTTCCTATAATTAATTTTTAACTCGTTCTTAGGCTTATCGGTGGATTAATTCTACTCCTGAAGTGATTAGTGGAAATGGAAGGAGGAATTCATAAAGCTGAAAAAGAAGAGTTCTCAAGGCTATGGCGGGTAATTTGGGAAAGACCATATATCATGGCGCTAGCATTTTCTGCTGGAATCGGCGGTCTTTTATTTGGTTATGATACAGGTTTTGCACGCGCCTCCTTTCATGCCCCATCTTCTTTTTTTTTTTTTTTTTTTTTTGTTAAAACTATTTGTAACGCAAATTTCGTGTTAATCCCTGAAAATAACAAAGAAAACACAAAATTGTAACAAATCGAATTTTATTAATTTATAAAATAAAAGCGATTCTGATCTCTTGAATCCTTTGATTCTCCTCTTTAATTGTTAACAATTATTGGACTCCCAGATTTAGCGGAAGATCTTGAATTTGGTGATTTCCTCCGGATATGGCGGAAGAAATGGACCTTGGTTGATTCCTCCGAGTATGGCGGAAGATTTGAATTTATGGTTGTACTCTCCCGGATATGGCGGAAGATCTTGACTTTGTGGTTGATTCCTCCCGAATATGGCGGAAGAATGTTTGATTTGGGTAGAGATTTGAGGCAATGCTTTGACTCACCTTCGCCCTCCTGATTAGGTTGGAAGATCCTCGAAGCTGGTTGAAGAACTCCGGATTTCTTGGTGGATGATCTTCAAGTGATGTTGAAGAAACGCCCGGTTGATGGAGAATCCTCAAAGATTGAAGAACACTTGAATGCTCCTTGTGCTCCTAGATCCCTCCTTCTTGGTGCTTGAATGCTTGAATGGAGTGCTTGATGCTTCCTCTCCAATCTTGAATCCTTGTGTACTTCCGTCTTACATGTTAATGCTCTGTGTTTACGTGTTTACGTGTTTACGTGTGTTTGTGTGTTTGCAAATGACCAAAGCCTCTCTCTTTTATAGTCTTTGGATGAGTGCGCTTGAAGTAATTCGCGTTTAATCTTTCACACTCATTTAATGTGTTCACACTCTGATTGATTCTCATAATATCCGTATTTAATGCGTCCAGGACTCTCACGATTGGTACTAGCAATTTGTACACAATCTCATAATTATTATAAATCAATAAAATCTCTAAATTAATTGATTTTAAGAGATTTTTATGATTTATTGATTTTTATATTATCTACCAATATTTAATGTTGGAAATAATATAAAAATACCTATATTTATGGCATGTGTAGTATGTGATAAATATAATATGTCACATATATATTTCATATATCTACATAGCCATTTAATTATACATAATTAAATCTCTAAATTTATAAGAGATTTTAATTAATCATTTATTTATTTATATCATTTCCTATCATTTTGTATAGGAAATAATATAAAATAAATTTAATTTAAAACAATCTGATCATGACGTATATATTATGTCACACAAAATATTATATCTACAAATGCCCCTCGAGAATTGTTGTTGTTCCGGTAAAATTTTGCCGTAACGACGAGTCTCGACTTTATAACCCGTTTTTTTCTTTTTCTTCTTTTTTTTTTTTTTTTTTTTTTATTTTTTTTTCAATAATGGGGCAGCACACTTTTTCCATTATATTTTCTCCTTTTTTTTTTTTTTTTTTTTTTTTTTTTCTTCTTCACGTGGACAAACCAAAAGAAAAGAAACCAACCTTTTCTCTTTTAAGTCGGCTGCGCCTTTTTTTTTTTTTTTTTTTTTTTTTTTTTTTTTTTTGGTTAAACCAATCGCGATTGAAGCAAATTTTGTCGCATTCTTAGAAGAGATTTGATTCTTTTCATCTTCTCTATATAAAAAAGCATTCACTCTCTCTTTCAACCACACCAATTCTTCTTCAACCCAAAGTCAAGGAAACTTAGAGTTTGAGGCATTCCTCTTCTTTAGTTAGCTAGCTTGGCCATGTCATTCTTGATTGGAAGTCGATTGACTTTCGTCTTTCTCGTCGGCGATTGACTAAAAGTCTTTTTTTTTTTTTTTTTTTTTTTTTTTTTTTAGTTTAATTATTTTTCCTTGCATTGCGGGAGTAGCGGAGGCCGTTTAGTGGGCGTGAGTGGGATCTGGCGGTGGTTGAGGCGAGTGGGAGTGCTTGTGACACCACCTGCGTTGAAGATCGAGAGAGATTCGACCGGTCGAGGGCGAGTGGGTAGTTGGTTGCTCCACCTGCGTAGCACACCCAGCGATCGAGAGGCGAGTGGTAAGTGTCTTAGTGACACCACCTGCGTTGAAGATCGAGAGAGATTGACCCGGTCGAGGGCGCGGTGGGGTAGTTGGTTGCTCCACCTGCGTAGCACACCCCAGCGATCGAGAGGCGAGTGAGGTACTTAGTGACACCACCTGCGTAGCACGTCCGAGACACGAGGTTCAAGAGCGAGTGGGGTAGTTAGTGACACCACCTGCGTAACGAGATCCGGTCATCCGGCTAGTCAGGGCGAGTGAGTACTTTGTGACACCACCTGCGTTGAAGATCCGGACATTCGGATGGCAATATTCGAGGAGATTCGCGAGGCGGAGAGAGATATCTCGTTGTGCTTCATCATGCTCATGCCGCTTATAGAGGCGGGATCAAGCTCCGGATATGTCCTTATCGCGTTTGATGTTCCGCCTTCCCACGATATCACGGCATCACGGCTTTCTACCGAGCATAGACTTTCACGGGGTGAATCGGTCCACAAGTTGATTTCTTATATACACACTCAGAGCCTCCGCCAACACACTTTGTGACTCTTGGCGACGCATCATTAATGGGGAGAATGCGGTGGGGTCCTCAACATACGACACAAGGAGCATTTGGATATGTTGAGCGTTCTTGGGAGTGGCTTGAGGATGTTCTTTCCCGCGATGGTGAGGCGCTTAAAGAGTCTCATGTTTGGCGCTTTATATGCATCCTTGTTCACCTACACTCGGAATAAGAGCGTTGTTCGTGCCTTCTGCGAAGCTTGGTGCCCGGAGACCAACACTTTGCATCACGATCTTTGAGGAAGTGTCCATCTCATTGATGGACTTGTGGAAGATTGGTGGCCTCACTATCGGCTGGAGGTTGTTATGAGGAGATCATCCCAAGCTTACGAGGAGCTAACGGGACCCAATGCTCGTCCTTTGAGGACTCTCCCAGAGTTGTCAATACTTGTTTGCGACTTTTCTCCGTTGCTTGGGTGGCGAGTATGACATCTACAACCCCGACTTCCGTTGTTGCATGGATTAATTTACGGTGTCGCTTTGCCTTTGAAGCATCCCAAGCTACTACGGCGTCGGCAAAAGGAGTGAACCGGCCAAGTAAGACATATAATCCGGATGGAGTCATTCCGGACAAGCCACGACCAAGGTCACCCCAGATGAAACTCCGCTTTCTCGAGCTTGGAGTAGGCGAGGAGATAAAGCGAGAGACTGTTGGCGGCTCTTGTTGCATGTTGGCTATGTTTGTTTGTCCTTCCGACCGGTGGCTCCTTCATCGGACCTTCCACATTCAAAATGGCGAGCCTGATTATACGGAATGAGGTTATCCCTTTACGCCCCGTCTTTGGTTAATGTATATGAGAGTTTTAGGCGAGATTGTTCATTCACCGACCCGGAGCGAGCGGATGCTTTCCTTCCATGGCATTATGTGTTCGGATGGATGGCCCGATATTTTGACACTCACCATAGAGTGTCGTCTCGTTTGGATGGTCCTTTTATGACCCGTTACTCGGAGAAGGAGGATCGAAGGCTTTTGATGACTATCTTGCTAGGAGCTCATCCATAGAGTCGTGACATTGATTGGGCGCGACGGCGCTAGCGAGGAGCCGCGACGGAGATCAAAGAGAATGATGGGAAACTATATCTCGAGAAGACATTTTTCTTCTTTGCCCGCTCGAGCTTTATGGTGTTGCATCGGAATGGTGCGTGTTGGGTCGAGCCATCTGATCCTTGTAGGTTTGCCGTCAATTTGGGTTTTACGAGACCATTCCAAAGGAACTTGCGGCCGACCTTGATCCACCCACATCTGATCGGCTAGCATTACGTGGAAAAAATTCATCGATCTTGAGTTGTTCCAAGCTAGCATTTCCATCACCCCAAGCGAAGCGAGCGACCATGTTTCTTACGATTTTCGGCGTGGTGGCTGAAAGTGCATGGTACATATTTGATTGATGGAAGGGCCGTTCTTGGAGGCGGCGGCAAGAAAGAGAGAGCCGTTCCTCAAGCTAAAAAAATCAACCAAGCCTTCTCGTCCTTTGAAAGCATCTCCCGTGCGGCTCCCGTCTTGCCTCAAGGTGGTTACAAAAGTCGAGAGAGGCGTGTACTACATCGAGAGATAAAAGGCGTCATGACATCGCCTTGGGCACTAGCGGGAGTTCTTCACATAGTGATAGGAGCTGAGCGCCCGAGAAGAAGGGGACCAACCGAGAAAAGTCGAGCGAGCGGGTAATCCGCTTCTTGAAGCTCATTCGTTTCATTATTATTACCTCTATTTTACTTTGTATCCTCGTTTTGCGGTTGGTCAGCCCGGATGCTCACCGGATGATGGAGGCGAGCGCGGCGAGAATTCTACCAATGGTCCTGCTTTGCTTTCGCCTTGGCACTTGAGGAGACTAGGAAGAATCCTTACTTTCTGTGACGGATGGAAAATGAAGTCTCGTCGCCCAGACTCCTCTGCCCTTCAAGGACTTACGTCCGGGAACTTGACAATAGTGTGGAGAGCGTCGTGCTATGACTCCATCATCGAACCACACTCTTGCTAAGGTTACATCGAGCAAAGAGCCTCTTAAAGGTGCACGGCCGGCGACACATTGCTCATCCGCATCTATTGCCCGTGGAAGTTTGAAATTTAACTCCGGACGTATCATCGATGATTGCTATCAACATCGACCAACATGCTCTGGACTAGACTCAAAACCAAGATCTCCATTTGTCTTACAGAGAATTGGCCTCAAAAGGGCGATGTTTACAAGATATTTGGCGAGATGAAAGCGCCATAGTAGGGCGGACATTTACGGTTTGGAAACTCTCTTAGGTGCCTTCTTTGAAAGCGCGCTCGCATCACGGTCACGGCTCGAGAAGGACATTGCGGGAGGCTCACGTATCTTTGTATGAATCAAAGCATTCTATCCTTTCAAAACAACTTGATGAATTTAAGGCATCCGAGGCAAATCATCCCGAAAGGGATCGAATCATCGAAGTCAAGTCTCGCGATGAGCTCGTGTCGAAGGAAGAATTTGGAGAAGAAAGTTGAGGCATTGAAAGAAAGAAGAAGGTGAAGTGTCCTCGTTACTTGCGAGCCGTGAAGAGGAGTGGAAAAGTATGACAATTCGTGCATCTGAATTGCACAATGGCCTAAATGAGCTCGAGAGTGCACCTCGGTTGCAACTTTGGGAACATGAAGCTTTAGAAGATGATGCCAATTTGCTTGAGCTTGCCCGCCAAGAGTTGTTGGACTATAATCTTGTTTAGTTAATTAGTTGTTCCTTCCCTCGAAAACATTTCTTTTCTTCCGTTCTTTCCGCTTGCTTTTTGTCTTGAGATGTAATAAAATTTTAATTGATATGAATCAAATAAAACTCTATTATTCCTTAACGTCTTGCGACTTGTTTCTTTCTTTTCCTTGTATGAGGACCCTTTTGTATGATGAATCTCCATACTTTTTGTATGATATGGTGAACTCGGAGTTCACTTTTCTTTTTTTTTTTTTTTTTTTTTTTTTTTTTCTTTATGTTTATGAATGGATTTAATACATATATATATATATATATATATATATATATATATATATATATATATATATATATATATATATATATATATATATATATATTTTTTTTTTTTTATGGTGAACACAGAGTAACTTCCCAAAGTTGCCTCGTATCCCGAGAGAATGCTCTGGGAATCAAGTCAAGCGTAGTTCATATTTTTTTTTTTTTTTTTTTTTTTTTTTTTTTTTTTTTTTTTTTTTAGGACATGATTATCACAGTTTAGGCTCGTGCTGAAGAGCATTTCTAGGGTTATGCATAGAACTTCTTGAGAAATTTACCGTTGATTGGGCCAAGCTTGACACCATCTTCATCCACCAACTTGTAGGCACCATTGGTGTAGACCTCGCGAACAACATAAGGACCGTCCCACTTTGATGTAAACTTATTTTTGGACTTGTGTGTCATGATGATAGGTCTTCTCACATAAGCAACTTGTATCACCCGACTTGGAAGGATCTTGGCGGACTTTTTGTTGAATGCCTTTGACAACCGGGCTTGGTAGCATTCAAGATTTTCTTGAGCACTGAAGCCGTTTTTAGTCAATGCTTCCAACTCTTCAAAGCGGCGGGCATTTTCTTCGTCGATTAAGCCTTCTTGGATAGCGATCCTCGGTGAGGTATTTGCCGTTCAAGAGGTATGCGGCTTACACACCGTACACAGCGAATATGGGTGGCTTGAGTCGGAGTCCGAAAGGTTGTGCGATAGGCCCACAAAGCTTCACCCGTTCGTTCGTGCGGTCTTTCTTGTGTCTTGCCACGACCTTCTTCAACAAGTTGCATAACGTCTTATTGAAAGCTTGGCAAGTCCGTTGGCGGCGCGTTGTACATGGGCGACTTGTCTTTGCTTGAAGTTGAAGCTGCTCACACAACTTATCCACCAAGCTATTCACGAGCGGTTTCCCGTTATCCGTGATGATGTAGCGTGGAACTCCATAGCGATAGATGATGTTCACTCGAATGAAACGGACTACATCCTCTTTCTTTACCTGGCGTGGTGCAGCGACCTCGGCCCATTTGAGAAGTAATCGGTGGCGCCAAGATGTAGAGATGTTGGCACGATGATTTCGGCGGCGGACCAACCACGTCCATTCCCCAGCGTCAAAGGCCATGCCGCTTCTGATTTGGATACAGCGGCTCGGGAGGCGATGTATGAGGTTGGCATGGAATTGACATGCTTCACATTTTGGCGTAATCCATGCAATCTTTCACCATGGTTGGCCAATAATATCCCGTCCTTTTGATGCGGAAGTGGAGCTTGGACCGGATTGATGGGCGCCACAAATCCCGAGTGAGCCTCCTACATAGCGTGAAGAGCTTCATCTTCTCGAGGCAGCGAGAAATACTCCTTCAAATGGCGGCGATACAAAGTGTCATTGTGAAGCAAGAAGCGTGGAGCCCGGCGTCTTATGTCAACTTTCTTCTTTTGATCGTCGAGAGTCTCCGTGTTTCAAGTACTCCACTAATGAATGGCGCCAATCCTCTTGGTCTATTTCATAGACACACACGGCATGACTTTCATTATCATCCTCCTCATCTTCTCCAAAGTATGGAGGAACCACCCATTGCTTTCATGACGGGGACTTGCATCTTTCCATCACCGATTGCCATCGTCATTTGCCAAATTTGCGGGCGTCGCGCTTGCTTATTTTCTTTTCTCGGAACATGCTCAATTGTAACGTCGCCAAGGTAAGCAATGATTTTCCTTGCATAATTGCGGTATGGGACTAATTCGGCTTTTACATCGTGGCGCCTTCAAGGTGGTTGATGATCAGCGAGAGTCGCCGTACGTTCGATCTGCATTGCTTCATATCCATCGCCATCTCGAGCCCTAAGATCAAAGCTTGATGCTCGGCAACATTGTTGGAGCAACATTACATCAATTTGAAGGAGTATGGCAACACTTCGCTTTCGGAAACAAAGATGACTCGGCACCCGCCCCGTCTCGTCGTGGCGCCCGTCAAAGTACATTCTCCATGGTGGAAGGACTTGATCACCATGACATCCTCATCGAGCGGATCGTCGATAGTTCCCACTCTGCCGGGATAGGGTGATCGACCAAAAGTCTGCGAGCACTTGCCGCTTTGACGCTTTTGAGACACGTAAACAATTTGAATTCTTTGAAGTTGGAGATACCACCTTGCCAATCTGTCCGGACAACACAGGCTTGGACATGGCGAACTTGAGGATTTGCTTTTGACACCAAATGTATAGTGTGAGCTTGAAAATAATGCTTAAGCTTACGGATGGCGAATATGAGTGACAAGCGAGCTTCTCAATTGGAAGTATTTATTTCATGTGGAGTCATTGTTACGCTCAAATAGTATAATGCATTTTCTTTGCCGCTTGTCATTTTCTGAGCAAGCGGTGCACCTCTTGATCGTTCTTGCTTGTTGTGATGTAAAAAGGATTAGAGGTTTGCCTTTAACGAAGTACTGCCAAGACCGGAGCATTAAATCAAATGCGTTTTAATGTTTTCAAACGCCTTTACGCATGAGTTATCCCGTTCAAGCGGGACTCCTTCCTCATCGGATGGCTGAAAGGTTGGCATCTTCCGGCGAGGTTTGATATAAACCTTCCATATATAGGCGGTTTACCTTGCGAGGCTTACGAGTTCCACGCGAGGCTCTGAGAGGCTCGAGCATCTTCCGCGATGGCTTCTACTTTGGGTGGTCAATTTCTATTCCTCGATGTCGAGCGATGAAGCCGAGGAATTTTCCCGAGTGACTCCAAATCGCACTTTAGAGGATTCATCTTCAATTGGAATCTTAAAGTCTATTAAAGACTAATCTCAAATCATTCAAGTGGTCGGCCTTAACTTCTTTGACTTTACAACCAAGTCGTCAACATAGCACTCAACATGTTGGTGTAGCATGTCATCAAAGATCCTCTGCATCGCCGCGTTGGTAAGTTGCCCCGCATTCTTGAGGACCAAAAGGCATCACTTTGTAACATATATTCCGCCAGGAGTTCGAAATGCGGTGAATTCTTCATCTTGAGAGCCATTCGAATTTGGTTATACCAGACGATCCATCCATGAAGGAAAGAACTTCATGACACGTGGTTGCGTCTACCATCGACTCCGTGATTGGCAAGGAAAATCATCCTTTGGGCACGCATTGTTTATGTCCCGGAAATCTACACATACACGAATCGACCATTCTTCTTTCTCACGGGGGCGATGCTCGAGATCCATGTTGGATACTTAACCTCACGGATGAAGCTTTGCTTCAATGAGCTTGTTGACTTACGCCTCTATGAGGTGGGATAAGATCCGGCCTAAATCTTCTTTGAGCACAGCTTGACGGGCGTGATCCTTTCTTTACGGCCAGGCGATGGGCGGCAACCTTTGGATCAAGCCGGGCATCTCTTTTGTAAGTCAGCGAATATATCCTTGTATTCTTGGAGGATTTCATGGTATCTCTCTTCTTCTTACGGAGACAAAAGAGCACTTACGAAAGTTGGTCGTGGCTCTTCTTTAGTGCCGAGGTTGATTTCCTTCAACTCATCTACGGTGGATTTGACCCTTCTAATTCCGGGGTGCTTCTTACGCATCTTCTTCAACCTCATCATTTTCCAATGTGATATGATAGACGAAAGCATGTTCTCTCACTTCATCAAGTCCCATGACTTCTTCGATCCTATTTTAGTCTTGGTGGGGTAAGGTTCTTCACCGCGGAGATAACATCGAGGACCCAGCGCTTTCTTGAGGCTCATTTTCTTGACATGTTGGATGCACATGCTCCACGTTATGCGTGGCATCGATTTTAGTGTACCTTACCGTGCGCACCTTAGCTTTCATTACGTTTCCACGGTGTATGTCAAGACACATGTGGCGACGCTTCGATTCAGGCGGGACCGGACTCTTGATTTCTTTAAGTCGATGTTTGTAATATCCTTCCCCAAAGCATCCTTATGTCTTGATCGTCTTACGCTTTTGCCGACTTTTGGTCTGTGATTCTTGGTAAGTGACGAAAGCCTTTGAAGAAGCGAGGCGCGTTCTTTCTTTGGTTGTAACCTCTCAAACACCGATGGCCTTGGAGGTAGAGGTTCGGAATGTTCGTTGGAGATGATTCATCTTCAACCCGATGTAATTATTGCTTGCCTTCCTTATTGCAATGCGGACGGGTGGTGAAGGATTATATCCAGGCTGTCCGGGGACCCAATAATGGGAACTTTTGCTTTAAGTGGCCTTATGTGCTTCTTGATTCTTTGCTTTTGCCCCCATTTTTAGAAGCGGGGGCTTGGGATCCGTTCTTTGCCTTTGCGAGGAGTTTGTAAGCAATAGGATCAAAACCTTCCACTTCTTGTGGTGGCCTTTGTTCCATGTTCTATAACCGGGCCTTCTTTAGGGCGGGTAAACCCTGCAGAGGAGCATCCATCTTCACGGCATTGATCTTGGGAAGTGGCGAGTCGATCCACTCAGCGCTTTGGATTTTTGAGGTGGATAAATGTCTTCACATTCCTTTGAGGCATGGGGAGGTCTTGATGACTTTATCTCTTCATGCTTGCTAACCTCTCTCTTATCTTGAGATGGGATGGCCTTCTCCTCATCATCTTTTTCCCATGATCTGAGCGCGCTACTATCTTCAAAGGAGCGGCCAGGTAGAATTTTGCATCTGCAAAGTGAGTTTCACTTGATGAAAGGTTTTCATCGACAATGACCTTTCTTACCCCGCCATTCGCGCCGATACTTAAAGCATTGATGAAGGGTTGAAGGGCGACTCCATTCTCATGTAACCACGGCCTCCCAACAACATGTTGTAGGGCGTTACGGCGTCAATCACATGGAACAATGCGCTTGAAGATAGCTCATCAATCAAGATGTCAAGTCGGATCACACCAATGGCTCTGCCCCTTGGTTGAATCCGTGGATCATAAGTCGGCTTGTCGGAGAGTTCATCCATAGAGACACCCAATTCTTTCATCACCGGGCGGCAATATGTTGACGGCCGATCCTCCATCTAGTAACACACGGTTAACTTTTTGCTCGCGTGTATATCTTTGTGACAAATAATGGGCGGTTATGGCGATCCGAGAAGCATGTCGTCATCTGTGAAAGTGATCTCAACCGTGCAAGCAAGCTTTGCATTGTTTGAAGCCTCTTCCTCGATCGGCGAATCTTCATTTTCCTTTGCACCATCGATTTCTTCGTGTGTGGATAGCATAACATGGGACAACTTCATTCTCTCGAGTCTTCTTCGGTCGTCTCGACCGAGGACTCTTTTGGGCATGTACTCTAATAAGGTGAATGGAGTCACGAGGGCTTATGTACTCGACCCTTGAGGAAGATGCTCTTCACTTTCTTGTTTACCTTCCTTTGATTTCTTCTCGGCTTTCTTGCCGCCCGGCCTCTTCTTGGCTTGGAAGACTCGGAACAAATCGTCTTTGGTTCTTCCAATTTGAAACAATGTGACTTCCTTTGCTTTTTCTTGCGAGTCACCATAATCCATCCATCATCGTCTTGTTCGACGAGGCTTGGGTTTTTCTTTTCTTCATGATGACTTTTGCTTGTTTGGGAGGCGTTCAGATTCTGTCTTAGCTATGGGTGGAGAGTCGTTGAATTTAATCTCAACAAGGTCGAGTGATCCGAATTGGATGGTCATGTAATGACCATTAAATCGGCTCTGCTATGGTGATTTGATTTGTGCTTGCCTTCTCTTCCTCAAGCCGCGATCTTTCCTTCCTCGGCCAAGCGCATAACCTTGTCCTTGAAGACAAAGCATTTTTCGATGGGATGACCAAATAGCGATGATATTTGCAATAGTTACCTTCATGGGCTCTTCTTTGCATCCTCCGGGCGCTTTGTTTACGGAAGTTCAATGAGTTTCAATTTCAACAACTCATCAAAAATTGCGGATGCGTCGAGAATCGAAGAATGGATACTTCCTCTGTTGCCTTTAGTTCGAGTTGGCCTCCGTCTTTCAACTTGTCGTGGCTCAACCTTCCTCCATTCGAGTTGGCTTGTGCTTGGGTTGTTAACTTTTCTGGAGCTACGGTGGTAGCGTTGGACTCCTTCTTCTCCATTTTGGGAGAAGCTTTCCGCATTTCTTAATTTCTTGTTTTTCTTTCCCTTTCTTGGATCTTGAGCAGGGCACGACCTCTCAGGTGGCATCAATGCTTAACTCCATATCATGCGCCAGTGGCTAACTCCTCAAATGATTTGGGAGAATCCGCTTTAAGGATGTATTGCGATCCCCAGGTGCATGCCTTGGATGCACATCTCAATAGCGGAGGCTTGAGAGAGTTGATCCTTGCGGTTGAGGCTAAGGCTTCTCCATCTATTAATATAATCAACTACTTTCTCCTCTTTCCATTGGCGGGAGTTGGTCAACTCTACCATGCTCACGGTTCTACGAGTCTTTGTAAAGCGATTCAAAAATATCTGCTCGATTGCTCCCAACGATCTAGAGGCGCGGCGAGATCGGTGTACCAATCGGCGTTGCCTTTGAGTGAAACGCACAAATTGCTTCACCAAGTGATCTCCATAGGTTCGACATTGTTGCAAGTCTCCACGAAATGGGCAATGTGTTGCTTGGGTTGCCACTTTCCATCAAATTCTTTGGAAATTTGGTGGTTGATAACCGGCCGGCATTTTCAAGTCATCAATTCTTTTGGTGTATGGCTTGATGTAAGTCTGAGACGATTTCATGGATCCTCCGACTTTGTCATTGATCGTCCCATGATGAACTCCTGCGGTTGGGCGATAGGAATGGTCCCGTCGGGAGATCTTGATTGCTTGCCAAGGTAAAGGACTTGGAGGCTTCATGATCCTTGAAAGAGTTTTACGGGGCAACTTTGAGTTGTTAAGCCATATGCAAAGACTTGAAGGCTTCTTGGTGTTTGGAAGTGACATCATGCTCGTCCTCTTCATCATGCACCACTTAACTTTTGACTTACTCGCTTCCCCGTGGAATCGATCTTCTTTGGCGAGCTTTGAAATCTGCATGTCTTGAGTCCGAACATGCGGCGTGAGGGCCTCGATGGCGCCGTGAGGAGGCTAGCAATATGCTCGCCGAGAGTTGTGGAATTAAATCATCATTACGTCGGCCATTGGTGAAGTGGGTCTATCGAAGCTTCGTCTTTGGAAAAGGAGGTTGATGCCAAACTCCTTTGACATACTTCAGTGATAGGTCGAAAAAGTTGTCCTTGAGATGAAGAAACAACCTTAGCGGCGACAACCTTCGTAGTGGCGCCCTTCAAAGCCACGATCTTAGCGGCGACCTTCGGGCGGTAGAAGCAACCTTTGGTGCCATTTGTTCTTGACTTCTTTGGAAAGGAGAGATGAAAAAGGAGAGATCGGTCCCATCAGGCGTGCGCGAGAAATTTGTAACATAAAATTTAGTGTTAATCCACGAAAATAACAAAGAAAACACAAAATTGTAACAAATCGAATTTTATTAATTTATAAAATAAAAGCGGTTACAATCTCTTGAATCCTTTGATTCTCCTCTTTAATTGTTAACAATTATTGGACTCCCAGATTAGCGGAAGATCTTGAATTTGGTGATTTCCTCCGGATATGGCGGAAGAAATGGACCTTGGTTGATTCCTCCCGAGTATGGCGGAAGATTTGAATTTATGGTTGTACTCTCCCGGATATGGCGGAAGATCTTGACTTTGTGGTTGATTCCTCCCGAATATGGCGGAAGAATGTTTGATTTGGGTAGAGATTTGAGGCAATGCTTTGACTCACCTTCGCCTCCCGATTAGGTTGGAAGATCCTCGAAGTGGTTGAAGAACTCCGGATTTCTTGGTGGATGATCTTAGTGATGTTGAAGAACGCCGGTTTGATGGAGAATCCTCAAAGATTGAAGAACACTTGAATGCTCCTTGTGCTCCTAGATCCCTCCTTCTTGGTGCTTGAATGCTTGAATGGAGTGCTTGATGCTTCCTCTCCAATCTTGAATCCTTGTGTACTTCCGTCTTCTATGTTAATGCTCTGTGTTTCTGTGTTTCTGTGTGTCTGTGTGTTTGTGTGTTTGCAAATGACCAAAGCCTCTCTCTTTTATAGTGCTGGATGAGTGCCTTGGAAGTAATTCGCATTTAATGCTTTCACACTCATTTAATGTGTTCACACTGATTGATTCTCATAATATCCGTATTTAATGCGTCAGGACTCTCTGATTGGTACTAGCAATTTGTACACAATCTCCATAATTATTATAAATCAATAAAATCTCCTAATTAATTGATTTTAAGAGATTTTATGATTTATTGATTTTTATATTATCTACCAATATTTAATGTTGGAAATAATATAAAAATACCTATATTTTATGGCATGTGTAGTATGTGATAAATATAATATATCACATATATATTTCATATATCTACATAGCCATTTAATTATACATAATTAAATCTCTAAATTTATAAGAGATTTTAATTAATCATTTATTTATTTATATCATTTCCTATCATTTTGTATAGGAAATAATATAAAATAAATTTAATTTCGAGACAAATGCAGTACGTGACATATATATTATGTCACACAAAATATTTATATCTACACTATTTAGTTTTAAAATAAACCAGTGTTGTTACTCCAAACAAAAATTGTGTAATTTTATTATAAAAAAAAACGGGACATATTTTCTGTGCCCTTTTATAACTCGCTGTTCAGTATTGAATATTTTGAGCCTATAACTGAACCTGTCACAGACCAGCTCACGGATTTCATGAGTTCCTATAAATGTGGGATGATTTTTTATTTTCATTTTTTTTAGGCCACCCCAGTTGCACACTTTAACACCGTAGCTATATGAGCTTAAACTCATCTCAAGTGGTTAAACCCATGGCTATATTAATTATCCTTTTCTCATTATCAAAGGATTAGGGTTTTATCCTCTACCCCCCTTCCTTTCGTTTCGAAAAAAAAAAAAAAAAAAAAAAAACACGGCTATATTAATTAAAATAATAAATGTCTTTTCACGTTATCAAATATTTTTATTTTTACCTTTACCTCTACCTCTACCTCTGTTTCTATCATATGATAGATTCATCGGAGAGTTGTTGAAAAAGACAAAAAAATTATTAAAATTAGCAAAAAGGGTAATAGACATATGAAGTACAAAAATATCCTTATAAATACACGTGAGGTGTTGTTGTTTGTTGATTTTTTTTTAATAGAAAGGCAAAATTGTCTTAATAGAAGATATTTTGTCATTTTTACTAAAATACAAATGTTATTGTCTTTTTTCAGAATTTCATAAAGTTTTTTTTTTTGTTTTGTTTTTTTTTTTTTTTTTTGGTTCTTTTTCATGATTTTCCCTAGATTCATTTAACATACTTTTTCTGTCTTTAAGTATATTGTAATAATTTAGGCACTGCTAACAAAATGTTTGTTTAATTTGCTTTTCTCACGTTGTCCTTTATTATTTATTTATTTTTTTTATAATTATACTGCTCTTTGTACACTATAAGCCGTGATACTCATTTATTTTCTTAATATATATACCGACCTAAGACGACACCTTATTTATTTATTTTATATATGTACCGACCGTGATGGTGGTATTCAACTATCATTCTGTCGCCTTTGTTGTAGGTCTATCATTTTCCTACTATTATTTTGGTGTCACGGGATCCAAATATATTATTTTTAGTAGGGGAATGAGGGGACATAAGTATTTTATCAATTGAGTAGAAGGACAGTCTTTTGAAACTTTTGAATAAAGAGCAAAACTATTTATTCACTGTCGTAAAATTCATTCTTTTAAATTTACTGTTTAAATTCTTGCTGTCAAATTCACAAATCGAAATTCACTAATTTTCAAAATTCATTGTCGAAATTCACCGATTTTGGGATTCAATTGTCGAAATTCATGATTTCGTGATTCACCGATTTTCGGGATTCATTGTTTGTCTTTCTCCTATAAAATTATCCAGGTTGTCCTTCTCCTATAAAAATATATAAATTGAAAATATTCCAGATTTTGTCCATATCTTTAATTTCCCATTTTTATTATGTATGTTTTTATTTTTGGCTTAACCAAACAAATAGCACCTAATTCTTATACACAAATTTTAAATGAGTATCATAAATTCTAGGGAATGAGGAGAAGATGTAAATATTTTCATCAATTGAGTAGAAGACAGTTTTTGAAACTTTTGCATAAAGGACAAAACTATTTATTCATTTATCGAAAATCACTTGTGTTGAAATTCATCATTTAAATTCAACTGCAAATTCAACATCGAAATTCACTAATTTTCAAAATTCATTGTCGAGATTCACCGATTTTCGTGATTCATCATCAAAATTCACCGTCGAAATTCATTGATTTCGGGATTCCTGAGGAGATTCACCGATTTTCGGATTCACTGTTTGTCATTCTCGCTATAAAATTATGCAGGTTGTCCTTCTCCTATAAAAAATATGTAGTTGTCACTATTACTTAAAAATATTTGATTGTTGTCTTATCCCTAATTTTCCATAAATTCTATACAATATGTTAAATATTGATAGTGATAGTTTGGAAAGTTGATGAATATAATAAATTCATAATTAAGGTTTGTACAAGAAAAAAAGAGAGGTAATGTCTTCATGGTGTTATAAAGGGATATTTTATTATGATTAGAATTACTTATTCATGGACAATTTTATTATAATTTAGCTACTTTAGTTTCCAACATGTAACCAATTAGTTTGTTCAAGTAAAATCTAATCCTGCATAATTGCTTTTCATTGTAAACGTAGAGCTTTTGATGATTTTTAATTATGCAATGCTAGGTGTTATCTCGGGTGCATTGCTGTACATCCGCGATGATTTTAAGGAAGTAGACAGGAAAACTTGGTTGCAGGTAAATTTTTCTTTTTGTTCTTTGAAAGAATTAAGAATCTTTACCTGCATTTTCTTCTAATATATAATCCCATGGTTTGATTTATTTTACAATTTTTGTTTGTTTGTTTGTTTGAAGGAATTGATTGTGAGCACAGCAATAGCTGGAGCTATTGTTGGTGCAGCTGTTGGAGGTTGGCTAAGCGATCGGTTTGGTCGAAAGAAAGCAATTCTTTTAGCAGACTTATTGTTTTTCACAGGCTCCATAGTTATGGCAGTATCTCCAAATCCCTGGATTATTATAGTTGGCAGGGTTTTTGTTGGCCTTGGAGTTGGCATGGCTTCCATGACAGCTCCACTCTACATTTCTGAAGCCTCCCCTGCTGAAGTTAGAGGTGCATTAATCAGTACTAATGGATTACTAATCACCGGAGGCGCTTTCTTGTCCTACCTTATCAATCTTTCATTCTCCAGAGTATGTTACCCCCCTAAACTAGTGTTTTTTTTCAATTCCATCCACATTCCACATCCATTTTGACACATTTGTCCTTAGGTGCCTGGTACGTGGCGTTGGATGCTTGGAGTAGCAGGGGTTCCACCATTTATTCAGTTTATTTTGATGCTTTTTCTTCCAGAGTCTCCAAGATGGCTTTACAGGAAGGTAATGAGTAATTACTGACCTTTAATTAAGATGATGAGTAGTTTCTAATGAAACATATGGCTCTTTCAGAATAGAGTAGATGAAGCCAAAAAGATACTGCAAAAGATCTATCCTTCACACCAAGTGGAGGAACAATTGTTGGCTTTACAGTCTTCAATTGATGCTGAGAATGCTGAAAAAGGCCCAACTGGCTGTATCCCAAATCTTAAAGGAGCATTTACTGATGTAGTAGTTCGTAGGGGTCTTTACGCTGGTGTAACAGTTCAAGTGGTTCAACAATTCTGTGGTATAAATACTGTCATGTATTATAGTCCTACTATTGTCCAGCTAGCTGGATTTGCTTCAAATCAGACAGCCTTGTTGCTGTCCCTCATCACGTCCGGTCTTAACGCAGTGGGCTCGATAGTAAGTATGCTTTTTGTCGACAAGTATGGGCGGAGAAGGTTGATGTTAATCTCTTGTGCTATGATGATTATTTTCCTTGTCTTGCTGTCTGTCGTACTTTTTGAAGTAAATGTTCATGCACCAGCTGTTAGCTACGACGAATCGGCTCGATTTGGAAGTAATTCCACCTGCCCAGCTCTCACTGAGTCCTCATCTTGGACTTGTGTCAAATGCTTGAAAGTTATGCAAGATGGATGTGCCTTCTGTAGTAATGGGAATAACAGAGTAAGTTTTATTGGTTTTTTTATTTTTATATGTATTGTTAAATAAGCAAGAATTTTATTAATAATTAAAAAGATTGTTTTTAAAACTCACAAGCCGAGTTTCATAACTCAAACAGAGTAAGTTTTATTGTTTTTATCCCCCTGTAATCATTTGTCTTATTTCCGGTGTTTTTGCTGTCCAAGATTGTTGTCCAATATCCTTAATAGTTGCTAATGTTTGGCCTCTGATTTGAATAGTATCATCCTGGAGCATGCGTCATCAACGACAGCCCACAAAAAACCGCGTGCCAAGGCCAACATCGCGAGTTTTACACGCAGGGTTGTCCCACGAGTTTTGGAATCTTTGCAGTAGTGTTTCTTGCATTGTATATCATAGCATATGCTCCTGGGATGGGGACAGCACCATGGATTGTAAACTCGGAAATATATCCGCTGAGGTATAGAGGCACAGGAGGCGGTATTGCGGCGGTTTCTAACTGGACTTGCAATCTAATTGTTAGCCAGACATTCTTGTCTTTGGCAAAGGCTCTTACAACTGGAGGTGCTTTCTTGTTATTTGCTGGATTCACTTTTATTGGAATGATCTTTGTGTATTTCTTGGTTCCCGAAACTAAAGGCTTGCAATTTGAGGAAATTGAGAGGATGCTGCAAAAGGGGTTCAGACCAAGTTTATGTGGAGGAAAGGGAAGTGAAGACAAGGAAGAGGAAGAAAATGGAGGAAAATATTAAAACCTTATTTTACGATGGACTTATTAATCCCTGGGCTTACTTTATTTATGAGCCGTGTAACAGGGAAATTATTTCAATATCATATTCCCGTGTAACAGGGAAATTATTGCAGAATATTTATGTAGAAGAATTTATTTTTAAGACCTCTTCCTTAGTTGTTTCCGTTCTATAATATAATATAATATAATATTATCCGTCTCTAAATATAAATCTTATTTTGAGATACATATGCAACAATTAATGAAATTGTTCCATAATTCAACCCTGTTTATCAATTCATTAATATGTTGTCTTTTAGTATTCCATGTGTACAACACATTTTACGATGAAGGATGATTTTGTAATAGAATATTGAATGATACTAGTATATCTATTACTTGTAGGTTTATCTAATCCGTGTATAATGATGTTATATTTTAGGTAGAAAAGTAGATTAATCCGATGAATTTGAAGCTAAAAGAATCTAAAATACATGTTTACATTGATTTATAGTTCAAGAACGTTTCTAGTCTAAATAATGAACACAATGTTGTATTATAACGTGTTGCTTACGGATTGTCTATCTCCAAACATGAACCATGGAAAAAAAATGTAAATAAGAATACACAACAGGAGAGGAATCACGGCCATTCATTTTCGCTTAAAGCCTCTGGTATTCGAAACCAACTGACCCGACTAATGCGGAGTTCGACTCGTGACGTGTCTATATAGCCTCGACTTTACTCAAGGATAAAGGCCCCACAGAGAAATTTCTTTCAACACTAAGCACTCACAAAGACTAGCCTTTCATTTCATTCCAATATCAATAGACTAACTTCGTCCCAAAATTTAAGTCCAATTTATTACATTTTTCTCCTTTTACTCATCATTTATTATATACTCATCAGTTTTTCATTACTTTACATTAATAACAGTCAAAGGTCATTTTAGTCTTTTTCATCAAAATTAATGATACATAACCAATTTTCTTAATCTGTGTGAAAAATTCTAAACGGACATATATTTTGGGACGGATGTAGTATATAATTACGATAGATCTCCAAAAGACTTGAGAATACCAAAAAGCACAATAATATGAAAAGACTAATATTAACATACATTAGTAATGTCCACATTTATTTGTATTTACAACACTCCCTTTAGACATTACTAGTGTGATGTTCATGCCTTGTTAAAACCTCGCTAAAAAACCTTGTGGGAGAACCTAATAGAGGAAAATAGTACACGACATACGCATACTCATTTGATACACCGACTGCCTCATTAAAACCTTTTGTTTAGAAAATCCCGTAGGAAAAAACTTATCAAAAGGGAAAAAAGAGTACAATCGTTGGTCTTCAGGACCTATTAATCAATATTGTTTAAAAATATTCACCCCCCTAAAAATAATAATCTTCCAAGCCTACGCATTCCAATTCTATAAACAAGTTTCTAGTTGATGTAGGAAAAGAGTAGGTGAATAAATCTAATAGATTTTTACTAGAGCGAACTTTCTCAATGACAATCTCACCGCTCTTCTGAAGTTCGTGTGGATAAATATATTTAGGTGCAATATGTTTAGCCATGTTTCCTTTAACATATCCATTGCTCTTTTGTGTAACACATGCTGCATTGTCCACGTAAAGGACCGCGGGGGATAAATTCTCTGAATGATTTGAAGAAGTGATAATCATAGTCCGTTTAACAGACCTCAATGAAATTGAAGTGTTACCACATAGAAAAACATAATCAGTCTGAGATCTGGCATTATGAGGATCAGACATATAGCCAGCATTTGAATAGCCCACCAATGTCATATCTTGATCTCTTGTATAAAGTAAACCCAAATCTAATGTGCCTTGAAGATACTAAAAATATGTTTATGTCATTCCAATGTCTCCTTGTAGGAGAGGCACTAAATCTTGCTAGCAATTTTAGTGCAATGCAATATCAGGCCTAGTGCAATTTGCAATATAAAGTAATGCTCCAGTGGCACTCATGTAAGGAACTCCTAGTCCTAACATTTCCTCAGTATCATCTTTGGGTCTAAATGGATCCTTATGCACTTCAAGGGATCGGACAACCATAAGTGTGCCAAGTGGAGAGATTTGTCCATGTTAAATCTTTTCAAAACTTTCTTCAAGTAGGTTGACTGTTGTATGAATATTCCTTCAGATAGATGCTCAGTTTGCAAGCCGAGACAATACATGGTTTTACCCAAGTCTTTCATTTCGAATTCCGTCTTTAAGTATGAACTTGCTTCATCAATCTCCTTGCATGTTCCAATAATATATATATCATCAACATAGATTGATATAATACAAAAAATCAGTATGTGTCTTCTTTATGAACACACAAGGACATACATCATTGTTTTTATATTCCTTCTTCGAGAGGAATTCACTTAGTCTGCACATTCTACATGACTGCTTTAAACCATACAATGACCTATGTAACTTTATGCTATACATGTTGCGATTTTCATTTTCCTTTATATTAAGAACTTTAAATCCATCATGGATTTTCATATGTATATCAGCGTCTAGTGACCCATATAAGTATGATGTCACGGCGTCCTTTAATTGCATTTCCAAATTTATTTTTGTTGCCAGGGATATTAAGTAGCGGAACATGATGCTATTCATCACAGGAGAGTATGTTTGATCAAAGTCAATACCGGGTCATTGAGAAACTCTTGAGCTGTTAGTCTCGTTTTATATTTCACAACCTCATTATATTCATTTCACTTCCGTACGAATACCCATTTATATCCTAGTGGGACTACATTATGGGGTGTACATACTATATAGCCAAAAAAATTTCTTTTATTTAGCGAGTCTAGCTCAGCCTCAATTGCTTTTATCCATTTCAGCCAATCCGAGCGCTTCCAGAACTCTACTATTGTTTTTGGTTCTGGATCCAGATTATCATTTGAGATAGTATGAGCAATTATAGTGGAAAATTCATCGTCGGCGATTGTGATATTTTTATTATAAGTTTCTCCTGTATTTACAAAATTCATTGCCACTTCAATTTTTATGGCAACTAGATCCTCTTCATTTCCCAAAACATTATGATCTAGCTGTTCCGCATTCCCAATGTTATGATTATTTGAAGTACTTGCATTTTCACTGGGATTCCTGTCTTCGAGACAATCTTCTTATGGAGGTTTAGGAGTGATAGAGATTCTTTATTCTTGCCTTTAGGACAAGCCTCTTCCAGAGGTTTTAGGATATTACTTTTTGTCTACAGCGGATCTTTATCTTTTGCACCAATAGGTCTCTTATGCTTCTGGCGTTAATGATCATCATCATGTAGTTCCCTTGGTAATTTCCACTGTCTATGGTGCATTTACTGTTGGTAAATGGATTTAGTCATTCTTTTATGATCACCAAAAACATCTGGCAGGTTAATTGCTAAATGTTTCAAGTTAATTATCTTCTGAACTTGCCGTTCAGTTTGACTAGTGCGTGGGTCTAAATACTGAAGACCTGGTACATTCCATGTAATTTCTCGACATCCTTTTGATTTTTGGGCTTTTAGCTCCCCCTAATGCCGGGAAATGATCTTCATCAAATATGCAGTCAGCGTACCGAGCTATAAACTGATCCCTTGACATGGGCTCTAGGTATTTAAGAATAGACGGAGATTCATATCCAATGTATATACCTAGTTTACATTGAGGGCCCATAAAGGTATGCTTTGGTGGTGATATAGGAATATAAACTGCACAACCAAAATCCGTAAATGGAAAATGTTTAATTCTTGACCATGCATAAGTTGGTTGGGGAGTAATCATGATATGCAGTTGGCCGAATTAAAGCAGCAATATGCAAAATTGCATGTCCCCAACATAATGTGGGTAAGATAGACTTTTGTAGCAATGGTCTAGTAATTAATTTAATACGCTTAATCAAAGATTTAGCTAGACCATTTTTAGTATGTTTATAGGGAACTGGATGCTCCATTCTTATGCCTAATGTCATACAATAAATATAAAAAATACTCAAATGTCAAATTTATTTTGCTACTAGTTGTATTATGACCAACATAATTAGATTAAATTCGGCTTATCATTGTTTGCCCTAGACGACCCAATCGCTCATGCCATAATTTTAAAAAAAATTGGGTCTTTAAATCTTAAATTCATCGCAACATTAAAATTAGACAGGCGTATGTAAGTACTCCCTCCGTTTTTTAACTGCCGGAGAAAGAAAAATCACATAGATTAAGAAAGTGATTAATGTGTCTGAAAAAGAGTGTAAAAGACCACAATTACCCTTCATTCCCTGTGCATGAAAAAATATACCAAAATGTGAGTTATTGAAAATTTGAAATGAAGGGTAAAGGTGGAAAAAATAATAAATACTGCATTGGAAATGTAAAATGATAGATAAATAAAAATAAAGCAAATTCTGAAAAGTGACAATTAAAAAAACAGAGGGAGTATAATACCATCCTGAAGAAAAGGATGAGAACTTCTCAACAATTTACTTCCGGCATCATTTTGATCGAGTCATAAGTAGATACTCAACATACTTATTAAAAAAATATGAGTCATAAGGAAAAAAACATATAATTATAAAATGCAGATATTTTAGAAAATGTCATCAAATGCAGGAAATAAAATCAAGCGTAAGATAAATTCACTCATTATCACCAAAATCCACCGGCTCAATCTTATAGGAAACACCACTATCAATATCTATATAATGGATTCATAATTTACCTCTCAAGTTCGTAAAAAAATTGCACCTGAGTAGGTATGAAAACTTACAAAATTCAAACCATTATTATGCCATTACCGTGGACAAATCAATGCATGATTAATCTTTAAATAAAATATTGCCGCACATGTAGTTGTAATGTTTTTTCTCATTTTTCTCTTGCATCTAGCTAAAAACAATTCTGAGCGGATAGTTTGCATATTGAATTTATTATCTATTACGCGATTCATAGCATAATTACTTTTAATCCTACATATAAGCATTTTATTCATTTATATTCTACTTTCTGAGCGGATGTTTTTTCTCATTTTTCTCTTGCAGAAGTAATTGATGTCTGGCCACCATAGATATTTATCAACAACAATGCTAAATTTAAGTTTAACATTTGCAAGGTAATTATAGACATAAATGTTTGGTGTTATAATGGCTGCATCACTACAAAATTAATAGTTTCTTCACTAATTATAATTGGAACCAAAGAATCTGCAAAGAAATTTTCATCATTTTACGAGTCATGAAATTTAGAAAATCAAGAATATCCATGGTGAATAATATATGTATATGATTTCCAAGAAAATCATATAATCTATGAATAAAAAATAACTTGAAAATATCAAAGGTAGGAATGCTTCCCTTAGAATTGTATTATAGTGACTGGAGTTTCCGATAAAAATGAATAATCATTTGACCGCATTTATCAATCGATCCTATTCAAAATGTTGTGATGCGTCCAATTTGATCAATCTAAGGATGGTTTTCCTCAAGAACACAGAAAGTGTAGATAAATTTGATGGTTGAAATTTAACAAATGCAACCATACAATGACTTCACATTGATGCAATTTGCAATCGCAATTAGAGACTTGTGCTGCAACAGAACATTCACAAGTGCTATATTATCAACCGAGACAACTCTAATAAAAAAATTGGTATGCAATCAATACAACTGATCATTAATTGGTATACAATTGGTTCTAGCTAAAGCCATAAATTTCTCTCTTAATCAATACAACTGATCATTGATGCATATATTACTCGTTGAACTCATAATAAATTCGTTACAGCTACCGACAATCGCCAAGCAATCAATTTTTCCTAATTTCGATAAGCAGGACAATCGTCATTTCTTATACTCTAACTGTGTAGCACACCTCTCAACAATTGCCAGAGGTTTGGTGAGAACAATCGCATTAACGCTTGGAAAAACCTAATTCTAGGTATTAACGCACATCAGGTTAACTTTAACCTATATTAGTTATTTCCATAATAAGAAATCCTACGGGCTATGAACCGGCAGGGAATCCCTAGCAAAATCCCTATTTTTACCGGATAGCCTTTGATTCTCTTTTTGATTTTGTTCCGAGGGTCACGGAGACTTAATCTCGGATCTTGGTGATATTCTTTCAATTTGTTGGGAATGATACCTTTGTTTCTTGAAGCTCTCCGAATATAGCGGCTGACATCCGAACGTTGGTTGAAGAACTCCGGATTTGGCGGAAGGATCTTCGAATGTTGGTGATGAATAACGCCGGATTTTGCGGACAATCATCGAACGTTGCTTGATGCCTTCGAAGGCTTTGACTTCTTAGATCTTCTTTGTTTTGTTTTTTTGGTGTTGGAGCAGAGAGCTTTAAAGTTTTTCTCTGACTTTTTCACATTTTGTTGTTGTTGATAATTTTCACCATTTGGTTGTTGCTTTCCTGGATTTTTCTTGATGGTTTGCAAATGAGCAAGACTCTCTTCTTTATAACTTTGAAGTAGCCAAAGAATAAGCAATTGATGATTATCTCTTATTTATTTAATTTAATAAGATAATCATTTTTATCTTTTAACCTTTTTATTTCTTATTTATCTTATACATTTCAATTGAAAAGATAATAAGAAATTCAATTTATTATTATCTCTTTTATTTTATTTAAAGAGATAATAGAGCTTTAATTATCTTTTATATTTGTTTCCTTAAAATATAATTAATATTTAACTTTTGATATTACCCCCTATTATTTAAGTTAGGAAATAATATTTATTTCAACTATCCTCTGCTTTTCAATTTTAAGTATAGTAAGAAATATATTTTAATAGTATTTCATATAATTAAAGAGGAGAAAATATCAAATAATTTAATTTTTTTTAGACAAAGATGGCATGTAACATTTTTAATGTGTTACATTTTTTTTTTTACAAATCCCCATTGAGACTTGTTCACTGGATGAATCAACCGCGGTGACTAGTCCCGACAATTTTTTTCGTCCAACTCAAGACTGAGCTTTTCTCTTCTGCATTATATTTTCTGGATTTTTTAATATACATACATGTATATAATAACTGAAAACTTTTTGATCAAATCCTCTCTTTCTCATTTTTTCTCTGACTTCTCTCTAAAAGCTACCTCTTTCCGTCCTAAGCAACCTTCTCTGGCGCCGGCTGCCGAAAGGTGCCGGTGCTGGGTTTCTGTTTATGTTCTTTCTATTTTGTGTGTTTTATGTTTGCTTTTTTGTATTTTCTTCCGCTTTTAACTATCAAATCCGGCTCCTCTATGCTTCTGGAGCTAAGTTGGGTGGCCACCGGATTTCAAGGCAAGGTAGATTATTTGCTTCAGTCTCGCCGGCGTCTGTTTTCTTGGTTAAATTTTCATCTGTCTCTCAGTGGCCTCAGATCTAGCAAGGAAATGTGGCTCTTTCTATGGGATTTGTTTTATCTCGATTCAATTCTTTTATCTCCCATGCATGTCCTTCTCCTTGCTTTTCTACCCGATCTGATGTTGGTTTTACTGTTTTGGGGTCTTTCTTCCTTTGTGGTGGATTGGCTTCTTGGGCGGATTTTAATGGTGGTTTCCGGCACTGATTGATGGCTGACTTGGAGGTGGTAGTGTCAGTGTAATTTCCTGCTGAGTACCGGTGGTTGTTCTTCGATGGTGGCTTTGCGGTTGATGAGAGCTGAGTCGGATCTAGGATGTGTTGTTTCTCTGTTTTCTTTTATGTTTTTGGATCAGGTCGGAAATTGTCGGCTTTTCCGGGTTGCTGATTAGGTTTTAGTTTTGTTTAAGTTTGCATAGACTATGGTCAAGTTAAATTAGTATTATATTACCAAATCATGTTCTCTCTAATAAGGCTGATTTTGGTGAAAATGGGTTTTTCCATCTCCGTCTTTTCTTTTCGTTGCTTGTGGGTTGTGGTCTGGCTTTAGTCCGGAATTGATCCGGATTTAGTTTGGCTTTTTCCCGGCGTTGTATTCCGTTTGTTTTTAGTTTTAATAAATCATTTCGTTTTTGGTAAAATAAAAAAAATAAAAAACATGTATATCATAACTCTATTTTATTTTTATTTTTTTCTTTAAAATGCGGAACTTTCTCATCGGGCCCAAAGTTATGTCTACGGGTGCGGATCCCCCTACCGTGCAAGAATGCTGGTGGTGGAACTCCATTTTATTTTCATTTTTTCCTTAAAATGTGGAACTTTCTCTAATCGGGCCCAAAGTTATGGGCTAAATTACAATTTTGGTCATCTAACTAAACATTTTTTTCGATTTTGGTCTTGGTTTTTCTCCGGCGACAATTTTAGTCCTGTAAGTGGTCTTTTTTTTGCAAAAATAATCCTGAACGCCGCAAAGACCACTTACAGGACTAAAATTGTCGCCGGAAAGACCACTTATAGGACTAAAATTGTCGCCGGAAAAGACCAATTTTAGTCCTGTAAGTGGTCTTTACGGCGTTCAGGACTATTTTTGCAAAAAAAGACCACTTATAGGACTAAAATTGTCGCCGAAGAAAAACCAAGACCAAAATCAAAAAAATGTCTAGTTAGAGGACCAAAATTGTAATTTATCCCAAAGAAGTTATGCCTAGTCATTCTTCATGGCAGCATCTCAGCGTCATCGTCGTGTTTTTTTTTTTTTTTTTTGGGGCCAACCCCTTCTTGATACAACACTAATCATTTAGGTTATAGGATCACTCAATCCTTATCGTGTAGGATGCCAATCCTTTCTAGAATAGGAATTGTACCAAATTCACATCCATATATAAAGATTTATAGTGTCATCCTAAACAAACGCCAGTAGTCTTCATCACACCAATTTTATAGGTACGCAACTTTTTCCCTCTTTTTATCGCAGCTTTTTCTTTTTAATCTTCGCAGTTTTTTTTTTTCCTTCAATTTTTTTCGCAGCGGTTTTTTTTTTAATATAATTATTATTAATATAATCGTTGCAACCTGTCTAAGGAGGCAAGAACTATACAAGCCTTCAACCCTTTTCTTTTCCCGCAAATTGTCGCGTCCTCTGTAGCTCAAGACAGGGCATTTTTTTTTTTTAATTTTTTGTGGCGGGGGGGTGTGGTGGCCGTTGGTGTCTGTCCTTTTGCAATTTTATATTCTTCTGGTTTTTTCAAATAGTGCCAAGCCACCCCTACTTGTATATAAAGAAAAGGAACTGCACCTTATCTCTTCCTCCATACCAAATGTATTATATTTTTTTTGACTGGCCAGTTATCATTGCCTTTTTTTCCCCCGCATACTTTCACATCATGACAATTTTCCACGAAACAATAAAAAATAATTAAAAATACTTGGTGGTTGTACATCCGTCGTCCCGAACACGTAGATCATATTGGGTTTAAACTTGCGGTTCATCCACCTATGAGTGGCTCTTGTTCTGACGGCTTAACTCAATGTATCGACACGAAGAAACAGTTTTATAGGGAGTTGAGGCGGTCTCAAAGCCATCTAGTGTATCTGGTGATTACCTATTTCCCAGAAATTTGTAACACAAATTTCGTTGTCCTACAAATATAAATAAAAAAAAGAAAAGAAAAGTTGTAACAAATAATAATTATTATTTTTCAAAAAAGGTTGGGGTACAATCTCTAACAAATCCCTATTTCTACGGGATAGCATTTGATTTTCCTTTTGATTTATCCGTGGGTCACGGGGACTTATTCTCGGAATTTTGGCACTCCTCCGATTTATGTGAAGAAGGCCTTTGTTTGTTGAAGATCTCCGAATTGGCGGCTGACCTTCGAATGTTGTTGATGAAGAATGTCGGATTGTGCGGTCTATCTTCGAATGTTGCTTGATGGTTGATGGTTATTGATGCTCGACATTTTTTATCTTTACTACGGGGGTACTATGTTTTTCTTTGGTATTGCCTCTATTAACAGTCACAACTAGAGAAGATCTTCCATCAAGCAAGTACGAGTCATGCACTTTCGACCACCACTCGCCAAAATTAGAAGAAAAGTGACGATGATATTCTCGAGGACTCTCAGGAAATACTACATCGAGACGACTCGTGGGAGTAAAATATATCTCCCATAATTGTTTTCCCGTCTCAATTGCTATACGGCAGCCATCATCAGGAAGTTCCTTAGGAACAACTTAGAAGAACCCGAATCGCCGTGCAAACCGGTATGGGCTATACGGCTCAGAAAAGCATGTTCCATCTTGATGAAATACCAAAAAGCTCGATCGCACTGACCGGAAGAAGACCTGTTCTCGAGTGAGCAATTCAGCATCATCAACCTTAAAATCTGTCTTCTCTCTTCTTGGAACAGACGCCCACCAAAAGACATCACGAGCTTGGTGAATAAGGTCTATACCTTCACGATTATTAATGTTTTTATCTCCTCCTACGCCTGAGTAAGAAACCATCATGGGACTAGGCAAAGATGATGCACTCTATGGTGAGTCCCAAAATAACGTGCAATCCACCCGATAACGTAGAGCCATGGAAGGCAAGCATCCTCTCGCTCTATGGTAGACGAATGTGCAATCATGTTTAACCCTCTATATATGCTGGCCAACAACAAGACATCAAGGTAATGGACTCTCCCATGGGAATCAGACTTGCCATTTTAAAAGTTTAAGGCCTAATTGTTGCATCATTAGACGGGAGGGCGAACGTGCACAACCAGAAGGCGATAAAGGCAGCAAGAAAGGACTCCACTCTTTAGCTTTCTCCGAAGGCAAGCAAACAATTCTTTGTCTTTTTGGGACCATTGCCGAGGATTTTCTGCTATTTCTCCACTATGATTTTGAGCATCCTTAGGACGAGATGCTCCTCTTTTCTCTGGGGCGGGATTTTTGTACACCATTGACTTTTTGCACCAATAATCAACCCAGAGGGAGAGGGAAACCTTCGGAGGGGAACCAGTCAACTCGTTAAAGCTAGGGACGACCTCCTCATACAAATCTCCAGTGACGGGAAGACCACCAATGTGCCATAAATCCACCATGGATATGGACATCTCTCCATCATCAGTGTGAAGCGTGTTAGTCTATGGGCACCATGCCTCAGAGAAAGCTCGGATAGTGTTTAGGCATTCGGAGTAGCTGAAGAGTGATGTGCTTAGGGCATCGTATAAACCAGTTTTTTTTCAAAATGCTTTTACTGCGGGAAAGCACGTCTTCGAGCCATTCCCAGTATCGCTCCACGAAGCCGAAGAATCCGGTGGTTTTTAACACGGTTCCCTATTGGACCTCGCCGTCAATAATGCGCCGACCAAAAGTGGTAAAAGTACGGCTTCGAGGCTCTGTACTATTCACCAAAGGGCATAACAAGTACACTAGATGGATTTTAGACCGTCTCAACACCCTGTAAAGTTGTGTCGTCGTGTCGAGACCTTACAGTTCATCCACCTATATAGTGGCCCTCGTTCTGGCGGCTTAACCCAAGGTATCGACACGAAGACATGACTTTACAGGGAGTTGAGGCAGTCTCAAGGCCATCCGGTGTACATGTTATGCCCTTTGGCGAATAGTATAAAGCCTCGGAGCCATACTTTTACCACCATTGGTCGGTGCATTATTGATGGCGAGGTCCAGTGGGGAACCGTGTTAAAAACCACCAGAGTCTTCAGCTTCATGGAGCGATACTAGGAATAGATTGTAGACGTGCTTTCCCACAGTAAAATCATTTTGAAAAAGACTAGTTTATACGATGTCCTAAGCGCATCACTCTTCAGCTACTCCAAATGCCCAAGCACTATTCGAGCTTTCTGTGAGGCATGGTTCCTAGAGACTAACATACTTCACACTGATGCTGGAGAGATGTCCATCTCCTTGGCGGATTTATGGCACATTGGTGGTCTTCCCATCACTGGAGATTTGTACGAGGAGGTCATACCTAGCTTTGACGAGTTGACTGGTTCGGGTGCTCATCAAAGGGCGAAGTCCCTTCCTATGAGCTGTCAGCATCTTTTTGCGGCCTACCTTCACTTCTTGGGTGGCATTTATGACAATGAGAATCTGAAGGTTCCCCTCTCCCACTGGGTTGGTTATTGGTGTAAAAAGTCAATGGTGTACAAAAGGCCTGCCCTAGAGAAAAGAGGAGCGTCTCGTCGTAAGGATACTCAAAATCCTAGCGGCGACATAGCAGAAAATCCTTGGCGATGGTCCCAAAAAGACAAAGAGTTGTTAGCTCGCCTTCACATCGGAGAAAGGACAAGGGAAGAGTCATTTCTTGCTTCCTTTATTGCCTGCTGGTTGTGCTCGTTCGCCCTCTCGTCTAATGATGCAATGATTAGGCCTTCAAATTTTAAAATGGCAAGTCTGATTACCCATGGAGAGTCCATTGCCTTGTCGTCCCAATTTTGGCCAGCATATATAGAGGGTTAAACATGATTTCACATTCGTTTGCCCCAGAGCGAGGCGATGCTTGACTTTCATGGCACTACGTTATCTGGTGGATTGCACGCTATTTTGGGACTCACCATAGAGTGCCATCATCTTTTCTTGATCCCATGATGGTTTCTTACTCAAGCGTAGAAGGAGCTAAAAACATTAATGATCGTTAAGGTAGAGACCTTATTCACCGAGCTTGTGATGTCTTTTGGTGGGCGTTTGTTCCAAGAAGAGAGAAGACAAAGTTTAAGGTTGCTGGTGGTGAATTGCTCACTCGAGATCAGGTCTTCTTCCGGTCAGTGCGGTCGATATTTTTGGTATTTCATCAAGATGAAACGTGCTTTTCTGAGCCGTATAGCCCATACCGGTTAGCATGGTGATACGGGTTCTTCCAAGCCACTCCTAAGGAACTTCCTGATTATGGCCGCCGTATAACAATTGAGACGGGAAAACAATTATGGGAGATATATTTTACTCCCAGGAGTCGTCTTGAGGTAGTATTTTCTGAGAGTCCTTGAGAATATCATCGTCACTTTTCTTTCAATTTTTGCGAGTGGTGGCTGAAAATGCATGGCACGTACCTGATTGATGGAAGATCTTCTCTAGTTGCGACTATTAATAGAGGCAACACCAAAGCAAAACAGAATACCCTCGTAGTAAAGATAAAAAATGTTGAGCTACCACAACACCACGAGGAACCACTTTCTTCATATCCTTACTGTTCTCCGAAGCAGGTTGCAAATCACAAGGAAGTTCGTATAGATTCAAAGGAGAAGATACGACTAGATGGCACAGTTGTTGTCAGCGGCAGCTCTTTGATGGCCGTTTTATAATATACCAACTTTGATCGGCAGAGTACCAAGTCGGTTGTAGTATAAAACTAGCAAGCAAGGTTGTAATCCCACAGGGAATCTAGTTAAGTACCAAAGCTAGCGTCATCTCTAGTTCAAATCAACATGAATTTTGTTAAGGTTTTCAAACTACAAAGTCAATTTCTACAACGACTAAATTAAAACGAGAGTTTTAAACGCTTAAAAGAGATAGCCGAGCTATGATCCAATCAACAATTACCAAACCCTAGTTAAGTCCGGAGGTATTCTTGATTCACTTAAACGTTCTTGATGTCATACGTAGGGTGTCATTTCCTATTTCCGAGAATAGATATTATTTCAATAATCTACCCTCCTATGTCGAGTTCAACAGTCTGCTGACCAAATTTAACTGACCTAACACAGTCTACGATCAATGAAACACTCAACAAGTCGATATAAACCTCACACATGAAACCGAATCTAAACAACTCAGTCGATTTTACAAAGTGATCCTAGAACCCCTTTTCCCGAATCCTCTCGCAAAATACAAATGTAAAGAAGATATGTGTAAGACGATTATTGAGTCATGAATTCAATAAACGTGATCAAGCACGAGTTCTAGAACTACAAACACATCAAGAAAAATCAAATCAAACATCAAGAACAACACATGACCAAGCTAGGGTTTGGTTTTAATGATTATCGCATAACTCGGCTATAAAACGATTAGCTACTCATATTAACTACAACAACACAAGATTTCATCATAATATATGAACATACAAACAAGAAATTCAGATTAAAATTACCTATTTAGATTAAAACCGGAAGAAACTTCGAAATCGAGAAAACCAACTCCGAATCTATAAATCCAAGATGATCCAAGCAATTTTTACAAAAGATAATGTTATAAAAGCTTAAAATCTATCTATGGTGGTTTTGGGGGGTGAAAATTGACAGAAATATGCCGTAGAAGATGAAGATGATCTATATCTCCAACCTCCACTCACATTTAGGTTTTTATAGTGTTAGTGAAAGATGAATGCTAAGCGTGCGCCTAGGAAAGTGCATGCGCCCGCCTAGGAAACACTTAGAAAATCTCATCTTGCACCGCCCTAGGTAGGCATGCGCCTGACATGCAGAAAATTGGACTGAAACTTTGGCCATTTTCAACCTCTTAGGCGTGCGCATAGGGTTTGTCAGGTGCACGCCCGGCATGTTATATCTTCAAATTGAGCTTCCAAGCATCCCGAAGCTCCGTATCACGTTTCCCGGGCATTCTCGAACACCTAGTTCCTGAAAAACATCAAAACACATACCAAACTTAGCCTCTACGGGACACTAGGGTGACCGAGAATGAATTTAAAACACTGTAAAAGACCGAGATTCCCGGATTATATATCCGAATCTTTTAAATAGCAAAATGGTGTAAAATGAACCAAAACCTAGCCAAATACTCCCGGAATTGTACAAAACGAGTCGTCACGGGGTATAAAATCCGTAGGAAAACAGAGTCGAGTTGACTCTCATCAACTACCCCCCTACTTAGCATTTGCTCGCCCCCGAGCAAAACCGAGCATTTCAAACAGAAATAGAGTCAACATTGTCACTGTATGATGAATCTCCCGTATCAAACAGATAACGCAAAAGTAAAAACACAAATACATAAAACGTTGGTTCTACCTTGTGTTGAATAATGAAGGTGTGTGTGTGAAACGACCGGTTCGGTTTGTAGACGCGTACGTACCAAGGTTACACCATAGGCTTATACGTCGTAAACATCTCCACTAATCAAGGTCTAACATCGTCTAGTACGGTCGAGCAGGACTTGTAAGGTAATATCGTTTATGCTAGGGTTCATGCTACGAAAGGATATTTACGATAAAATAGAAAAAGAATGTGCAAATGAGCTTTAACCAAGTTAAATATAAACACGAAATTCGGTAACAGCTACTCCTTCAATCTCCTGACTATATACATTTCCGAGACCAACACGAACCCTAACTCAAAAATTCATCTTCTTCTTTTTTTCTATACACACTTTAGTCCTTTTATTTGGACTGAAAATTGTATATTTACCTGCATATATATACTCTGTTTCTGTTTTTCTTTTCTTTTTTCATTTGATTTTTTTTTTTTGAATTTTTTTAATCGAGAAAACTATACAACAAAATTCCGATCGAAAACCGAAACCGATATATCGTCACATTCCTCGAATTCAATAACTCGTAAACCACAACACCACATTGTAATCATATCTCAACGACACCTTGCAACATCATAAAGATGTGCGGAACTAAAAAGCTCAATTGCTGGGTAGTCAAGGATACGTAGACCGTAACAAGGCTCGGGGCATCAGAATTATGGGTTAGTAACACGAAAGGCTAGTTCGGGTGGCGGTCTAACCACCCTACAAAAGGCTGAGAGGGGTAACTGTGGATATACATAAAAGGATGGCTTTTGGCTCTGATCGGGTCAAAATAAATGCCAAAACTGTCATCCCGTACCTAACAACGATGACCTTTCTATTTCGCCTCGAAGTTACTAATATAAGTTCTAGGTAACCGGGTCATAACACAACTATAATCGTTCACTAGTCGAGTATTCAATGACGTCGAAGCTATTACGTGAATTTGTTTCAATTTTCAACACACGATAGACACTACAAAGTAAAATGTATTCGAGTAACTACATATGCCTAACTATAGGATATGAAGACTCGTGATACAATAGACAACGTCGATTTGAAAAAAAAATCGTCCGAAATTTCACAAAAAAGCGATAAAAACTAAGTCACGACTCGAAAAAATAAAACCGGAAAATTGGGCTAACTAGCCCCCACCCCTACTTAAAAACGAACACCGTCCTCGGTGTTTAAATAAATAAAAATGAGGGATTAAAGGCTTAGCTGCAACCCGGCAAACGGCGGAATTTCGGCATGTAGCATCCGTAAAATGAACTCCCAGGGTACTTGTACTATCAACAACACACTCTACCAAACATAGGTAGACATGTATGGAGTATATATATACATATTATCGGGCAATGTATGGAGTACGGAGTGACAAGTAGTCATGTATACATATACATATGATCAGGTAGACATGTATGGAGTATATTTATACATATGGTTGTTCGTAATGACAACATTGCCTGACGGTTGTCATTGAACCAATCTCGTTGAGCTCTTAAGGCGGCATAGGTAACTTGTTCTTGAATAAAACGGACAGCCCTAGTCGGTTGGCGAGAAGGTTGAGGTTGGTGTTGTGCTCCATGTAGAGGTGGCCAAACCGAAACCGGAACCGGCGGTTCGAACCGGAACCGGCGGTTCGTCAAACCGGCGGTTCGAAAACCGCCGGTTTGTGTTATTGGTAACCGGAACCGGAACTGGAACCGCCGGTTCAAACCGGATGACCGGAACCGGGTAAAACCGGCCGGAAACGGAACCGCCGGTTTAACCGGCCCAACAGTTTTTTTTTTTTTTTTTTCTCTTTTCTGGATGCATGTAATGTAACGGCAATAAAAACAATTTAAACAAATAAACCATAAAAACTATAAATTAAAAAAAAAACCTAAAAAATTATAAACCTAAAAAATACTATAAAATTATATACTAACCTAAAAAAAACCATATACAAACCTAAAAAATTATATGAAACTATGTAATACAAACACATAAGAGTACTATTAAATACTACAATAACAAACTAAAAAAAAAACTATAGCAAACTATAAAAAAAACTATAAGAAACTATAAAACAACATTTATAATCAAAGTATACTTAAAACCTACTTAAATAACTATAAAAATCATTACAACAAACTATAAAAGACTAAAAACATAAACAATTAGAACTACATTCGCTTTGATTTTTTTATATGTGTTGTGCCTCCGACACGATTACACATAAAAAATACGTAGGCAGCCGAATTACCGGTACAAGCGTTGAAAAGATAACACAATTTACATATAAGAAAAACAACATAATTTTTTAAAATAACATTATTTACATATAAATAAAATAACACAATATTAATATTATTTTTAAAACCGAATAGAAATCTATTTAAAATAATATATATATTACATTCGCTTTAATAATTATAATTAAAATAATAATAATTTGTTATTGTAGTGAAAATAATAAGTGTTATATAAAAATGAAAAGAAAAAAAAATGAAATTTTAAAACCGTGGCCGGAACCGTGATCTGAACCGTGATCTGAACCGGGAGCAAACCGGGGGCAAACCGGAACCGGCCCAAACCGGCAACCGGCGGTTTTGAACAGTAAAGAAAAACCGGCGGTTCGTCAAACCGCCGGTTTGACGAACCGGCGGTTACACCATTTGGCCACCTCTAGCTCCATGGCTCACGAGACTGGAGGTCTCGACAATAGGTGGGAATTTTCTTTGAATCAAAACATCACCAGACATGTTGTCTAAGCCTAAAGTAACGGCCATATCCATGATCATACGGGGAAAAATCATATTGGGAGTTTGCTTCCCGATATACGAGGTAAGCTTATCCCTAATTATCTTTGCCGCGTCAACCGGGATATTGTGAAGGATAGCGTAGACAATTTTAAAAATTTCGGAGCTTATTGTGGTGGATTGAGAAGTAGGATAAAGACGGTTAGTGACAAATTTGACGACTAGCTTCTCGGGTGGATTCCACTGGGACGTATTAATAGCATGTCTAAGATTGTCGTTACTTGGGATCCACTCGCAGTTGGGTCAGATGGCTTCTCTTAGCATTTCGAGGACATCAACCGGGGGTTGTTGTTGGGAAAGCCTAGCAAAGACTTGGGTGTACTCTTCATCAAACGGTACACTCGGGAGTCGGAAATGGTTAGCTATTCCCTCACAGCTAACATTTAGTCTCTGACCTCTCAACAGGATATAATTAGCAGCCACCCCTACGGCTTTAGCATTAGAGAAGAATTCCCTAACCATGGACAGATTGATTGGCTCGGGATTGACCCTAGTAAAATTCCCCCATCCTCGGTTCTGCACGTTATTCCAGAATATCTCATTCACATCCGCCTTGAGTAATTCTCTTTCCATGAGCGCGGTTTTGGACCTAAATTTATTATTGAAGTGGTCTAGGGCCTTATCATCTATGAAACGATTCAAGTCATCCCGGTTACGTGCTTGCCTAGGGGGTCGGCTCGTTGTTAACCCATGGGCTCTTGTTTGGGCAACTTAACAACATTTCTAACAGGGTCAGCCTCACCAGATGGTGCAGCCCCACCGCGGCTGCCACACCACCTCTCTTACGACCACCACCACTACCACCACTCCCATTACCCTTTCGACCACCGGGCACATAAGGGGTTTTTCTCTTCGTATTTGCAATAGCCATAATGCTACACAAAAATAACCCAACACCCACAACAACAAGAAATCATTCACAAGTTTTTTCCTTTAAAGAAAAAATAAAAAAAAGCAAAACCAAGTGAATTATACAAATTTAATCGAAAAGGGGTTGATTGGGGGTTTCAAAAACGAAAATAAAAACAAGGAACCCACCCTTACCACACTGTAGAAGAAATTCAACCGGAAACAATGGTGCTCCGCCGGAGTTTATGAAAGTCCGCCTTGAGACTTCCACAAAATCGAGTGGGTGCCCAAAAAGATTGGTGAAATGAAGAGAGGGAAGTGTAGGGATTGTTTTAAGGTATTAAAAGTAAGATTTTGCGGTGGTTTTATGGTGTAATTGGAAGGGGGGTCGGACTTTCTTGGTGCCGCCGGTTGGAGAAAATAGGGTTGAAGGAGGAAGAAGGGGAGAAATGAGGAAGAAAGATCCAGATTTTTAAAAAAAAAACAGTAGGCGTGCGCCTAAGATTCAGCAGTCGCATGCCTATCAATGTAAAACAAGACCTAAAACTTTTGCACAAATCCGACCCCTAGGCGTGCGTCTGAGGTATCATAGGCGCACGCCTAACTACAAAAATGGCTAGGGTCATGTAAAATCGATTTTTCTGGGCGTTTCGATCTAACAAACTTCCCCGAGACTCCCAGAACTCAATTTAAACATGGGTTGCCTCCCACGAAGTGCTGTTGTTTAACGTCGTTAGCTCGATGTGATGATTCGATAGAAAGAAATGTGGAAATGGATTATATGAACGTCAACGGATGCTTATTCGTTGACGATAGGTGAGGAAATTTTGGATTATTCGGGAATTGACACCGAGACGAGATATTATTGCTGAATTGAGTCATCAACATGAATCACAATCCTCGGGACAAGGAGGAGGATCTTCCAAGTTCATGATTACGAGATTAGCGTCGAAGTAAGATTTCTCATATTTTTTCAACCGAAGGGCGTTTGTAAAAAACGTCCCCTTGGTTTCATGAGTCACTTCGACAGCTCCAGACGGACAGACTTTCGAAACTCGATACGGTCCCATCCAACGAGATTTCAACTTACCCTGAAAGAAATGTAGACGAGTGTTATAAAGTAAGACGTCGTCTCCCTCTTTAAACTCACGCTTTTTAATCTTAGCATCATGGATAATCTTAGTCTTCTCTTTATAATTATGAGCACACTCGTAAGATTGCAATCGGAACTCATCAAGTTCAGCCAACTGTGACAACCGTTTCTCACCTACGGCTGTCTCGTCGAAATTCAGGAACCGAGTCGCCCAATAAGCTCGATGTTCTAACTCGATGGGTAAGTGACAGGCCTTACCAAACACTAACTGGTGCGGGGACATCCCTATCGGGGTCTTAAAAGCTGTCCGATGCGCCCAAACTACGTCATCGAGCATTTTAGCCCAATTTTTCCTACTCGAGTTCACTATTTTCTCGAGAATATTTTTAACCCCTCTATTCGAAACCTCAACCTGCCCACTTGTTTTGGGGTGATATGGGGTTCCCAACTTGTGTCGAACTCCGTATTTGGTCAGAAGGTTATTAAAGAGCCGATTTTGAAAATGACTACCGTTATCACTGATCATAGCTCGAGGAACACCAAACCTTGTGAATATGTACTTTTTCAAGAAACGGGTGACTACATTACGGTCATTAGTAGGGGATGCCAAAGCTTCGACCCACTTCGAGACGTAATCTACCGCTACGAGAATGTACTTGTTATTGTAAGAGGACGGGAATGGTCCCCAAGCATCGAAAATCTCACACTCGAGGATCGGTTGCATAGGCATTTCAAACCATCTCGAGTTTCTCCCCAATCTTTGGCAAGCATCACACATACTCACATACTTGTGTGAATCATGGAAGATCGATGGCCAATAAAAACCACTTTGGAGAACCTTCAAAGCTGTTCGGTTTCCGGAATAATGGCCACCGGCTTCCCTGTCGTAACAGAACGCCAGAATGCTCGGTATCTCACCATCATGAGAACATCTACGAATTATACCGTCAGAACATCTACGAAATAGATATGGGTCATTCCAGTGGTAATACTTAAGATCACTGAAGAATTCCTTATGTTGTTGATATAACAAGTCAGGTTCTAAATACTCACACACAAGATAATTCACAAAAGAAGCGTACCACGGGTTACCGTACTTTCCGCGAATCAGAGGGCTCTCTTTCATTTCCGGAATAGCTCTATTAATAGCAAACAGCTTTTCATCTGGAAACTCGTCATTTATCTCTCTCTCGTGCAATAATATCAGGGGTCAGTTGTAAGTGACTGAGGTGGTCCGCAACCACATTCTCATAGCCCTTACGCTCCCTACTCACAACGTCAAACTCATGGAGTAAAAGTACCCATCACAAAAGTCGAGGTTTTGCATCTTTCTTATTCATAAGACATTTCAGTGCTGCGTGGTCAGTGTGAACTACAACCTTCGATCCAATCAAATACGAACGAAATTTATCAAAGGCGTACACTATCGCTAATAATTCTTTCTAAATGGTCGCATAATTAATTTGAGCCGGATTCAAAGCATGGCTCGCATAGTAGATAGGCTTAAACAGTATATCGCGTTTCTGGCCCAATGATGGCCAAATTCTAGGTGTCCAATCTAACCGGCAGTGTACCAGGTCGATTATAGTCTAGTATGGTGAGTCAAGGTCGAATCCACGGGGAAATCACTTGTGAGGTTACACACTAAAAAGCTTATATTAATTCGATCTAGGTCACAATTTGCAAGATGGAGAATGAATGCATAAATAAAGTACTTGTGGTAATAGAGGTGATAAAATGATAAAAGAAACTAACCAAGACAACGTGTAACCTAGCCATCCTCTTGTAGTATCATGAGAATGATTTCCAACCGTCCTACCATTGGTGTTCGAAAGTGTGAAACGGTGCATTCCTAAACAAATGGTTTCTCCTCAGACGAGTGCACGAAACTACTCTCTACCTCCTCCTCGGTTTAGGTGTCCTAACCTGATTATTTGGTATGCTACGCACATGAATGCAATGACAATGTCAACTATCCCCGGATAAGAAATCGAATGCCATGAAGGGTCGATTTTACCTTCCGGTTTTCCTACCCTTTTCCCATGACTAACATTTCCTTTCGGTCTCCGTCAAACGTGTACATGCTAACACTTGGTAATTACTCCAATGCAAGCAACAATACATCACAAGTAGGAAAAGCTTCAGAACAATCAAAACTAACAACACAAACAATCATTCCCAATCAACATAAGAGGATAAACTAGAGTTACAACATAATCTTGGCTAGATAAGTCTAGCCACTCATGTCTACAAATATCAACATCTCAAAATTAATATTCATAACCATGAGAACAATTGAATAACAATAAAAATTAAGAATTACCAAACCAAAGAGTACAATTTCGGGTTGGTGTTCTTCATCCAACTTTCAAAAGCTTCAATGGATTACACTTGTATGTTGAATCCAATCAAGTGATAGAGTTAAACTAGAATCCTTAGCCTTTTCAATAAAGTTCAATAGCTAATTTCTACTAAAATTTGGCTATAAGAGCCTGGGGGGGTGGGGGTGCCTTAAAGATGGAAAAGTTGAGGAAGATGAAGTGTATGTGATATATTTTGTGAGTGGAAGAATAAAAGAGATCAATTCTTTGCTGACTCTGCAAAACTAGCACAGGTCATTCCAATTGGCTTGCGTCATGTGCCTATTGCAGTATTGGCATAGGTCACTGAAGTTTGGCACGCATCAAGTCCAGACGTAGTGGTTGGCTGAATGACATCCGCATTAAATGCTCAACAGACTTGTATAACTTTACTTGGCACAGGTCAATGTGACATGGCGCACGCCATCTGTATCTGAAATACCCATGATCAACTATACTCTTCAATTGGCATGGATCGAACCCTCTAACATGTGTCAGCGATCCTCGTGGGTTGAAATCCTTGCCTCAATCAGCAAAATCATCACTCAATAATCCATGGCACTATAAGGTCAAAAATCCATGCTCGTGCCGTGATACCTGTGTTGCAAAATAGACACAAAGATACCACGCGTAAATCTGATAACAAAATCAGCTAATAACTACTGAAATAAAAGCAAAAGCGTGGCTTTTCTGAGAGCTTCTATGTACACCAAAATGGTTCAAATCATCATAAAATCTGCTCAAGTTGATGTCAAAATATCACTAATTGCTTTAGAAAAAAGGGTGAATCATCTGAAATTGTATCATCAGGTTGACTTACATCAACCACTCCTCACTTAGCGTTTGCTCATCCTCGAGCAACTAGAGCGATAAGGCTATCTAGAGTCACAAAAATACGATCATGCAGCATCAAAATTGAGGACCCAATCAACCGATGTAACCTATCAAAATCAGAAGAACATGTTCCCCACGATCTAAAGCGGTAGTGGAGTGTGTGAGTGAATAATCCTCAAGTTTGCTACCAAACCAACGATCATCAAATCATGCAAACCTTACTTAAAAATGTAACCTTAAGCTTAGGAATGATATCGATCTCCACTAATTAGGCATTCGGAATCAAGGAGTTAGGTCAGGTAGTTGACAAACAACCAATACCACAAATAGCAGCCAACCAGAAACAACTACCCAGACTCAGATTCATCGGAAGATGAGGGAACACCAGGGACATCCCGCGGAATAAGGCCATGACATGGAACCAGACTTGGGAAGAACTAGTCCTGAGAGTATGCGGGAACGTGGGCGACCTGAGTGCAAAGATGAGACACGATCCATGCAAAGGGGATAAAGGGTAGGGTACACGTGGGTTGAGCACAAGACCATGCAACCTGATGAATCAACTTACCCCAATTGATGTACTCCCCGCGCTTGATGGCATAAAGCAGAAGCATCTCATTGTCGGTGAGCACGTCAAAATTATCAGTGGGGAGAATGCGATTATTGACAAAGTGCTTCCAAGCCCGCATACAGGGGAAAAGAGCAGAAACTGAGTAGTCTGCACGAGGGCCTTCCCGTCCCGGGAAAAATGCAGCCGTAGCCGTAGAAGTAGAAAGACTAGCAATGAAACTACCAATGTTGGAGAGATTCCACTTGATCTCATAGTGCTGATGGCGTGCAACGGTGGTGGAAGAGAGGCGGAAACTAATGTTGATGTCCATCCAATGGAATGTAACCTCAATCCCACGAACCAAAACATCATTAGTAGACCTTTCTTCGGGTGTAGTGGATAACATGGCAAAGAAATCACTAACGATAGTTTCGTTGACTTGTCTCCGAGGTGGTGCGACCAATCGATTCCAACCTCCCCACTCTATGCGGTTGTCTGAGTACTCCTCCAGCTTCTTAGAGTCGATACCCCGCTCAAAAAAAATAGGGCGACGGCTGAACAACTCGATGTAGTTGTGCACAGTGTCAGCACCGGCTACATCGTAGAAAAGAACGGGGCGGTCTGGCGGAGAAGAAGACATGGTAAAAGTGAAAGAAGAAGAAGAAAAAATAGAGGTGTAGAGAGGAAATATGGGAAAGAGAAAAAATATGAGGGTGAATGAATTTGAGTAGGAGGGTTGGTTAAAAGGAATAAAATTAGGGTTTGATGGTCAGTTGGTGGCAGTAAACGAGTTAGTGACGCGTGCCAAACCGACATTGGCGTGCGTCAAGGGGACAAAAGCTTAAGGCTAGGGTTCTCTGGTGGCAGAGGCGTGACAGCTGGGTGTCAAGTCAGTTTGACCTGCGTCAAAAGTACTCTGACGTACGCCAATTTCGTCGTTTGTGTGCAAAGTGTGCTAAAGTGAATGGCGTGCGTCAAGAGTGAATGGCGTACGTCAAGTGGCAGAAATTACTGGCGCACGCCAGAAGCATACTGACGTGGGCCAAAAGTGCCTGGAAATGAACTATAACTCAGAAAGTATGAAAGCCACCCAATGATAGACTATCGCTACACAAGGAGCTAAGCACAGATAATCACACAATAATGGGGAAAATACAAATTCAATTTCCAACACAATGAGGGCTAGTCATACTGGTATCACAATCTAAAAATAGTGCAACATTCCCAAAAGCAAACAACACTTGCAACGTTCAAACAGTACCAAATAACAAAATAGTTCAACAAAACAATAAAAAGACTGCAAGAGTAGCATAGCAACATGCGGCTAAAAACAAAACTATTAATAAAGTTTGGTGAACAAAAGTACTAATCAACATCGGTAGTGGGGGTAGGAACGGAAGTAGAAGCAGGAGGGAGTTCCTTAACATCATCGTCCTCATCAAGTAGCACACCGGCATCCAATGGAGTAAGCGAACTGGAAGAAGGAAATGTCGTAGGATGGAACAAGCTCGTGCCCCGGTACTCGGAAGCATAAGGATTTGATAGCATCTAGATAGGATCATCAGGTAAAGCAGAAGAAAGCACAGAATGGAAAGTCAAACTACCAGCCCCGTCACCAGTGGATGTAATCATCGAACCTGTCAAACATTGCCCAAAGAAACGCAAAGAAAACCAAAGTAAGCGAGCTTAACCTGTACTGCAGACGGCAAAGCGTAAACACCACCCGGAGCCATGGAATGCTGTGGGGTCCTAGCGAGAATAGGGAAAGGTGAAATCCAAGTAGGGATTGGGTAAGGATCCTCAGCACATGAATCAAAGTCCTCAGCACGATCCGTATACTCCGGATTACAGGTCTCATCAAAAGAACGGTGACCACGGGAGCCGACTCGCAAATCATTCAAACCTCTGAACACACTCTCAAAACCTAATCTGGAGTTGGTGTCAGATGCCACCAATGCTCCACGCATAGATGCCATCTCAGACTCAAGGAACTCAAATCTAGCTCTCACAGCTGAATCGCGAATAGGAGGACGCGAAGAGACAGGCTGATCGGAGGTAGGGACGTCAACAGAAGACGGACCACTGACCGAGATCGGAACATCAGGAAGGAGAGTGGGCTGTTTGACATTTTCTTAGATATTAGGGCCAATCCAGAGGTTGGCAGGAGGAAACAAGGTATCACTGGACCAACTAAGGACTTGAGCTCGGTCACAGAGCTCATGAATCAGCCAAGGAAGGGGTATATTGCCATTCACACGGCGATTCAGAGCAAAGTCCACCACTCCCTGGTATATATGGTACCCGGTATCCACAGGTACTCCAGTGAAAATGGCAAGGGCCAGGCAAGCCTCAAGAAAATTGAAAGTATTGATTTTGTGAGAAGGAATGGCAAGCCTCCTGGGCCTTGGCAAGAAGATTGCCCTCATCACTTAGTTTCCACATGCTAGAAAAAGTAGTCTCAGCCAGGACATCGGGAATACCAAAGAAATCATTGATAGCTTTAACCGAAAACAGGTCATCCTTACCACAAACTGGGACTGTACCCTTGGTTGCCTCAGTAGGGTTAGCGGTAAGATTGGCATAAAATTCAGCCACAACGGTGCCATTGACAATAGAAGTAAGATTGGCTGCTAGATCTCCCACTTGCGATCCTTAATTATTTTCTAAATCCTAGAACTAACCGACTTAAATTCTATTCCTCGCTCAAAATGCAATGTGCACTGACTGAAATACACGATGAAGTGTTTCTTGGCCTTCCTGCCAAAGGTGGTCGATGGGAAAGAAATAATTGACTCAGGTGAGGTAGGTGTTTGGGATCTCACGGGTGCATTAGGGTCACTAGCGGCTGAAGTCTTCCTCTTCTTACTCTGGTCACCCTGACGACTACCACTACGAGTAGATGGTTCAGACATGGCTACGGGTTCACGACAATCCAACAATACAACAAGAACAATAATCAGCCCTTCCTCCAGTTTCAATCAACTCAAAATATAAAAACAATCAACAGAAATTAAATTGAAATAGGAGGACTAAGCCAAAGTACCTTGTTGGATTGAAAGACACCGCAGACAGAAATGGAGGTCGCCGGAAAGTATGTGGTTGGCCGGAAATGCAGAAAATGCACCTTGAAACCAAACTGAGTTCTTCACTCTCAAGAACAAGCAAGAGAGAAAGAATGGAGAAAGTAGGATGATGTGATGATTTTTGATGAATGGAGTAAATTGTGTGATGAGGGTGGAAAAACTTATGAAATATGGAGAAAATAGGGTGAAAATTCGATGATAATGGGAATTACGGAGGAGAGAGAGAAAAGTGGAACCGTTTTTAATTCAAAAACTACCACATTGATGTACGCCAAGGGCTATTGATGCACGCCAAGCTCCTAAACAAATACCCAATGACTCACGCCAAAGATAAAGTGACGCGTGCCACCAAAACGCCCAAAACTCTTAGTATGTCTACAGTAACTTTTGGCGCGCGCCAAGGGTGCATTGCCGTGAGCCAAATAGTTCCACAAGTTTCCAAGTTTAAAAACTACCAATGTTCACCAAACTTATCAAAATAATAATGGAATGATTGCAATTTATCAATTAACGGACTGCCTCCCGGTAGCGCTGTTGTTTTACGTCGGTGGCTCGACGAGATTATACGGTAGAAAAAATGGAATTATACAGATTATCAACTTGGGAAACTACTAACAACTACCCACATAAGCACGTAGCAATTAAGCAAATAAGCCAACCAAAAGATAATGCTTAGTAAGTAAATCGAAAGATAGTACCTGTGGTGTGCTAAATTTATAGTCTATAGCTAGACTATATAACTCTTCAATACAATGGGGGGTCTTCGAGGAGCATCACCTGCTCTTGAGGTATGCTCTCTCATTCAATGAAATGTTTGACACGATGACCATTTTCTATGAAAGTTGTTTTTCCATCTGTAAGTTCAATTGCACCGGACGCATACACCCTTGTAACAAAGAATGGACCTGTCCACCTGGATCTAAGCTTGCCGGGAAACAATCTCAATCGTGAGTTATACAAGCGCAATTTATCATTTACATGGAACTCTCGATCAAGGATCTTCCCGTCATGAAATGACTTGGTCCGTTCCTTGTAAATTTGGGCGTTCTCGTATGCATCAAAGCGAAACTCGTCAAGCTCGGTGAGTTGGAGCAACCGATGATCACCCACCAGCTTAGGGTCAAAGTTAAGAAACTTAATAGCCCAATAAGATCGGTGCTCCAATTCAACGGGCAAGTGACAAGACTTGCCAAAAACCAATCTGTAGGGTGACCATCCAATATGTGTCTTAAAAGCGGTGCGGTAAGCCCAAAGTGCATCGTCAAGCCGCACCGACCAATTCTACGGTTAGTGTCCACCGTTTTTTCAATAATCCGTTTTAACTCTCGGTTTGACACTTCAACTTGCCCACTCGTTTGTGGGTGATACGGTGTGCCGACTTTGTGATTTACACCATAGCTCTCAATGATTTTAGTGAATGGTCGGTTGCAAAAGTGTGAGCCGCGGTCACTGATGATAGCTCGGGGAGTGCCAAATCTATTGAAAATATTTTTCTTCAAGAATTTCAGCACCACCTTAGCATCATTAGTGGAGTAGGCTTGTGCTTCAACCCATTTAGAAACATAGTCAACCATTACTAAAATGAATTTATTACCGAATGAGTGGGGGAATGGGCCCATGAAGTTGATGCCCCAAATATCAAATATTTCACACTCCAAAATAGGTTGGAGGGGCATTTCATACCTCTTGGATACATTTCCCCATTTTTGCCATGCAACACATGATCGTGCAAAACGATGTGCATCTTTGTAAAGTGTAGGCCAATAAAATCCACATTGCAAAACTTTGTATGCCATTTTCCACCCTCCATGGTGGCTTCCGGTATCTTGACAATGGCAAAAAGAGAGTATGCTCGAAATTTCACAACCGGTAACGCATTTCCTAATGATGCCATCCGAACACCTCCTAAAAAGGTTTGTTTTCTCCCAATAATAAATTTCAAATCATGAAAGAATTTTTTCTTCTTTTGCCATGTCCAAGTAGGTGGTAATTTACAATATTGGCAAACCATGGTGAGCTCTCATTCGGTTTTGAACCGGCATGAATGAGTTGTATTGTTGGGGGAGCATCCACCATCATGAGTTGTTCATCCAGGAAATAGTCGTGAAAATTTCTCTTCGTTTCCCTTCTTCTTCAATGAAATCCAACCGGCTTAAGTGGTCCGCCACGATGTTCTCACTACCCTTTTTGTCTTTAATCTCGATATCAAATTGTTGGAGTAGGAGAATCCATCGGAGCAATCTCGGTTTGGCATCTTTCTTGTTCAATAAGTACTTCAAGGCTGCATGGTCGGTATAGACAATGACCTTGGAACCAACGAGATAAGATCTAAACTTGTCGAGGGCGAACACTATTGCAAGTAATTCCTACTCGGTTGTTGCATAGTTGATTTGAGTGGAGTTCAACGTGTGAGAAGCATAATAAATGGCTCTAAGTACCTTGCATGACGTTGGCCAAGCACGGCCCCAACTGCTAAATCGCTTGCATCACACATCAACTCAAAAGGTAGATTCCCATCCGGTGCTACTAAAACTGGTGCACTAATCAGTTTTTGCTTCAACGTCTCAAAAGCTTCTATGCATTTTTCATCAAAAATAAACGGTACTTCTTTCTCAATGAGATGACTGAGAGGTTTGGCAATACGAGAAAAATCGGCAATGAACCGTCTATAGAAACTAGCATGCCCAAGAAATCCTCTCAAAGTCTTCAAATTAACCGGTGGGGGCAACTTCTCAATCACTTCGATCTTTGCTTAGTCCACTTCTACATCGTCATTAGAAATTCTATAGCCTAACACAATACCTTCTGATACCATAAGATGACATTTCTCCTAATTGAGCACTAAATTCGTGCCCTCGCATCGCTGTAACACACGCTCTAATTGAGAGAGACATTCCTCAAAAGAATTCCCAAAAACACTGAAATCATCCATGAAGATTTCCAAAAATCTCTCTACTATGTCCAAAAAAGTAGCAGTCATACATCTTTGGAATGTAGCCGGAGCGTTGCACAAACCAAAAAGCATTCTTTTGTAGGCAAACGTTCCGTAAGGACAAGTGAAAGTTGTTTTTTCCCTATCTCCTATCGCAATGAATATCTGTAGATAACCCGAATAACCATCAAGAAAGCAATAGAATTTATGCCTACACAACCGCTCCAACATCTGGACAATATAAGGAAGTGGATAATGATCCTTCTTGGTATGGTCATTGAGTCGTCGAAAATCTATACACATGCGGTAACTTGTGACTTCCCTTGTCGGAATCCATTCATGTTTATCATTTTCCTTCATGGCAAATCCTCCCTTCTTGGGCACAACTTGAGTAGGGCTAACCCACTCACTGTCAGATATCGGAAAAATAATACCCATCTCCAATAACTTGATGACCTATTTCTTGACAACCTCTTGCATATTGGGATTCAAACGACGTTGTGGTTGAGAACATGGTTTGGCATCTTCATTGAGGATAATCTTGTGAACACAAATCTCAGGACTAATTCCCCGAATATCACAGTCCATCCAAATGCTCTCTTATGTTTCCTAAGCATCCTCAACAACAAATCTTCCTGCACATTGGTTAGTGACGAATAAATAATAACAGGAATGAGATTATCACTTTCAAGAAAAGCATATTTCAAGTTAGGAGGCAGAGTTTTCAACTCAAGATTCTTGGGCGGCTCTTCTACTGAAGGTTTCAATAGCGGGCCGTCATGCTCCAATTCCAGGTATCGATGCCATGGTTGTCTGTTGAATGTACGACCGGCATCCAAATAAGAAATCACTGCTTGCATCTCCTCATCATCACTTTCACTGTCAAAGACGGACAAGGACAAACATTCCTCAAGCTTCTTCAAAGACCTGCACGTTATTATTCTCCATACAAGCAAAAGACAATGCATCAACAAAAGAACACGACTCTCGTGAATTGTACGGATGCTTCATAGCTTTGAAAATATTAAATGTGACATCACCCTCATTAACTCTCAAAATTAATTCTCCACGTTGAACATCGATCATAGTTCTTCCCGTGGCTAGGAATGGACGACCAAGAATAAGGGGTGTTGAATACCCTTCTTCTATATCCATGACCAAAACGTCAACTGGGAAGTAGAACTTATCGACCTTCACTAACACGTCTTCTATGACTCCCTTAGGGTGTTTTATCGACCTATCTGCTAATTGTAGAGTCATCTCAGTGTTCTTCAACTTTCCTATGCCAAGTTTGATAAAGTCCTCGTAAGACATGAGGTTAATGCTAGTGCCAAGGTCACAAAGCACCCTCTTAAACAAAAAGCCCCCAATTTCACACGGGATGGTAAAACTCCCGGGGTCTTTAAGCTTAGGTATAATCTTATGTTGCAACACGGCGGAGCATTCCTCATTGAGACAAATGTTCTCATATTCCTTTAATCGCTTCTTGTTAGTGAGAATGTCTTCCAAAAACTTACCATACACATGCATGCTAGTGAGTGCTTCTATGACGGGAATATTAACATTCAAGTGTCGGAACGTGTCAAGGAAGCGAGCATACTTCTTATCTAGCTTTTTCTTCTTAATTTCTTCCCTAGGAGGGTAAGGTAATGACTCATTGGAAGCTGTCCTCAATGTTTGAGCTGCCGGTGGTCGCCATTCATTCTCGATACATACCACATTTTACTTGCCTTTCTTAGAGTTGGGTTGCTAGGTATTGGCGTGCGCCGAAACATCATTGGCGTGCATCATAACTTCATTTGGTTCTCCTTTGGCGCACCTCGAGTCCTGATTGGCGCACGTCAATTTTTGCCCAAAACTCTCTGAATGTCTACAGTGATCATTGGCGTGCGCCAAATCTACCTTGGCTGGCGCCAGAGAGACATGCTCCTTAAAAAGAGTCCTCAAATCGGTTGCTCACGGATTCTTCAAAATCCTCAGGACTTTCAGCCAATCCTCATCCTCTTTATCTACAATGACATATCCGTCTTTCTGCAAAAACTCATCAACAATTTCCTCCTCCTCTTCACTCAATTCATTCTCTTCATCGGTGTTGTGCAAATCATTCTCAACCTCGTTCCCCACTTTATTTTCATAAAACTCTCGATTTCCACAAACTCTTCCACTTCGGGTTATGATGGCATTCACTCCCCTCGGGTTTCTTTCTATGTTACTTGGCAAACCGCCCGGTGGTCTACTAGCATTCCTCTCACCTTCTCTACTCAAGTTCTCTTCCATGTTACGCACGGATGCTTCTATGTTTTTCATTCTCATATCATGACCACTCATGGACGTTCTCAAAGTACCCACATCCTTTGTCACTGTGCCTATAGAAGACATCATCATTTGCATATTTGCAGCTTGAGTCGAAACGACACCCATAAGATTCTCTATCAACTTCTCCAATATTTCTTCCTTTTCTGTAGTTGAACTTGAAGTTTGAGTGATTGGGATGTTTTGTGTAGGACGTTGTTGATAAGAATGTGTAGGTGGTTGCGGCGGTTGGTATGAAGTATGGTTTTGGAAATTTTGGGTTGGGGGTTGGTACTGAAGGAAGTCTTTTGTTGAGGGACGAAAGATGATGCTTTCTTGTTCGGGTTTGGAGACCAACATTGAGTAGGAAAATCTCTTTGCAATGTATTATATGCATTGGAGTAAGCATTGTGTAGTGCTCGGTGTTGTTGCATGTAGCTCACTTCCTCATTAGACTAATCACCGGAGTCACTTGTCTTCAATTGTACATAATCTTCAATTTTCATTTCCCCCCTACTCATGTCATTGGACGTATTGCATTCCAAACTTTTACTTCCCTTTATTTTATCAACTTTCTTGCTAAGAGAGGCTAATTGGGCCAACACCTCGGTTTGATCGATTGCTTCTCCTACAAAAACAACTTTTCTTGTGCTCGAACAGGTCTCCCACATGCGGTTGTTTTGTGCAATCTTCTCATTAGCATTGTACACATCTTGAGCCGCACTCATCATCAACGAACCATTTCATGCTTGGTCTACGTCGGCTCGGGATTCCTTTCTAAGATTTTGACAAAAAAACTAAATTTGCATGTCCAACGGATAACCATGGTCAAAACACGCTCTCAACAACCTCTTAAAACGTTCCTATGAAACTCCAAGGGATTCATGTTCACCTTGCTTGAAACTTGCGATATCAACTTTCAATTCCAAATTCCGGCCAGGAGTGAAGTATTGTTTCAAGAAAGCATTTTGAATTTCCTCCCAACTTTTCAAGGAATGGTGAGAAAGCGACATAAACCAATCTGTAGCCATCCCATCCAAGGAGAAAGGAAACATGGACATTCACGTCAGCTCTCGATTAGCACCTTGACTCTTGTCCGTATCACACATTTCCTCAAAGTTGTAAAGATGGTGGTGTGGATCTTCGTCATCATGCCCATGAAATTGAGCTCTCGTTCCAACTAATCCAAAAATATGAGCTTTAAACTCCAAATTATTTGCTCCCGTATTTGGTAAACGAATTGGATTGTTGGTTTCGTTTCTTCTTATGGCTTGATCACAAATTGGCCATGGGTTTGGGGGGTTGTTCCGGTTATAGTGATTCCGGTTTTGGTTGTGGTTTTGTTGGTTATTGTTTTGTGGTGGAGGGGGATTGTTATTTGGTGGATTTGCATTGTTGGGATTTGGAGGGTTAAGGATATGGAGGTTTTGGTTTTGTTCTTGGTTTGGGGCGTCCTTATGCCCTTGATCCACTTGTGCATTTGCTATGTCTCCGTCCATCTCTATGCCTTGGGTAGATGATCCTTGAGAGGAATCTCCACTAAGCTCCAAGCCACGACGAGCTTGACCAACTTTATTCTCAGCTACTCGTTCCCTAATATATGTGTTGATATCTGGAATGAGAGGAGTAAGTGGTGTCTTACCACGTCGAGTCTTGGTCATCCACTACAAGAGAGAAACAACAAAAACACAATAAAATAACACTTGGTGACTTACCAAGAGGCAAGCACCCAAGAAATAAAATAGAAATGAGATTATAAAAGTCCGACCTATTCTCGAAAACTTTAAAACTAGTACAAGTAGTAACCGTTACTCGAGAAGAAAATCCCTGGCAACGGCGCCAGAAAGCTTGATGGCCAAATCCTAGGTGTCCAATCTAACCGGCAGTGTACCGGGTCGATTGTAGTCTAGTATGGTGAGTCAAGATCGAATCTACGGGGAAATCACTTGTGAGGTTACACACTAAAAAGCTTATATTAATTCAATCCAGGTCACAATTTGCAAGATGGTGATTGAATGCATAAATAAAGTACTTGTGGTAATAGAGGTGATAAAACGATAAAAGAAACTAACCAAGACAACGTGTAACCTAGCCATCCTCTTGTAGTAACATGGGAATGATTTCCTACCGTCCTACCATTGGTGTTCGAAAGTGTGAAACGGTGCATTCCTAAACAAATAGTTTCTCCTCATATGAGTGCATGAAACTACTCTCTACCTCTTCCTCGGTTTAGGAGTCCTAACCTGATGATTTGGTATGCTACGCACATGAATGCAATGACAATGTTAACTATCCCCGGATAAGAAATCGAATGCCACGAAGGGTCGATATTACCTTCCGGTTTTCCTACCCTCTTCCCACGACTAACATCTCCTTTCGGTCTCTGTCAAACATGTACATGCTAACACAAGGTAATTACTTCAATGCAAGCAACAATACCACAGAAGTAGGAAAAGCTTCAAACAATCAAAACTAACAACACAAACAATCATTCCCAATCAACATAAGAGGATAAACTAGAGGTACAACATAATCTTGGCTAGATAAGTCTAGCCACTCATGTCTACAAATATCAACATATCAAAATTAATATTCATAACCATGAGAACAATTGAATAAGAATAAAGATTAAGAATTACCAAACCAAAGAGTACAATTTTGAGTTGGTGTTCTTCATCCAACTTCCAAAAGCTTCAATGGATTACACTAGTGTGTTGAATCCAATCAAATGATAGAGTTAAAATAGAATCCTTAGCCTTTAAAATCAAGTTCAATAGCTAATTTCTACTAAAATTTGGCTATAAGAGCCTGGGGGGTGGGGGTGCCTTCAAGATGGAAAAGTTGAGGAAGGTGAAGTGTATGTGATATATTTTGTGAGTGGAAGAATAAAAGAGATCAATTCTTTGCTGACTCTACAAAACTGGCGCATGTCATTCCAATTGGAGTGCATCATGTGCCTATTGCAGTATTGGCGTAGGTCACTGAAGTTTGGCGCACGTCAAGTCCAAACGTAGTGGTTGGCTGAATGACATCCGCATTAAATGCTCAACAGACTTGTATAACTTCACTTGGCGCGGGTCAATGTGACATGGCGCACGCCATCTGTATCTGAAATCCCCATGATCAACTGTACTATTCAATTGGCATGGATCAAACCCTCTAACATGTGTCAGCGATCCTCGTGGGTTGAAATCCTTGCCTCAATCAGCAAAACCATCACTCAATAATCCATGGCACTATAAGGTCAAAAATCCACGCTCCCTCTATGATACCTGTGCTGCAAAATAGACACAAAGATACCATGCATAAATCTGATAAAAAATCGGTTAATAACTACTGAAATAAACGCAAAAGCGTGGTTTTTCCGAGAGCTTCTGTGTACACAAAAATTCACTAATTGCATTAGAAAAAGGGGTGAATCATCGGAAATTGTATCATCAGGTTGACTTACATCACCCAATACGGCCCCAACTGCCATATCACTAGCATCACACATGACTTCAAATTCCTGACACCAATCCGGTGCTATCAGAATTAGGGCGGTCACTTACAAACGTTTAATGTCTAAGAAGGCATCTAAACAAGCATCATCAAACACAAAGGGCACATCTTTCGAAAGTAAATGCGTAAGATATTTAACACGTTTTAAAAAATCCGGTATAAACCGTCTGTAAAATCCTGTGTGCCCTAAGAAACCTCTAAGCGTTTTCAAGTTCGTGGGAGGCGGTAATCGTTCAATAGCCTCGACTTTCGCTCTACCTCAATACCTCTCCTCGATATCTTATGCCTTATTACGATACCCTCTTCAACCATAAAGTGACATTTCTCCCAATTTAACACTAGATTCGTATCCTCAAAACGTTGCAACACTTTATTCAGATTATCTAAACAATCATCGAAAGAATCACCAAAGACACTGAAATCATCCACAAACAATTCTAAAAACTTCTCAATCAAATCAGAAAAAATGGAAGTCATGCAACGTTGGAATTTCGCTGGGGCGTTACATAACCCAAACGGCATTCGAGTGTATGCAAAAGTGCCATACGGACACGTAAAAGTGGTCTTTTCTTGGCCTTTAGGGTCGATTAAAATAAGATAATATCCACTAAAGCCATCTAGAAAATAGTGAAACACATGTCCACTCAAACGTTCCAACATTTGATCAATAAACGGTAAAGGGAAGTGATCCATAGGAGTAGCATCATTTCAGTTTTCGGTAGTCTATGAAAACGCGGTATTCGGTGACTAGTCGAGTCGGAATGAGCTCATAACGTTCGCTGGGTTGCACCGTCATTCCTCCTTTCTTCGGCACAACCAGTGTTGGGCTGACCCACTCACTGTCACTAATAGCATAAATGATGCCCATCTCGAGCATCATGATCACGTCCTTCTTACAACCTCTTGCATATGAGGATTCAACCTCCGTTGGCCCTGCCTTACCGGTTTTATGCCATCATTGAGAATGATTTTATCCTTGCAAAGCTCGGACTTATTCCCCATATGTCCACCATTTTCCATCCGAAGGCACGTTTATGACTCCTCAAAACACGTGGTAGCTTTTCTTCCTGTAGATTAGTTAAAATAGACGATATAATCAATGGAAGTAAATCGGTTTCGAGAAAAGTGTACTTAAGGTGAGCCGGGATTTGCTTGAACTCAAGGTTTCGGGGCGGATCTTCCATAGAAGGCTTTGCTTTTTCATCACTTAATTCAAGTTCCAGGAACTTGTGCCATCTCGTATCCACAAAATCGGTGATCTCGAGTTCACAGGCGGCTTCTGCCAACTCTTCGTTCTTATAATCAACCGTACTCGACTTCACTAAACATTCCTCCATAGAATCATCATCTTTTTACCCCTGTGTGTTAGCATTTTTGACAACAAGAGGCATAGTACCTAGAAAATTACATTCGTTTTCATCATACGGTTGCTTCATAGACTCGAAAACATTTATGGTAACACTTTCCTCATCTACCCGTAATACAATCTCACCTTTCTGGATATCTATCATTGCCCTCCCAGTTGCTAAGAAAGGTCTCCCTAACAGTAGGGGTGTCCGACTATCGGCTTCCATTTCTAGTACCACAAAGTCCGCGGGAAAAACAAACTTGTCCACCTGTACTAACACGTCCTCGGCTACTCCTAACGGTTTCCTTAAAGACCAATCCGCCATTTGTAACGTCATAGCGGTTTTGGTAAGCTTACCTAAACCTAATTCATTGTAAATGTGGCGGGGTATTAAACTCACACTCGCACCTAGGTCACAAATTACATTCGAGTATGTCTTAGAACCTATGGTACAATGTATCGAAATACTACCCGGATCTTTAAGTTTCTGGGGTACTTTTTCTGGAATACGGCAGAACATTTCTCGTTTAAACACACAACCTCTTCCATTTTTGCTTTGTTAGACATAGAAATTTTACATACGAAGGCATATTCACAATCGCATCAACAAATGTGATATTAATCTCAACTTTACGTAAAATGTCGAGGAATCTATTCTGACTCTTCGATAATATGGTCTTTTTAGGACCCCTCGGGGAATAGGGCAATGAATTAACGTCAATAGTATTAGGTTTAGAAATCATACCCTTTTTACCTTTATCGCTCGTCTCGCTTGGTTGTGCCGGTTGGCCTGACTCGGCATCCTTCTTCTTGGGATTCGGAATCTCTACAACGTCATTAGAGTCATCATCACTATCCATTGGCTCAATTTTAACTTTTATCAACTCAGAATCTACCCCATTGTCCGCTTTCTCATCATCAATCACCGGTGTTTTCTTCTTCTTTTCCCGAGCCACCTCAACTTCAACCCCGACTTTCTTACCACTCCGAGTGTAAATTGCATTAACCGGATCCGCCGGCTTAAGCGTCCTCTCAATACCAAGATCGTCATCTTCAACCACAGTTTCTTCAATCGACACTGCATGGACTCCGTTAGGATTCCTTACCGTATTACTTGGTAAGCCCCCCACCGGAACGATGTTTGATTTTTCCAAAATCTGGCCAACTTGATTTTCCAAATTTCATATAGCTGCTTGTATCGTACTTATGCTATTTCAAAACTCTTTACCTAATTGTTCAACGGTTTGTTCAAGAGTCATCTTCGGTGGTTGTTGTTGATTGTCGTTTTGTTGATAAACATTCGGCCTTTGATTTGAAGGACCGACTTGTTGTTGATGTTGTTGATAATTCTGATTAGAAGGCCTGACTTGATTCAGATTCCGGTTCCAATTCTGATTCTGTTGCCATTGATTCGATTGCCCTCACCAATTCTGATTTTGAACATAATTAACATCAAATGTAGGGTTAACCGGCATCATATTCGGATCCATCGGTGGCATCATCCAAGGATTCATAGCCATCTGATTCACGAAAGCTTGATTAATTTGATCCACAAACATTTGACTCAATTGTTCCGGATCTAGCATCGGCTGAACCGTAGTAATCGGCTGAATAGGTGCTGCTTCGACACTCACTTGATTAACTTGAGCCTTCGGCAATAGCTTCTTCGGTGTTGCATCGGTATTGGTACATTCTGAAGTTTTATGCATACCACCACAAGATGCACATTTATTCGCCTCTCGTTGGTCGAGAATCACCTCATGTAACTGTTTCTCTAACATCGTCATTTTGTTGGATAACTTATTGTTCTCGTCTTGCATCGACTGATCATAGCCACCGACTTTTACCTCTTTCTCAGAACTGTTCCCCTTCTGACGCTCTTTCGGTTTCATAGAATTCCATTGTCGCTTATTCTCGGCTATCCTTTCACTTGTAGCCAAAGCAATATCCAGCTCCAAACTCATAAGATCCCACCACTCGCAGAATTCAACGTTCTTCTAGACTCTTTATCCGCCTCTCGGTAAAATATATGAATCTGATTCCAAATTTCAAAACCGTGTTGCGGACATTTCCTCAACATTGCCTTGTACCGGTCCCAAGCCTCGTGTAACTCCTTAGAAGCCCACTGTTCAAAATTCAATATTTCCGCCCTCATTTCCAAAGTCGTCCGGGATGGGGGGAGGGAGGGGGAAGTACTTTGAAAGAAAAGTTCCTGTCACCTCATCCCAGGTATGTAATGAATCATGAGGTAAAGACTCGTACCACTCGACAACATATTCTTTCAAAACATGTGGAAATAACATTAACCGAATCGCCTCATATGAAACACCGTTTATCTTCAATGTTTTACACACCTGCATAAAGTGATTCAAGAATTTATTCGGATCCTCCTCGGGTTTCCCTCCAAACTGAGCGATCTCCTGCAACATAGTCCAAACATGACCTTTGATTTCCATGTTATTAGCCTGAATGTGTGGAAAACGAATAGGAGAATACCCTTCACCAATAGCGGGTGTAGCATAATCTCTCAATGTTCTCCCATGGGTTCTCACTATCCCGTGAACAATCGGAGGTCTGAATACCGGTGCCTGATAAGGCTGTGCATTCTTAGCGGCTTGTTGCACCGGAACTGGTATCGGATGCGGAAATGGCACGTAAGGTTGTTGATAAGGATTCTGATACTACCCCATCATCGGATTCATGAGCATAGGATTATCTTTGTGCGCCCATCGGATTGTATTGATTCATCCGCGAAATCTATTAATATCCAAATATTCAAACATGTCAACTTGACATTCACGTGTGACATGCACACAAATATTGAGCCGCATGTAATTTAGATATATATACATATATATATTAATATCTTATATTAATATTTGGTAATACTATTAATTAAATTGCACAATCCAAGTGTATCTTATACACAAATAAGTTAATACACCTTTGACCAACAAATTGGCTTCCGGAATATTCTTTAATTAATATAATATTATTAATATCTTGTATTTAATTTATTCATAATAAATAAATACCACCATATTAATTTACCACTATAACTTTTATAGTCTCGAGATAAAGTTTCCTTATTTGGTTATCATCAATAACCACATTTTAATCCGGCTAGATGTTCTTATGTGTGTGACCCGATAGGCTTCCATAAAGTAATTACAAGGTTTACACCTCTTATGCCCTTGACCCGTCCTTTATGGCGCATGGTAATCATATTACTATCCATGTCGGCCTTCGGGGGACATTCCCATAGGTAAGGCAGACTAGGTTCTGACACAGTTTGTCAATGATGGAATCTAATTGATTTTATGGCTCACGGCCTCCCTCCTCTCAAATACCTTTTAAACATTCTTTCATAAGTCGTGAGATATTCATTCTTCAAGATGAACATACCGGCGACCTTTTAGGGCTTGAGGTTATCCACGGACTTGAGAACTTTTTGTGTGCCTTTGGCGGTGATACACACCTCGTCGCTATGTGGCGTCCGCTCACGTTCATGGTTGAATATGTCTTTGTGGTTCTCAAACTCTTTTGAGATTTGATTCACTCCCAGCTGTTTCTCTTGGAAGAAACACTTCTCACAGAAAACGCGACATGTTTGGAGACAAACACCTTTTGCTCCCGTGGGCGAGTAAATAATATCTAGCGTACTTCTTGAGATATTCCACAAAGTTGCATATAGTCGTACTAGGCTCAAGCCTTTGAAACTTTGCTTATGACAACTTCAAATCATCGGTTAAAAGCAGTTTGACATTATCCTCTTCATATCTAATATGGAATTTATTCAACCTTTATTCTTTGGAACTCGGTTTAAGTATAAGGAGCCTTTATCGAAGCGGGTAAGGGATACCATGGCTGCGTCACACCTTTATCATATAAAGTGTTGTTTCTATTTTGGGACCACAATCCAATTGCATATCCCAAATATGGTATCATTGAAGGAGAATCTTATTCCTTTTGGTGACACGGAACACCGCTTCGGGTATTAATTACTTTAAATCAATTGAAGATTAATTCTAAGTAACTCATCAATCTCATATTGTATACTAGCTCGAACTTTTGGGATTTACGAATTATGCACTTCACTTGAGTACACTTGACTATTTCTAAAAATAGTCATAGAGATTAACAAACAATTATTTGTGGCATTAATTGTGTTAAGCCAACAACATCGGTATGTTTAGGCTTTGAACAACTTTTCTAGAATTTATAACCTTTTCGCAAAGAGGTATCTTAGTCTCTTTGGATAAAATCATTTATTACGTGATTCATAATCATATAGTTTATATCATCGGAGAATGGCCCGTTTAATTACCAACTTTCCTTCCGGAAGGAGCTCATACCAGAACAACTTACAATATATCAGGATATGAGACCATATAAATATTCGATTGAGATCTCATCACATACATCAACTATATAGTGACAACAATCTAGTATGTTAGATTGAGTGACCTTCCAACTTTATCGGAATAACATTTATTCTTTACAATTGAATATATACACTAAATCTAACAAATAGCAGAAAGCATGTTCTTCATAAGAACAGGAACATTATAACACTTATTTAGTTCCACTTATCAGTTTACTAGATCCGAATATGGTAGAGTGTCACAACGTTTGCTTCACCTTCACTATCTGTATTTAATCTTCTCTAATTTAATCACACTTTCATGAGATATCATATATCTAAGAGTTGACTTGAACTTAGATAGATTTTCTCAACTTACTTGCCTTGAATAGAAACTTCAATAAGTTCTCTTTTTAATACATGCTACTAAATTTTCTTTTAATCCTCAAGCACTTGTAAATATTTCTTGGTGTGATCTTCATAAGACTTAAGAAAGATCACAAGAGCTATGTCTTTGATTTCCTTTCATAAAGAAAATAAAGTTTATTAAATAGTTTATTTAACCTTTTAAATCGTTATTTAAAACATTAACTATTTAATTAACCTTTAAGCAATGATAGAATTAAGTCGATACTTAAATCTTACAATTTTGAAAACATCATTTCCAAAATTCGGTTTAGTCATTCTTATCCAAGCGTTTGAATAACTCGTCATCGTATGACCGAATGATTATATTGGATCGTATCCACTATCCACGAGCTTCCGTTTTCTTTAATAATTAAAGTCTTGGATTCTTGCATCGAGGATATGTAGTCTCATTTGTCTCTAACTACTATACTTGGATTGCTCATTATTATTGCTTATTTTAAAGGATTAATATTACTTAACCATATTTGAGAATGTTTCTCAAAGGTACTTGATCATAGTTTGGTTTTACTGTCGAGAATAAAACATAAATATAAAGTTTGCTAAAACTACAACATAAAAATGAAAATAAAATAGTGTTGTTGTTTATACAGCAAAATCAAAATGGTCTTTTGGTTTATGATTTTGCTCCCACTAATCAACTACTTCCAATTGACTTTCAAGAATTTTTAAAATTCTTTAGTGGTTGAATCCCATCTAGTTACCTCGATTCCCGGTGGTGGTCGATCAGCCAAGATAATTTACGATAGGTAGGTAACTCTTTTACCATTCACATCTACATGTGATTCTCGATGGTTGACTAGTCAACTCTTTGGCGATACACATCACTATGTGTTAAGTCAACCCCTTGTCTCCCCAAAAGTCGGGCCGGCCCTGGGTGGCCAATCACCGAAGACTCTGGTCAAGTCATAACTGATATTCACGAGATCTCAAATACGATCATATCTCAATAACGGACGATATACCGTGGTAGGTCAACTCCCGGCGGTGGTCGATCAGTTGGATCAGAACACAGGCTCTTCACCGTCGTTATAATATTGGGAGACAATATTTAGACTTGATTTTTGTTGTGGAAGTATTTTTAGTAAATTAATTCACTTAATTAATTTTAACCGGTCTCAATCATAAATATGTCTATCTCACATAAACATACATCCTGGCACCGCGTTTATCTAGATCGTCTTTTAGTCATGCATCTATCGTATCATATAAAATAAATACAAGCACAAAATAAATAAATACGTAAAATAACCGGTATGATCATGGACTTTTCTGAGTGCGGTTTGAATACAAGCCAGCGAAACCAGCGGGTCACAATCTAAGGGTATTTACTTGGCCGCCAATAGGATCTTTAATGCTCCATTCTCCAATGGGATCTTCATTTCGTCTTTCTTTTGGTCTCCGTCTACTTACCGCTCCATTCTTATTTACATTTAATTCTATCTTATAAAATAAATACACCCGCCGCTGACGAGAGGCCAACGGAATGGGATAATTGCGGAAAATAAACCCAGAGTCACGTTCTTCATGTGACTAGAACAATTTTAAACCAACGGAAAAATTAAATCATTCACATCTATCCATCAGATTCTGAGTCATGATCGATAAAGATTCATTATAATCATATTATATCTACTATATCTAATCCATACAATAAAATCTTATGAAAAAGATAAAATTAAAATTTAACTACTTGCGTCTTAATTAATCAATTAACATTTAATCTATTAAATAATTTTATCCAATCAATTAACTAATTAACATTTAATTAATTAAATGATTTTAATCGAAATAAAATTAACGATTAATTTTAAACGATTTTAATTTTAATTTTAATTAATTAGAACTATTCAAAATAAATCAAAATTAAAATTATTTCTCTTTGTTTCTTTCCTTTTTGATTAAGTAATCAAAGGGATGCAACTTTAGTTTCTAAACCAAATTTGGCTTAGGTCTGTAATTTTCCAAAATCAAAATTAGTTGATACGCATACCCTGGTTCGGATCAATCTGAGGTATGGGCTGTTGAACGAAAGCATTCGGTTTTAAATTCACCCCTTGAAACTGGGCTGCTGTTGAATATTTTGAAGAGGAGGTTCCCTCTGATTCTGTTATTGCCTTAGGATTGGAATAGATTCCCGAAGATGAAATCTAACTTCTCCCTCAACCGGAAGACTCGACTCACCACGTCATTCTGTAGATTCTGCTTCCTCAACATGATGCTCGTGTTCTTCTCTCCCGGTTAGAGATCCTTGACTACCAGTTGTAGTCATGTTCGTAGCCAATGAGGATTCAATTTCCGTATTAGATGATTCGGCTTGTTGAGCTGCTAGACGATCAATCGTTCTATTTCTCAAAGCCAATTGTTGACGGAAGTAAATTTCAATTTTCGGATGATATTCAGCTAATTCCTCGTTGCTACTATGGGTCATACACTGCACAAAATGAAACAACAACAAACAATAAAAAGAAAAACGATCTAATCCTGAATATTTAACCAACTTACAAGATATTAACTCGATGCTCCAACAACGGCGCCAGAAAACATGATGGCCATTTTATAATATACCAACTTTGATCGGCAGAGTACCGAGTCGGTTGTAGTATAAAACTAGCGAGCAAGGTCGTAATCCCACAGGGAATCTAGTTAAGTACCAAAGCTAGCGTCATCTCTAGTTCAGATCAACATGAATTTTGTTAAGGTTTTCAAACTACAAAGTCAATTTCTACAACGACTAAATTAAAACGAGAGTATTAAACACTTACAAGAGATATACGAGCTATGATCCAATCAACAATTACCAAACCCTTGCTAAGTCCGGAGGTATTCTTGATTCACTTAAACGTTCTCGATGTCATACGTAGGGTGTTGTTTCCTATTTCCGAGAATAGACATTATTTCAATAATCTACCTCCTATGTCGAGTTCAACAGTCCGATGACCGGATTTAACTAACCTAACACGGTCTACGATCAATGAAATGCTCAACAAGTCGATATAAACCTCACACACGAAACCGAATCTAAACAACTTAGTCGGTTTTACAAGGTGATCCTAGAACCCCTTTTCCCGTATCCTCTCGCAAAATACATATGTAAAGAAGATACGTGTAAGACGATTATCGAGTCGCGAATTCAATAAACGTGATCAAGCACAAGTTCTAGAACTACAAATACATCAAGAAAAATCAAATCAAAGATCAAGAACAACACATGAACAAGCTAGGGTTCGGTTTTGACGATTATCACATAACCGGCTATAGAACGATTAGCTACTCATATTAACTACAACAACACAAGATTTCATCATAATATATGAACATACAAACAAGAAATTCAGATTAAAATTACCTATTTAGATGAAAACCGGAAGAAACTTTGAAATCTTGAAAACCAACTTCGAATCTATAAAATCCAAGATGATCCAAGCAATTTTTACAAAAGATAATGTTATAAAAGCTTAAAATCTATCTATGGTGGTTTTAGGGGGTGAAAATCGCTAGAAATATGCTGTAGAAGATGATCTATATCTCCAACCTCCACTCACATTTAGGCTTTTATGGTGTTAGTGAAAGCTGTTCGCCTAGGAAAGTGCATGCGCACGCCTAGGAAACACTTAAAAAATCTCAGCTTGCACCGCCCTAGGTAGGGCGTGTGCCTAGGCTATGCTAGGGGTGCACCTAACATGCAGAAATTTGGACTGAAACTTTGGCCATTTTCAACCCCTCAGTCATGCGCATAGGGTTTGTCAGGCGCACGTCTGGCATGTTTTATCTCCAAATTGAGCTTCCAAGCATCCTGAAGCTCCGTATCATGTTTCCCGGGCATTCTTGAACACCTAGTTCCTGAAAAACATCAAAACACATACCAAACGTAAACCCTACGGGACACTAGGGTGACCGAGAATGAATTTAAAACACTGAAAAAGACCGAGATTCCCGGATTATATATCCGAATCTCGTAAATAGCAAAATGGTGTAAAATGAACCAAAACCTAGCCAAATACTCCCGGAATTGTACAAAACGAGTCGTCACGGGGTATAAATCCATAGGAAAATAGTGTCGAGTTGACTCTCATCACTCTTCTCGTAGTGACGTGAATTGGAAGCGTCAAAAGAAAGGGTCAGGGAAACAAGTAATCACTTTCTTCTTGAAGGATAGCGACGTTAATTGGTCAAATTTATTTGAGGGTGTCCCATCTTTGGGCAATTTTAGCACCAACTTCTCAAGGATTGTATGATTTTTACTTAATTCATGGCATTGTCTTTTTTATATTTATTGTTTGCTTATTTTGCTACATTTCATTCTTGCTTTTCGCAATTAGACAATGAACCTCTTTGCGTGGCTAATATTCCCTAACAAAGCGAGCCATCAACCAACGGTCCTGACGCATTCAGCTTGAAAGTTCACAAGGTCAGGAAGGAACACACTCTTCCAAAGAAAGCTGAAGATGACAGTGTTACTTTACCAGCACAGCCTTCTCGTGAGAGAAGCAACCCTGGTGTCAATCTCTTGCCCAATATATAGGCTATCGTTGAGAGAGGAACTCGGATTGTTGATGATGTTAGTGAGTTAGGCGATCAAGACATTACTGAAGGTCTTTCTACAACCCCTTCTATAAGTGGAGAGCGTATCATACTTACCCCTTTGGCCTCACTTCCCCGACGGGCAGAAGTTTCAGAGTTCAAGTCAAGGGACGTGATATCAAAGAGTCGTCACCATTTTCTCATGATGCTATGGGAACCCATCAGGGACAAGCTCTCACGTTGCCTTATTGACAAGTTGTCCTCCATTAAATATGATGTTTACGAAGTATTCTCATATATGGAGACTATTAAGGTGTTGAACCTTTCCTACTTGAAGGCTCTTTTGGACACCTTTTTTAGGAATGCCTCACATTATAAAACTGCTCTAGAATACGTTTCAAGGCGGTTTCCTGTAGAGATGCATGATGTGAAACTTTCAATTCGTTGTGAGCATCTTGCAGAGGCCGAGATGGCTGAGAAAACACATCTTCAAAAAGTCCAATCTTCCCAAGCCAAGCATTCAAAGATTCGAGGTAGGAGAGAAGAACTCCAAAAGGAACTAGTCGCCCTGTAGAAAGAAGATGATGAGATTGCTTTGTCACTCAGCAAATTGGATGAGGGATTACATGGATTGACCGTTCGTGCATCCCAACTAAGAGTGAGATCACTGATTTGGAGAGCTCATTTCCATAACAACCAGAGGAGATCGATGTTTTGAACAAGATGAAAGAGTTGCCAGAAAGCAACCAACGTGACTTGAAGGACTTCAAGCTATCCGTTTAAATCTTCTTCTTCTTTTTTTGCTCTTGAGATTTCATTTTAATCCTTATTTACTAGTTTATTTACTTTCTTCACGGATGTAATAAAACTCTATTGATATACATCAATAAAATCTTATTATTGTTTTCATTTCTTTTGAAGTTTTTTTTTTTTGATATGACTGAACTTAGAGCAACTTCCTAAGCTGCCTACGTACCCTAGAGTGAGCTCTAGGAATCAAGCCAAACGTAGTTCATTTATTTTTAATGCCGTTTAAATAATTTTAGCTCTTGCGGGCCAGGATCAATATGGCTCCAATCTCTTGTGATGTGGCCAGTGCAGTTTAGGCTCATACTTAGGAGCATTGACTTGATTACGCATAAAATTCTTGAGAAACTTGCGGTTGATTAGACCAAGTTTTACACCATCTTTAGTCATCAATAAATATGCACCATTTGTGTAGGCCTCCCAAACAACATAGGGCCCATCCCATTTTGATGTAAGCTTGACTTTGGATTTGTGTGTCATGATGACAAGTCTTTTTACTGCTTGGACGGTATCACCAACTTGGAATGCTCTCGGACAAACTTTCTTGTTGAAGGCCTTTGACAACCATGATTGGTAGTATTCGAGGTTCTTCTAAGGTTACAGTTGATTCTCATCCAAAGATTCCAACTCTCCAAGCCATGGGCGAGCATTTTCCTCACCTAACAAACCTTCTTGTATAGCAATCCTCAATGAAGGTATTTGTTGCTCAAGGAGCAGTACGGCTTGTACACCGTAAACAAGCGAATATGGTGTGGCTTGTGTCAGTGTTCGATAAGTCGTGCGGCATGCCCAAAGTGCTTCGCCCAATTGCTCATACCAGTCTTTCTTGTACTCCGCCACGATTTTCTTCAACAGGCCGCATAAGGTTTTGTTGAAGGCCTTTGCAAGTCCGTTGGTGGGTGAGTTCTATATTGACGACTTGTGCTGTTTAAAACTAGATTGCTCAGTCAACTTATTCATCAAGCTATTCACGAAAGGCTTCCCATTATCCGTGATGATGTAGCGTGGGACTCCGTATTGATAGATGATGTTTACCCGGATGAAGCGAACTGCATATTCCTTCTTAACTTGTCTCAATGGGATGGCCTCTTCCCATTTTGAGAAGTAATCAATGAAGGACAAATTGTAAATATGTTGCCCTAAATACTTTGGTAGTGGTCCGACCAAATCCATTCCCCAAGCATCAAAAGGCCATTCTGCCACAGTTGGATGCAGTGGTTCTGGAGGTTGATGAATAAAGTTAGCATGGAACTGGCACGCTTCATATTTTCGAGCTTAGTCCATGCAGTCTTTTACCATCGTTGGCCAATAATATTCCATCCTTTTGATGCGAAAGTGGAGCTTTGGGCCAGACTGATGGGCACTACATATCCTCAAGTGAGCTTCCTCTATAGCATGAAGAGCTTCATTTTCTCCAAGCCAGAGAAGAAATAGTCCTTCAATAGAACGGCGATACAATGTGTCATTGTAAAGGATGAAGCGTGGAGCTCGACGTTGCACATCAGTCTTCCTCTTTGGATCACCTAGGAGACTGCCATGCTTTAAGTATTCTATCAGGGGGTAACACCAATCTTCTTCATCTATCTCGTAGACACAAATGGCATGACTATCACTGTCACTTTCCCTTCCCTCTTCAAAGTGTGGAGGAACCACCCATTATTCACACATAGGGAATAAAACCTTTTCACCTCCAATCGCCAGGGTTGCAGCTAGATTTGCTAGAGCATTGGCCTAGCTTATTTTCCTTCTTTGGCACATGCTCGGTGACGATGTCACCAAGGTAATTTATGATATTCTTTGCATAATTGTGATATGCGACTAACTCAGGCTTCTTTACATCATAGGTACCTTCGAGCTAGTTGATGATCAACTTGGATTCCCCGTAGGCGTTTAATCTGCATCGCTTCACGTCCATTTCCATTTCAAGTCCTAAGATCAAAGACTTGGCATTCAGAGACATTGTTGGAGCAACATTCTGTTAATTTGAAGGAGTACGATAACACTTCACCTTTAAGGGAAACAAAAATAACTCCAGCACAAGCACCGTATCGTTGTGCCGCTCCATCAAAATACATTTTCCAAGGTGGGAGCACTTCAATCTCAATGGCATCCTCATCAGGTAAGTCATCCGAAAACTCCTACTCTGCAGGTATGGGATGGTCTGCAAGGAAGTCGGCAAGCGCTTGTCCCTTTACAGCCTTTTGGGGAACAAAGATGATTTCAAATTGTTGCAGTTGAAGGTACCATCTTTCCAATCGATCCGAAAACACCGATCTGGACATGACGTACTTCAGTGGATTCGCTTTTGATACCAGATGCACGGTGTGAGCTTGAAAATAATGCTTCGGCTTCTGGATGGCTAATATAAGGGACAAGCAGAACTTCTCAATTAAAGAGCACTTCAGCTCGAGTAGGGTCATCGTTTTTCTCAAGTAGTACAAGTCGTTTTCCTTTCCATTGTCATTTTCTTGAGCAAGTAGTGCGCCTAATGATCGTTCTTACACAGTGTAAAGGATCATAGGTTTACCTTTAACCGGGGCCGTCAAGACTAGAGCGTTCATCAGATATGCTTTAATGCTTTCAAACTCTTTTCTACATGAGTTGTCCCATTCGAACGAAACTCCCCTTTTCACCCGATGGCTGAAAGGTTGGTATCCCCAGCGAGGTTTGATATGACCGCCGTATGTATGCTAGTCTCCATTGCTGGCTTCTAAGTTAATGCAAATTATGAGGCTCGGGCATCTTCATGATGGCTTCCTGAACTGACTCCGAATGCACATATGACCTGTCAATTTCTATTCCCCTATGCCGAACAATGAAGCCAAGGCATTTTCCTGAAATGACTCCGAATGCACACTTTAAAGGGTTCATCTTCATTGGAACCTCTTAAGCCTAATGAAGACTAATCTCAAGTCACTTAAATGGTTGACTTTCTCTTTTGACTTGACGACCAAGTCATCAACATATCATTCAACATGTTGGTGTAGCATGTCATCAAAAATCATCTGCATCGCGTGTTGATACATTTCCCCCACATTTTTCTGACAAAAAGCATCACTTTATAACAGTAAATCCTCTTGGGTGTCCGGAATGCATTAAATTCTTCATCTTTGTTGGTCCCTTGAAAAGGCTTTGGTTAAGTTTAGAGAGGGCGGGGGGGTGAATAAACTTAACACTTAAAACTTTTGGAGTTAACAAACTCAAGAACCCAAGACTCTTTGATACTTGATGAGTCTCTGGCGATCGTTGAGTTTCTTGAATTTGTCAATGGAAATATATCAAAAATTAAGCCTTATTACTTGTTGTTAATATGATACCAAGTATTAGATACTCATTAGTGTATGTGTGTGAATTCAGTTGATAGATTCAGTAGCTTGATGTGTTAGATAAACTAAGTGCAAAAATATAAATGCAGAAAGTAAGTAGGCAGATTTTATAGTGGTTCCAGTGGTGTAATCCTGTCACCCACTCTTCTCTTTGATGTTGGAGGTAATTCACTAGAGATCTTTGATGTAGCCATTACAAAAATCCCTAAGTTGCTTGTCCTTCACCAATAACTATGGCTTCACAAATCTGAACACTTGGAACAGTAGGATTGTTTGCTCAAAGTCTTCCACTGGTCCTTGAAGGGTAGAATTGCCTCTTCACCACTCCACCACAACCAAGAGCTTTTCACACCCAAAGATGCTTCACTGCCTCTTGATGAGATTTCTTGTAAAAGAAAGATTGAATCAAGTAAGTGATTCAAACTTTCATGCTTTGATCAAGATGATATGATCAAGACTTGATGTCTTCAAGTGTGTAAACTTGATGTAGCTTGAATGCAGATTACACTTGAAGAATTTTTCTCGGATCGATGAGATTAAAGCTCGGTAGAGGTCGTGGGTGTTTTTCTTAATCAGAAATCGAAGCTCAGGATTATCTGTATTTTTCTCTTAATGTTCATCAATTTTCATCACTTGTATCTGAATTAGGAGTCCTCTATTTATAAGTAGGAGTCCTTGTGACTTATGTTTGAAATTCAAACATAGCCGTTTCAGATTTGTCTCCATCTTGACTTGCTTTTTCTGACTGTTCCTAGGACTGACACTATCAGATTCCTTTTTGACAGTTTACAGTTTGTCCACCCTTTGACTTGTAACCATTGGATAAAGGTCTGAATATTTCCAACGTCCATTTGATCTTAACCATTGATTTGTTTGATAAAATCAGAGGTTGTTAGCTGTCCCTTTCTTTGTGATCTTCCAATGTAGCTTTTGATTAAATCGAAATATGTGTCCAGCAGGTTCCTGAGAACATAAGTCTGCTGATATACACATCAGTAAGCTTATCCTTATTATGTTGTGTTCAAAACCACTTCAGCTTACTGTCTTTTATCTAACTTTTGTTTATGAAGTTAGATTACATCCTTTTGCATATAACTAAGTTCCAATCATTACTTATCTTGTGGAACTTAGACCTGTGATAGCACCATCATCACTTATCTTGAAAATTTACGCAAACACGAATTCGCCCATTCTTCTTCCTTACATGAACGATGCTTGAAATCCATGTTGGATATCTAACTAGTGAATAAATCTTGCCTCAATGAGCTTGTTGACTTCTTCTTCTATGAGAGGTACAAGGTTCGGCCTAAATATCCATTGAACTTGCATGACAGGGCGCGATTACGGACAATTGGTGGACTGTCACCTTTGGGTCTAGCCCTGGCATTTTGTTGCATGTCCATGCAAAAACATCTTTGCATTCTTGGAAAAGCTTGAGATAAACTTAGGAGAGTGCTGATGAAGGTTGGCCGCGGCTCATCTTGGGTGCCAAGGTTGAATTCTTTCAGCTCATCAATTGTGGACTTGACCCCTTCTTCTAGTTTTGGGGGCGCTTCTTCAACATCTTCTTCTACATCATTACTTAGAGTAATATGATGGACAGAGGCATATTGAAGCTCTTCTTGAATCAAATATCTAGCCTCTTCCAAGAAGGCTTCAATTTTGGTTGAGAAGCCTTCTTGTTCGACAAATCTGGTATATCGTTCTTGTCATGAGTACCGGTGTACACCACTGTATTCATTTTAGCCTTCATTACATTCCCACAATGAATGAGGAGACCTGTACGATGCTTCATTATAGACGGGATTAGACTCTTGATTTCCTTAGTCAATGTTTGTTATCTCTATTCCAGAAGCATGCTTGTTTGTTGATTGTCTTCGGCTCATGACGCCCCTATGTTTTGGTAGATTCTTGGTCGTGACAGAAAGCCTTTCGAAGACAGTACACGTTCTATCTTAGGTTGCAACCTCTCAAACACGGATAGCCTTGGAGGTAGATGTTCTAGAACATTTGTCGAAGATGATTCGTCTTTGATTTGAGTATAGTTAGTTGTTGCCTTCCTTATCGAAATGAAAACAAGCGGTGGAGGATTATACCCTAGGCCCGTTCGGGACGTGATGACCGGAACTTTTGCTTTCACGGCTTTGTGTGTCTTTTCACATTATTCGCCCTCTGCCCCCAGTTTTAGAATAGGGTTTCAGGATCCGTTTGATGCCTTTGCCAGAAGCTTGTAAGCAATAGGATCAAACCTTCCTTTCTTGTGGCTAGAAAAGGACCATGCTCTATAGCTGGACCTTCTTTAGGATGAGTAAACCCATGTAAGGAGCATTTGTATTTACAACGTTGATCTTGGGAAGTGGTATTTTTACTCCACTCAAAGCCTAGGACTTTTGAGGTGGTGACCATATTCATTCTTCTTTAAATTGTTTTGAGGCACTGAGGGTTTTGTCCCTTCATGCATGCCTGCACTTTTCTCGTCTGTGACTTTCTCTTCTGCTATGTCGGCCCATCTCTCGTTTTTTTCTTAGGACTTTGAAGCACCAACTATTTTCAACGGAGCCGTATGATGACGGTTAAAATAGTCTATCCTACGGCATCAATATTCTATCCATTATGAGCTAAAAATAATTGTTTCGACCTATAAAAATGAACCATTTGAGTTGAATATCATATGTCGGGTTCGTGAGTCGAGAAATCTGTACTTAGCGTTTATTTTCCCTATATCGATATTATTTCGTGCATTATTTGATGATTTTCAGGATACGAAATATTGGGCTGAGCATCATGGACGAATCTGGAGTGGATTGAATGAAAGAAATGGGCCTAGGTTATTCCAGAACCTTCCAAGTAAAGTCGGCTGAAGAAAAAGGACAAAATTGCCCTCAGTTTACCGAGAGGCGGTGCTGGTTTTTTACCGGGCTTCGAGATCCTTTTGAAACGCATTTTCTTCGACGAGGGGTAGAACTAGGTGTTTCTAAGTCGGTTTATGTACCTATAAATAAGAGGCTTCGCCTCATAATTCACTGCCCCAAATTGTTCAAGGAAAATTATGCAATAAAAGTTCTTTGTTCTTTATTTTATTCATTTTATGAGTTCTGGTTGGAGAGTCGACGGAGTAGCCGCCTAGGGAGATATCCGAGGGAGATCTATGCTCGTCTTCGAGGGTATGATTTTCTATCTTTTCCAAGATGTAGATCTATCGTTGTTTTATTCGACTAGTATGTTTTAATTATCTATTTAGTTTAATTATGTAGTAGTTAGTTTATTTTACCCCATGTGTTATAGATCTGATTCGTTGGTGAAGAAATCATGAAATAGTAGTTGTGTTCTTCAGATCTGCAACGGTCTATATCGCTAGATCTGAATACCTAGTAAATTACTAATTCATGATAATCGGCGCCAGCTACGTTGATCGATAGATTTAATTTACATGTTAGTAGTATGATCAACTACTTGCATGTCATCATAAACTAGCATGACATATGAATAGTGAAGTTCTATGTTTGGACATTATCTTGAATGGACCCTAGGAACGTGCTGATCAATGTCGACAGCTGTCTAGGCGGGTTTGCGGTATGAGTTAGCGCTCAATATCGACAAATCTAGTTCTTTATGCGTATGGTCTATTACGGACCAACTAAGGAGGGTAGTTAGCGTATAGATTGTCTACTACCATTGTCAGGGTAGATAGGGTTAGGAGTTGTACTTGTAGCTGAACAATGAATAAATTCACCAATGGGGAGGACCGTTGCATGTGTGGGGGGAATAACTAATTGCTCATAATTGAACTAATACATTAGAAACTCGTTTTGCTTCATGTGAACAAGCATAACTTGTTAGTTTGAGGCACCAAATTTACTACAGTCTATATTTTAGTTGGTCGTCGACCATTATCCGTGACAAGCTCAATCTTGATAATTAGACGTTCTTACGAGTCTCTGTGTGATCGAACTTGACTCGCCAGTACTCTACTACGATAGACCTAGTCCTATTGCTAGTAAGTGCTTTGCACGCGACCAAGATTTTTGGCGCCGTTGCCGGGGAGTCGTGTCAAGAATACTTTTTATTTAAGATTGAGTTTTCTGTATATATTTGAGTCTGTTTAAGTGAGTCTGTTTTACAGTTTGTTTATACTGGAGTCGTTTAGAGTCAGTTCTGTTGAAATATGGGCAAAATTGCTTCCGGTTTACCGAGGGTATACCGCGGTAAACCGAGGTTCCAGCTTTGATGAAATTGTTTCGCCGGTTCACATCAGTCGATGGTCGAGTCTCAGATTTTGAGTCCGCCAGCGTATATATAACGACCGCCCGAGGCAAGTCCCTAACCTTTTTATTTTCTTTTTGTGTCTTGTAGTATGCTACACGAAGTTCAGCAGCCAAACTCGAGAGATTCATACCTGAGATTGAAAAGTTTGCTAGACAAAATAGAAAGGAAGCTCGAGAGAAGTCTATTAGGCTAGCGGACGACGTGATTTCGCATGAAGAAGATCACATCGAGAGGGAAGAAGAGATTCCACCTTTGGAGGATATAAAAATCAACATGGCACAGAACGGACAGAATGGACAAAATGGAGCAAGAGTTGTGGTACAAGCAGATAGGAGAACTCTACAGAGTTATGTAATGCCGATGATTGAGCAATTCATGCCAGCAATTGTTCAGCCAGAGGATGCAGCTGATGTATTTCACCCGAAACCGAATATGATACAAATGGTGACTAATTACACTACATTTCATAGAGTAATGAACGAAGATCCTAGTGTACATGTCACCAATTTTCTAGAGATAGTCAACACGGTCAAGCCAGCAAGAGTACCAGAAGATAACATTAAGCTGGAATTGTTTCCATTCACTCTGAAAGACAAAGCGAAAATATGGTTATTGTCTCTAGCGCCAGGATCGATCCAAACTTGGACCGATCTGTTTCAGAAGTTTATGAACAAGTACTGCCCACCTGGGAAGTCACTACAGATGAGACAAGACATTATGAATTTCAAGCAGAAACCCACTGAAACCTTTGAAGAAGCTTCGGAAAGATTTAAGGAAGCACAGAGGAGATGCCCTCACCATGATATCATTTTGCCCGTACGAATTCATAGTTTCTATCACGGATTACGGCCAAGTGAACAAATAAGAGCTGATGCATCGAGCAACAGATGTTTTGCGTTGCTATCACCTGAAGAAGCTGAAGAGAATTTGGAGCAAATAGCACTGACAAGTCAATGGGGAACGCATCAAATTGAGACTGCCAAAGTAGGTGAAGGTGTATTTGAAGAGGATACTTCTCAAAAGATCTTATATCAGCTAATGGCGATGAATGAAAAGATAGATGGCATGCAAGATCGCATAGCCAAGGTTGAGAAAGTTCAAGATATTGAAGCAACAAACACTAAGAATGTGCACTATATAGGGAGGCAAGGAAATCCTTATGGGGACGGATATTGCTCGGATTCTCATGACCACCCTGGTTTTAGACTAAGTGACCCTATTGGGGGGTTTTCAAAAAAGTGATTCTAACGGTGGAGAGAGACCGAGACAAGCTGGTGGATTCATGCCTCAATTCAACAAGTCCGGTGGTTGGGAAGCAGCCATGGAGAAAATGAGCTCAACTGTGACCAATACTGTCAATCAACTTACAAAATTCATGACTGAACTGAATACAAACTTCACCACATATGTCAGAAGAATGATATAAGACTGACCAATCAGGAAGGCTTAGAGCAGAATTTGTCGCACCAAGTGGGGCAGATTGCAGAACAAGTGTCAGCCCGTCCTCCGGGAGGATTGCCAAGTAATACCGAGAAGAATCCGAAGGATGTGAATGCAATCATGACTAGAAGCAGAAATGAACTGCCTGGACCAGTTATACCAACTGTCCAAGAAGTATCAGAAAGCAGTCAGCAGCAAAACGCAGCAGAATCAGGAGAAAAAGTGGGGCCGGTAAACCGGGACACTACTCCGGTAAACCGAGAGTCTGAAAATTCAGAAGACAAGCAGGCAGAGCTGTAACAGTCAGTAGGTAAGTCTTCATGAACTGTGACTATTAATCCTACTACTTTACCCTATCCCCCTTGGAAATATAAGCCGAATAATGATGATGCGCGTTATAAAAAGTTTATAGAAATGTTTAAGAAGTTGCAAGTGAATATACATTTGGTAGAAGCTCTGACCGGAATGCTAGAGTATGAAAAATTCTTGAAAGAGAAATCTCTACCAAAAGAAAATTTTTAGACCTTGAGACTATTTGCCTTAACGAGGAATGCTCGGCAGTTTTGCAACGCAAACTGCCTCCCAAGTGTAAAGATCCTTGGAGCTTCCTCATACCATGCACAATTGGAGGAGTATGCTTAAACAAAGCATTGTGTGATCTTGGAGCCAGTGTCAATCAGATGCCACTCTCCATCTTTCATAAGTTAGGCATGAAAGAGTTGAACGAAACATCTATAAACCTTCAAGTAGCAAATAGGTCAAAGAAGCAACCTTGTGGAGTGGTGGAGGATGTTTTGGTGAAAGTTGATACGTTTGTATTCCCTGTAGACTTTGTGGTGCTAGACATGGAAGTTAATCACGATGTTCTACTGATCTTAGGAAGAACCTTCCTAGCTACGAGTAAGACCTTGATAGATGTCCATAAGGGTGAGCTTGATTTTGAGAGTGAATGAGGACAAAGTAGTGTTCGATATGATGAATTCAATGAGATATGCTCAAGATGAAGGAGAAACATGCTACATGCAAGATGCCATAGACGAGCTTGTTTTGGAATTATATCAGCAAGTGACACTAGATCCTGAGGTAGCAGAGACTTTTCTCCTGAAGGATGAGGAAAGTTATGATGAAACCTGGCCTGGGTGTAGCGAAGGTCAGATGCGAGAAATAGAGCCTATATCTTCTATGGATTTAGGAGGAACCATTCATAGACCTTCGTGGCACAAGTTCTTTGACTTACAATTGACTGGTAAGCTGTTAAGATCATCATTAGAGGAGCCACCAAGGAACTTAACGTTAAAACCTTTGCCATCTCACCTGAAGTACGTGTACTTACAAGATGATACTCTCCCCCTTATAATTTCATCGTTATTATCACCCTTAGAGGAGGAGAAACTCTTAAGAGTACTGAGAGAGCACAAGGGAGCCTTTGGATGGACGATTGCAGACATTGGAAGAATAAGCCCATCAGTGTGCATGCATAAGATCTCTGTAGACATTGAGAAGAAAGCGGTAGCCCAACCTCAAAGGAGGTTGACGCCACAACTAAAGGATGTTGTTAAGGAAGATATTATAAATATGTTGGAGATGGGAATCATTTTCCCAATTGCAGACAGTGAGTGGGTAAGCCCGATTCATGTGGTGCCTAAGAAGGGATGATTCACTGTCCAACCTAATGAGTTTGATGAGTTAATTCCTGTGTGATTGACTACTGGACATCGAGTTTGCATTGACTTCAGGAAACTGAATGATGCAACTCGTAAAAATCATTTTCCCTATTTTTCATTGATCAGATGTTGGAAAGATTAAGTGGTCATGCGTTTTATTGTTTCTTATATGGATATTCTTGTCATTGTCAGATCCATATTGCCCCTGAGGACCAAGAGAATACCACTTTCACATGTCCCTATGGAACATTTGCATACAATCGCATGCCTTTTGGGTTATATAATTCACCAGCAACATTCCAAAGGTGCATGATGTCATTATTTGCAGACATTGTGGAGGATTTTCTGGAGATTTTCATGAATGATTTCTCTGTATTTGTAGATAGCCATGATAAATGCTTGGACAATTTGAGTAAAGTGCTAAAAAGATGTGAAGAGACCAACCTTGTACTTAACTGGGAAAAATGCCATTTCATGGTTACAGAAGGGATAGTGTTGTGTCATAGGATTTCAAAGAAAGGAATGGAAGCTGATAGGGCAAAGATAGAGGTGATAGAGAAGTTACCCCCTCCAACGAACTTAAAGACGTTGCGAGCCTTTCTCGGTCACACAGGATTTTATAGAAGGTTTATTAAGGACTTCTCTAAAGTTTCTAGACCTTTGACGGAATTACTTGCAAAGGATGTACTTTTTTTGTTTGGAGAAGAGTGCAAGAAAGCACTTAACACATTGAGGCAAATGCTTATAACCTCCCCAATTCTGGTAGCCCTAGATTGGAACAAACCTTTTGAGCTAATGTGTGATGCAAGCGACACGGCAGTTGGAGCAGCTCTGGGACGAAGGGAGGATAACATCTTTAAGCTTATCTATTACGCCATTCGTACTCTTAACAGTGCCTAGAGGAATTATGCGACTACAGAGAAGGAACTCTTAGCTGTCATATGTGCATTTGACAAGTTTTGGCCTTATCTGATAGGATCTAAAGTCACTGTATTTACTGACCATGCAGCTCTGAAATACCTTCTAACCAAGCAAGACTCCAAGCCGAGATTGTTGAGATGGATTCTACTCTTACAAGAGTTTGATGTTGAGATTAAGGATAAAAATGGATCTAAGAACCAGGTGGCTAATCACCTGTCAAGATTAACTTTGCTGGAAGAAGAGCAACCGACTGAGATCAGGGAGAGCCTTCCTGATGAACAACTTTTTGCCATCTCAGTGGTAGCTCGAGTTGAAACTCAACCCCGACGTCATACATCAAGAGTGGGAGGTGTACCCTTGGTTTACTGATATTGTCAATTATCTAGCAGGAAAGTACCTACCACCAGAATTCACAAATGCGGATAAGAAGAAGTTTTTCACGTATCTGAAGCATTATCATTGGGACACTCCCTACCTATACAAATTGTGCCATGATGCCATTCTTAGGAGATGCGCCCATGATGATGAGATTCCAAGTATTTTGCACATGTGTCATTCTAGAGAAGCTGGAGGTCACTATGGGCCAGACAAGACAACAGCAAATGTACTGCAGTGTGGATTCTATTGGCCTACAATACATAAATCTGTTTATGAGTTTACAAGAGTCTGTCATTCCTGTCAAATGACCGGTAATATTTCTAAGTGGAATGAGATGCCACTGCAGAGTATCTTAAAGTGAAGTTATTCGATGTATGGGGAATTGATTTTGTTGGGCCATTCACATCGTCAGAGTCCAATCGTTACATCCAGGTAGCAGTAGATTATGTTTCCAAATGGGTGGAGGCAGTGGCCTCATCTACTAATGACGCCAGGGTTTTCTAGAAGTAGTAGCACCGATCGAGACACTCGATCTTCGCACAGCGGAAGCTTATGCGATTTACGATATGAGACATAACTAATTAATCCTACGAGAAGGTTAGTAGATTTACTCAATCCGGAGAGATGATAAAATCGACCAATGGAGAAGCCGTAGTCTTCCAGATTGTATCTCCAAGCGACAACTGGTGGACGTCGATCCTCGCCGTAGAACCTCCTCGAATATGCACAAGAAAAACCCTAGAACAAGAAACAAGAAACTAATTTGTCTCTTCTTTATTTGATGTGTGGCGCCAATTAATCTCTTGTGTTATTGTGCTAGGAAGAACTCTCTTTATATAGGAAAATAACTAGTCAAGACTGTTATCATTTTCACCCCACAAAAACTTATTCCCATAAGGAAAAGATATTTGCTAACACCATTACCTATTCCCATAAAAAAAAAAAGATAATTTTGCTACAAAATAAGAGATAATTCCTAAAAAATCAATCTCTTAATTTTCCATTAATTATCCAACAAATAGATAATTAATTAAATACACATGTGACATTATCTAGGAAAATTTCTTCTCCTAAATTATCCACAATAAATGGCGCCAACATCATCATTAAAATAATAGAAAATATCTTTTCTATTTCACATATTATTTACCAAATAAATAATATTGCATATTCATTAAATAGACCAACTATTTAAATTATTCTCGAGGTTCCATAAAACTAGAAAACACTCGCGTGTTAGGAGCCAACCCGGGGACCATGGACCTATAACCAGTAGCTACAATAAATTAAATAAAATATACATTGAACAGAATATTTCTACTTAATTCATTAATTCCGGAATTACGCCACCATAAATCCGAAACTGAACTCTATCGATTATAGATATAACTTATTCTCAAAACGTCGAGTCGAGTCGATAAGTGTCCATTGATATAATCACTACATATAAACTAACCCTCCATAGACTATCCGTACTGAAGTAGGATTATTTCCGTAAACCTTCATCAATACATATTATCCTAATTTACCATTAACCCACTAGTGATCAATTAGTTCATAACCAATACGAACTCCCGGGATTGATCAGTTTCTAGGATCAACAAATAAGGGGAATGTATTTCTACTTCCCATAGGAAGGAATGGATTCCATATCTTTGAGTCACACTTCTCACTCATTCCAGAATAGTGCCAAAAGGAAAGTGATTCGGACCGCGCCTTTTAGCGATCCTTAACGAACACATCAAACCCTATCTTGAAACCAGTAGGAGTCTGTAATCACTTCAGGATAAAGGTTAATCCATATATGATCATCTTGTGATTTAATAAGATTTCTCAATCACGGAATTATATGAGAAATACAGATTAAATCGGTCCAGTCCTATATGATTATATAAATACCCCACTTAGACAACCAACGTCGACGGTCCGGATAAGACGGTCACACCATAAAGTGTTCTGGGCACATTAATGTGGTTTAATCAACAGACCCCATACTTTGATTAACTTCACCACGGACTAACATTTCAAGTGTATCACCATAAACTTAATCCTCATGTGTGACACACACTAAGTTATATGGCTACATATGATACGACTTGGGGTTTTCAGCAGTGTATTACTTATAAGCACGAAGTAAATAATAAGATGAGAATAAATCTGTCATTTATTAATTCTAAAAACAATTACATAAATTGTCTTTCGGGCATTACTTCCAACAATCTCCCACTTGCCCGTAAGGACAAGCAACAATTGTCTTTCGGGCATGCTATATCTAACAATCTCTCACTTGCCCGTAAAGACAAGCAATGGTTGTTTCTAGAGCACCACACCCTTATTCTTTCTATCAACAACATTCTCCCGCTTGCTCTAAAGCAGATGAGACACATATCCGAATTTCATACCCGTCAAGCGCTTATCAGTGTCATTAAATGCCACGCGACTTGGTTAAACGGATCAGCTAGGTTGTCGGCTCGAGGCGATCTTAAGGACCGATATGTCGCCTGTTTGCACGATCTATCTGACCAGGTGGTACTTGCTTACAATATGTTGTTGACCTCTTGTGATTGCGAAGATCCTTTGCATGAACTACCTCTCAACTATTTTCACAGTAAAATTATATCGGCTCAACGAGACCTGGAATCACTTCCCGATACAACAAAGAACTGCTCAAGCCACACTACCTCTTTAGCTGCTCCGAAATCTGCTATGTATTCGACTAACCGAGTCAAACTAGCAGTGCTGGATTGCTCCAGACTATAGCTACATCACTATGAGTAAACACTGAGCCTGAGATCGATTCACGATCATCCTTAATCCGACAAAAAATCAGAATCAGTGTAGTCAACGACACTCAGGTTCGCACCCGAATGCACAAGCATATGATTCCTCGTTCTCTCAAGATACTTGAGGATGCACTATACTGCTTTCAACATCCGAATCCAAGACTCGACTTTTATTGACTTTTAATAACCTGACTTTCTCTATCCAAAAGAGAATCTATCCCATTTTCTCTATACCCGAAGATTGAGAGAATTATTCTGTGAGAGGTTGGGTAGGAAACCTCTCGTTGAATATTGCATACAAAGAAATGCATTATCATCTTAAACAATAAGATGCATGGGATATTGCCAACAACTTGTTCTCATGAATTCGGCCGAATCAAATTCTAAGAAAATCGTCCACCTCTCTGACTCAGAGAGGCTTTGGCTCGTCAGTTTCTGACTTCAGATAACACACCCATGTTGTTTCCGACTGTTGTAGTGTTATCTTTTATTAACGCTAACGTCTACTACTTTACCAATATTGATTCTCCAGTCTACAAAAGACTCATCAATACTCTGGTCAAGCCCACACATTTCAGAACATGTGACTTTTAATGACCTAGAGGTTTGCTTTAATCCATCAATGGATATAAGCATAGGCAGTCAATCTGCCATTGGCTTTAAGCTAAAAACCCTTCCATTCCGAATGAATCTAAGCTCCATTGTACGTCAAGAAAGTTTCAGGGCATCACCCCTATTAATCTTTCTGCTTTTCATAGAGTCAAGCAAGGCTGAGTGGTGAGAAATTTTCAGGGCATCACCCCTATTGAACTATCTACTTCTCAGGGAATTACCCCTAGACCACTTGGCTTGGCTTAGAAAGATAAACTTTCGATTCATTCGACTCTTTTGCATGTAGATCTAACTACTCCCACTGGGCCTGAGACACTCAGGTGGTTCCACAAGAGTATGAACAGAACTGGAGTACCAAAACTCCATTTTCAGGCTTTATGGCTTTAAACCAACCTCTTTTATCAGAATACTATACAGTCTTTCAAAAGGGACCATAGGTGATCAACCACCTCCAGCAGACTGTAAAGTCTGCTTAATCACAGCGAGTCAATGGATAAACCATACTCCCACTGCATTTGGGTGGATTGACATTCTGATCTGTTTCAGTAGTATTTATCAGCGTAATCCCCAACAACCAATGTTGGATGCGGTCTGATTAAATCAGATAGTCACTCCTTGAGTAACTTTACTTCAAGGTCCAAGGTTGTTATTTAAACATTCTTTCAGAAAGGCTGTGGCAATATAACCGTCACTAGCTGATCATAAGAATCTTATAACCAACCTTTACTCATTGCATTAAGATATTTCACGAACAGTCACCATCTGAACGTGCATGTAAAATCTCCAGTCCTACCTTCAAGCACTAGTGCTAAATGCCTCTATTTGCGGAAGTGGAGTAAATGCACTTCACTCTTTATCCACAAATTCATAAGCATCTTCTAGGTAGACTTCTCGGTATTACATAATAATGTAAACCATTATTTTTCAACTAATATCTTAATTGAGTTAAGCAGTGTATTGTAGCATATCAATAACTATACAAGACAATCTATGGTTTATCCTTTTAGTGAAATAAATTCACTCGGAGGTAGGCCAAGCATCGGTGACAAAACCATGTCATAGCATATATCTGAGCATTGAATACTCACTTCTATGGTAATATCAGAGACTCCTCCAAATATTTAGATAAATTAATCCGCGTTTCGAGTAGTCATTAGACAAAATGTCTATTACTCAAAAGCTCCCACTAGCTTGTATCATTTATAAGACCCCGAAGGTCAATATGAACAAGCTATTATACTTCTTTAGCTCTATTAACCTTTCCTAATTGAAAGTTTACTTAGTCATTTTTCCTTGGAGGTAGTGTTCTTAGACTGGGAGATAGGAATCACCCTTAGCCAGTCTTCAGATCTTATCTCTAGGATATATGCACTGAATAATAGATGCTAAAGAATCGTTTATCTAAATACGGAAACCATTTGTCTTAATAGTTTATGATGTGTTACATATACATTTTCAGCTTTACTTAGTGTTTCTGACTTTATCGGACAAAAGTCTGAGTCTCAGAATCGTATACAAATGTCATATTCACTTTCTTTAGGGCAACTATATTATCGATGTGAAAGTGAATCTATTTGTTCCAACGAATCTGAAAAACCAGAAATTAGATTTCTGCGATATTCAAGGACTAAAATCCGAAATTTGTTTCCTTATATCACTCCCACTATCTTAGTTGAATTAACTGCCCGTTGTTTACTCTTCATCATGAATGCCCAGCTACCTTGTTCTTGCAAAATAACTTTAGCTCCCGAGTCAAATTACTCGGTTAAGAAAGTCTCTAAGGATTCATAGGTTAGTGATCCGAAATCACTTTCCTTAGCCTATACTTTCTTTTATTAATATTTCGGTTTAGCCTTTAACTTATTTAGTTTAGATGACTTGTACTTGTAGACATTCTTTCCCATTCTTGGATTTCTTTAAGGAAATAGCCGCGAACTAGCAGTTCATTTGAGTAGACACTACTCGTGAACTGTGGGATGTCTAGTGAGATTGATACCAAATCATTCTCATCATCTTTGAACTAATTTTAATTTGTCTCCTATTCAACACGAGTGACAGCAGTGACATACTTATCAATGTCACTTAAGTTTGTAGGCTCAAGAGGAACATCCTCTTCCGAAAAATTAATTTGTATTCTCGATTATGGAGTTCAACGTTCTTGTTACTTTTCCACTTTTACGAAATCATTATCAGTCAATATACTATGTTTAGCAGTTTAGATACCATGAGATAATATGCAGTTGTAGAAAATAAATCATGACAGAAATATAAATCAAATCATACACCACAACATATAATTATTTTAGGAATAATAAACATGATGTCATGCATGCAGTTTATCCTACCATTCCAAGGATTTAATCTCACACCTACAGTGCCGCCTCAGGGTAGGTCAAAGAGGTGACGATTAAATTAAGACAATCTCTCTCAACAACTAACTGAGAACCGGACATCTCTATTTGATTGCTGATTACCTTCCTTTTTCAGCCAAGATATTTCCTAAAATATCCTTTAGAGTGTTACCTACTATTTCAGATCTCAAAGTACGCCCCAAGTATGCCGCTTCAGGGTCGGTCAGTGACTCGACGAGTACCCAAAATCCTATCCTTTCGGAGACCAAGCCTTGTATTTTGAAAGCGGTGAAAGCCACCCTCAGGGGGCCGAAATCAAAGTGGCCAGCAGAGGCCGAGGGGTCGGTTGTCACCTTCCCTGCTCTCACTCGTTATTTTGAAAATTAGGTAGTCTTATTAGGATTTTCAGAATTTCTTAATCATCCGAAAAACAATAAATCATGAATATTTAAATTAATCCTCCCACTAGTTCATCGGTTCCAAATACTGTCTAACTAGTGTCACCTATTCACGACTTTCCAATTTCTCGGATTTTTAAATTCATTGTGTAGTCACTACATAATTAAAATTCACCAAGAATTTTATAATCCTAATACATTAGGACTTTATAAATTTTCTAAAAATTCCAAAAACAATAAATCACAAAATTAAAAGCTCCCACTAGTTTATTGGTTTCAAATACCGTCTAAATAGCGACACCTTATTCATGATTTTCCAATTTTTCGAATATTTAGGAAATCTCTTGTGTAGACACTACACAATAAAAATTCACCAATGAATTTTATAGTCCTAATAATGTCATGATAAAAATTTAGGATCTCAGAATTTTTTTCAATAATCGAAAACAATAAATCTTTTAAAAACAATCACCAACTTATCGGTTCCAGATACCGTCTAGTTAGTGTCCCATCTTTTCACGATTTTCCAATTTTTTCGATCATTAAAATCCTTTTACGTAGACACTACATAAATAAAATTCACAAAGAATTTTGTTATCCTAAAAGGTTCTGGGATTGTTGAATTTTTCGAATAAGTCGAAAAACAATAAATCAAGAAAAGCAACCACCAACTTATCGGTTTTAAACCCTGGCTGAGATTTAACCGAGTTCACCGAATGGTGTCGGGATCGGCTAAGCCGACCCGTCCTCTTCGTTGGTTTATGTACGACTGCTGGATGAATCGAGCTAAGGTTGCCCCATTGAGCCTCAGCTCGTCGGATAGCTTGACCTTGCCGGACCCCCGACGCTAACGTCGCACTTGGATGGACAAGTCAAGTCGAGTCGAGCCGAAGCCCTGTTGACCGCCCGAACCAATTTTCGAACCTTTTTCTTAGTTGGTGTCCAACTTTTTCGGATTTTCCAATTTTTGATTATCAAAATTCAAAATTTATGTAGACACTACATAACCTAAACCCCGTAGGATTTATTATCACAAATTAAGTTTATCATGTGAATTTTATATCCCGATAAAATTCCGTTCGTTTTAATTAATTTAATTAATTACCTAAATCAATCTAAATTAATTACGTTTTATACATGCTTAATTAATATCATGATTAATTGTCTACATGTATGCATATGCTAGGAGTGGAATTCATGAATATGATGCATGTCATGGCATGGTTATTTCACATAAATTATCGAACATGAAAATAAATGCGTAAAAATAAACCACTGAGATGGATCGTTGGTACCCCATATCTAACCTATTTAAACTAGGAAAAGCCAAAAAACAAAATTCAAATCATCAACTTCAACTTTGATCTTTGATGAATATTGATGCCTTCAATTTCCTTTTGATAACTTCTCGTACAGCATCCGGTTTTTTTTTTCCCGCATGAACAGTGCCTGGACGCAATATTGTTGCCGCGCCCCTTTTTTCTTTCCATTGAAGATTTCTTTTGGCCGACGGATCCGAAAAAAAGCTACTACTATGAAATTTAAATTGCAAAAATAAATTACATAAATTGCAAAATAAATTACATATATCCTATACTCGTATAATACTAATTATACGAGCTTACAATAAATCTAACGGTAAACAAGTACCAACCCCAATCCATCTCGTCAACCACAACATTCAATCACATAAATAAAAATTAAAAGTTGCAATCTTATATGCAATTCCATTTCTAAATTAATTAATTTTACTCCCGATATCGTAAAAATTCAACCTCGCTCTGATACCACATGCTAGAAGTAGTAGCTCCGATCGAGACACTCGATCTTCGCACAGCGGAAGCTTATGCGATTTACGATATGAGACATAACTAATTAATCCTACGAGAATGTTAGTAGATTTACCCAAACCGGAGAGAGATGATAAAATCGACAAAGGGAGAAGCCGTAGTCTTCCGGATTGTATCTCCTAGCGACGACTTGTGGACGTCGATCCTCGCCGTAGAACCTCCTCGAATATGCACAAGAAAAACCCTTGGCGTTTCTTCTCTAAATACCTAGAACAAGAAACTAATTTTTCTCTTCTTTATTGGATGTGTGGCGCCAATTAATCTCTTGTGTTATTGTGCTAGGAGGAACTCTCTTTATATAGGAAAATAACTAATCAAGAGAGTTATCTTTTTCACCCCACAAAAATCTATTCCCATAAGGAAAAGATATTTGCTAACACCATTACCTATTCCCATAAGGAAAAGATAATTTTGCTACAAAATAAGAGATAATTCCCAAAAAATCAATCTCTTAATTTTCCATTAATTATCCAACAAATAGATAATTAATTAATTACACATGTGACATTATCTAGGAAAATTTCTTCTCCTAAATTATCCACAATAAATGGCGCTAACATCATCATTAAAATAATAGAAAATGTCTTTTCTATTTCACATATTATTTACCAAATAAATAATATTGCATATTCATTAAATATACCTACTATTTAATTTATTCTCGATGTTCCATAAAACGAGAAAACACTCGCGTGTTAGGAGCCAACCCGGGGACCATGGACCTATAACCAGTAGCTACAATAAATAAAATAAAATATACATCGAACAGAATATTTGTACTTAATTCATTAATTCCGGAATTACGCCACCATAAATCCGAAACTGAACTCTATCGATTATAGATATAACTTATTCTCAAAACGTCGAGTCGATTCGATAAGTGTCCATTGATATAATCACTACATATAAACTAACCCTTCATAGACTATCTGTACTGAAGTAGGATTATTTCCGTAAACCTTTTTCAATAAATCTTATCCTTATTTACCATTAACCCACTAGTGATCAATTAGTTCATAAGAAATACGAACTCCCGGGATTGATCAGTTTCTAGGATCAACAAATAAGGAGATTGTCTTTCTACTTCCCGCAGGAAGGAAAAGATTCCATATCTGTGAGACACACACTTCTCACTCATTCCAGAATAGTGCCAACGTGAAAGTGATTCGGACCGCACCTCTTAACGATTCTTAACGAACACATCAAACCCTATCCTGAAACCAGTAGGAGTCTGTAATCACTTCAGGATTAAGGTTAATCCATATATGATCATCTTGTGATTTAATAAGATTTCTCAATCACGGAATTATATGAGAAATACATATTAAATCGGTCTAGTCCTATATGATTCTCATCATATATAAATGCCCCACTTAGACAACCAATGTCGACGGTACAGATAAGACGGTCACACCATAAAGTGTTCTGGGCGCATTAATGGTGGTTTAATCAACAGACCCTATACTTTGATTAACTTCACCACGGACTAACATTTCAAGGGTATCACCATAAACTTAATCCTCATGTGTGACACACACTAAGTTATATGGCTACATATGATATGACTTGGGGTTTTCAGCAGTGTATTACTTATAAGCACGAAGCAAATAATAAGATGAGAATAAATCTATCATTTATTAATTCTAAAAACAATTACACAAATTGTCTTTCGGGCGTTGCTTCCAACAGGGTTGTCCTGAGGTTTCTCAAGAAATTTTTTTTGACGAGGTTTGGAGTGCCCAGGGCAATAATTAGTGACGGAGGGAGTCATTTCTGCAATAGGTTGTTTGAGAAGTTGATGATGATATATGGGGTTAGACAAAAGATTGCAGCAGCATATCACCCCCAGACGAGTGGACAAGTAGAAGTCACGAACAGAGAGATTAAGAATATCTTAGAGAAGACTGGGAATCCACAAGGAAAGATTGGTCTTTGAAATTAGATGACGCTCTTTGGGCGTATAGAACCTCTTATAGGACCGCGTTGGGATGTCACCATATATGATAGTATTTGGAAAAGCATGTCATTTGCTGGTAGAACTCGAGCACCGAGCGCTATGGACTACGAGATTTCTAAACATGGATGAGAATTTAGCCGGTGAAAAGAGAATGCTAGAGTTGAATAGATTGGAGGAGTTCAGACTTCAAGCGTATGAAAATGCTAAGATTTACAAGGAGAGAACGAAGCGCCTGCATGATAAAAAGATTATGAACCGCACATTTCAAGTTGCAGATAAAGTGCTGGTATATAATTCGCGTCTTCATCTTTTTCCTGGAAAGTTGAAGTTTAGATGGTATGGACCACATGTAGTCACGAAAGTTTTCAATTCAGGTGCATGTGAAGTTAGATATGAATACTCTGGGCAGACTTTCACAGTTAACGGCCACAGGCTAAAGCATTACCTAGAGCACAAGTATAACCCTAAGTTGGAAGTCTTTACGTTGACAGAGCCGGAGTATGAATAAAAGAGCCCTGTTAGTACAGTCGAGCTGACGAACATAACCTCAGAACTATTTCTAAAACCCTTATTCATTGCTTTTGTTATTTTGAGTTAATAAATTAGCATGGCAATCGCAAGGTTTTTTTCAGCACATATATCTTTGGTCATCTGACTAGAGATATATGTGGTTTTTTCCTTCACGATTCTCATGTGATACCCTCGTAAAAGTTTTCGCGTCTTGCTTAGGCCAATAACGGAATAAAGTGGATTAAACTGTTTTTGCGCACTCCTCCGGTATGCATAATTACCGCCACCTTATTTTCTTATTGCCCTTCGCATGTTACTCACAGTTTTTGGAAGTATTTTGGAAAACAGGTAACAACTTGGAAGAGGAATGACCTAGGAGCTGATGATTCTGCTCTGGGATTCTTTTTGACTCATCCAACATTTCCAGAGCTAATTACCTTTCCTTTTCTTTATTATTAGTCATTGGGGACAATGTCTATAATAAGTGGGGGGTAGGCGTCTTAGCTTAGCGGGTAGTCGAAAAAGGGAATAATTTTGAAATTTTTAAACACTGTTTTTAGCTTGCTTATTGCACGTTTTCAAGTAAGAAATCGGTAGAAAAGGAGCCCAAGTTCAATTTGAAGTGAGATATAGCATATTCAATTTAGTATGAAAAAATGAGCATATCTTGTGTTGCGTGAAGTAGTAACTTATTAATTATTATTCTATCAATGCAATCAATATTTGAGAACATAATCTGAGTGAGAAGTGTTTACGATTAGATGACAAATTGTTTTAACCGGGAATCATTATTTGTCTGTCTATATACCTTAACAAATTGTTGTAAGACAAGGGAAGCAACTTGAATGCCGCAAGAGGTGACCGGGACAAACGGACTTGTGAGAGAAAAGAGAAAAAAAGTGAGGAAATCTGCCAGAAAAAATGATGAAAGAAAAAAAATGAAAAAACAAAAAAGATGCAATTAAGGCAGTGAGGGAAGCGAACTCGTATAAAAAGGGCACGACCCTCGCATAGAAGAAACAAACGAGGACTTAAGAGCGATGCTCAGTCCCCGAGTCCGCATGACCCGATTAAGGTACCATGTTGTGTAACCAAGTCGGAAGGCAAGATGCGCGAGTGTATACGCAGGTAAGTTACGATTGTGTGGTTAATACAAGTTAATTCTCCTTACGAACGCACTATCACGACTGATTCATCACACAACACATTGATGCGTGGTAAGTAGTGATTAATGGGGAGCTTATGGATTGTGGCTTAATGTATGTTTCTGCCGGAAATCTTTATTGAATGTGTGGTAGTTGATGGATATTGCTCTTGGAGGTACATTCTGCCTTGATACTCTGCTCGCGGACGAGCAAAAGGCTAGTGCGGGGTAGTTGATGACGGTTAAAATAGTCTATCCTACGGCATCAACATTCTATCCATTATGAGCTAAAAATAATTGTTTTGACCTATAAAAATGAACCATTTGAGTTGAATATCATATGTCGGGTTCGTGAGTCGAGAAATCTGCACTTAGCGTTTATTTTCCCTATTTCGATATTATTTCGTGCATTATTTGATGATTTTCAGGATACGAAATATTGGGCTGAGCATCATGGGCGAATCTGGAGTGGACTGAACGAAAGGAATGGGCCTAGGGTATTCCAGAACCTTCCAAGTTAAGTCGGCTGAAGAAAAAGGACAAAATTGCCCTCGGTTTACCGAGAGGCGGTGCCGGTTTACCGGGCTTCGAGATCCTTTCGAAACGCGTTTTCTTGGACAAGGAGTAGAACTAGGTGTTTCCAAGTCGGTTTATGTACCTATAAATAAGAGGCTTCGCCTCAGAATTCAATGTACCCCAAATTATTCAAGGAAAATTATGCAATAAAAGTTCTTTGTTCTTTATTTTATTTATTTTAAGAGTTCTGGTCGGAGAGACGCCGCCGCCTAAGGAGAGATCCGAGGGAGATCTACGCTCGTCTTCAAGGGTATGATTTTCTGTCTTTTCCAAGATGTAGATCTATCGTTGTTTTATTCAACTAGTATGTTTTAATTGCCTATTTAGTTTAATTGTGTAGTAGTTAGTTTATTTTACCCCATGTGTTATAGATCTGATTCGTTGGTGAAGAAATCATGAAATAGTAGTTGCGTTCTTCAGATCTGCGACGGTCTATATCACTAGATCTGAAAACCTAGAAAATTACTAATTCATGATAATCGGCGCCAGCTACGTTGATCGATAGATTTAATTTACATGTTAGTAGCTTGATCAACTATTTGCATGTCATCGTAAACTAGCATGAAATACGAATAGTGAAGTGCTATGTTTGGACATTATCTTGAATGGACCCTAGGAACGTGCTGATCAATGTCGACAGCTGTCTAGGCGGGTTTGCGGTATGAGTTAGCGCTCAATATCGACAGCTCTAGTTCTTTATGCATATGGGCTATTACGGACTAATTAATGAGGGTAGCTAGCGTATAGATTGTCTACTACCATTGTCGGAGTAGATAGGGTTAGGAGTTGTACCCGTAGCTGAACAATGAATAAATTCACCAATGGGGAGGACTGTTGCATGTGTGGGGGGAATAACTAATTTCTCATAATTGAACTAATACTTTAGAAACTCGTTTTGCTTCGTGTGAAGAAGCATAACCCTGTTAGTTTGAGGCACCAAATTTACTACAGTCTACATTTTAGTTGGTCGTAGACCATTATCCGTGATAAGCTCAATCTTGATAATTAGACGTTCTTACGAGTCTCTGTGGGATCGACTTTGACTCGCCAGTACTCTACTACGATAAACCTAGTCCTATTGCTAGTAAGTGCTTTGCATGCGATCATCGTATTAAGTAGAATTTTGCATCTGCAAAGTGAGTTTCGGCTTCAGTGAAAGGCTTGTCATCAACAACTTTTCTCAGCACACCATTGTGCCAGTATTTGAAGCATTGATGAATGGTTGAAGGGACATTCCCATTCTTATGTAATCATGGCCTTCCTAGCAACATGTTGTAAGATGTATTAGCATCGATCACATGGAACAACATGCTTGAATTTAATTCATCGATCAAGACTAGTTGAATAAATCTACTAGATTTATACTAGAGCGAATTTTCTCAATGACAAACTCACCGCTCTTCTGGAGCTCGTGTAGATAAATATATTTTGGGGTGGGGTGAAGTTTGGCAGGTGGGGTAAGTAGGGCGGTTACGGTACGGTATGATGGGGAGGTAGGTAAGGTAAGGCAAAGATGGGTGGTGGGTAGGGTAAGGTGCAGTGCGATAATGTAGGGCGTGGTAGAGTTTGGTAGGATGAGGTGATGGGTATGGTAAGATAAGATGGGATAGTGGGTACGATAGGATGGGGTGAGATAAAGTAGGGTGTGATAGGGTTATGTAGGAGAGTGAAGAGGTATGTAATTAGGGTGGTAGGGTAGGGTAAGGTAAGGCGAGGTTGAAGTAGAGTGGGCAACGAGGTAAGGTGCGCTGGGGTATTTGATAGGTGAGTGATAGGTAAGGAAGTGTGGGTATAATGGAGTAGAATGGTGTGGTTGGATGTGGTAGAGTATAGTGGGTGGTGGAGGAGGTCCATCCTACCCTACCCCACTCCACTCCACTCCACCCACCCTACCGTGCCCTTCATCTTCTGCCCTAACCTACCTTATGTACCATACTCTACCCTACTCCATCTCACTCAACATTAATTCACTAATATGCCATACTCATCACTCAACGCGACACAATTTATATAATTTGTTTTACTTTCGTTCTTTCATATTCCAAACACATCAATGGAATTAGTTCATTCCATTCCATTCTATTCATGCGTAATAAGCATGTCATTTTATATCACCCCAGTACCAAAGCCCTTAGCTAGCTTCTTTTAAAATTTAGGGCCAACTCTCGCCAGATCTAGAATTGTCATGAAGTCGAGCAACGCCGTTAGTCACCACACATCCTAGAATGTGTCTAAAGCACTCATCTAAAGGTCCAAGTCATTGTTTAGAATTCTTGATTGTGCAACGGGTATTTTTCGAGTTATACCAAGTGGATAGTCATAATTAATCCAACTCACACCTAGTGTGTGTAAAAGAGAATAAGAAATAATAATAGTCATCCACTTGGTATAACCCGAAAATACCCGTTGCACTATAAATTTTTTCTGACAAGAAGGGATTCTGTATTTATCAAGACAAATAATTATTCATACCTACTGCCTTTTCATTAGATTATCTTCCTCAAGGGCCCATCAGAGATTGTCCCTAGACAAGTTACATGGTCAACAACCATTGTCACTTCATCAATCAAGGTCAGCAAGGCTAAAGACCAATCACAAAAATCAGTAGAATACATAATCTTCAATAATCATAATCACATAATTAGTAAGTACTAATCATTTGGACTAATTTGGACCTCCATAACAAAACCAGAGGACTACAATCCAAATTTAGACTAAAAACAATCCAAAACTAGAATAGGGCAAACAACACCACTCCCAAAACACTTTAAAGAACATAAAATGGTTTCATGTCATTCCATTCCACCACACATAATACCACCTATATAATATAACACTACATTAGAAATATTAGTATACTCTAAGGATCATTTCCACCACATTAATTATGAAATACTGGGATTCTAACCCTCTTTGTACAGACCATGAAATATATGTCACCAGCAACGTAAACCAGGGAATGTTTTGGCCTTCAATGAGCTGAAGTTGAAGCTTCTTGCCTAGGTTCCCTCAAGTACTCAAGAAGCTTTTCAGCCTGCAAATGTGAAACATATATCATGAGACATAGTAATCCCGGAGAAATGATCCACTGATTTAAAAGCTCTAGAGATTTGATGAAACAGATAACATCTAGAAGCCAGAACCGGAAAGTTATTGTGTGGTGAGGGAATTTGAGGTGAAGTGACGGATGAAACGATCAGAACCACACAGTTTTAATACAGAATGAAGGTGTGTGGTGTGTGGTGTGTGGTGTGTGGTGTGTGGTCACACAATAATCTCCCGCCAGAACCGAACCGTGAGATCGGTAACATAACATGTTACTATGCGATAATTTTGTTAAATGAAAAACTCTTCATACAATAATTTCACCTAAAAGCCAACATCACCATTAATTCAAGACTAACGTATAACCACTCTCCAACAACACCTCTCTATAATTGGATCAAAAGATGTTTGTGGGTACCTGTAAGTATCAGCACATGTAAGTTAACCTAACTATGAGAGAGTCTTTAATATGAACGCCACCGAGCCAGAAATTAGATACCTAGACCATCGTAAATAACCTTTCTTGTCTTTTAATCTTATCTATTTTTCCTTTCTTGTCCGCAGATACATGTACAAGACTAGTTGCACCATCTGAATTGGAGGACGCGGAAAAGGCAATTAGCAAAAAATACAACAGCAGAGCAGTTAAAACTGATAATCCGCCTACGAGCATCTAAACCCCATCACTAAATATAGCAAAACAGTTAAACACCTCATTACAAATTCTTAGAAAATTTTACTCTCCACTTATAGCAACTAACATAAAGCACTACAAACAAAGATTCAATGTTACAATGAAGCAATTTATTCACAAAGATATGGTTAAAAACCTCACCTTGTGTTTAGCCTTAGCAGTTCCAACTTGTGACAGGGCAACAAGAGGAGGAATCCCACCTTCTCTAACCAACAATCCGCGATTCCTAACACTCTCTCCACACAACTGTAACAATGTCAGCACTGCAAACTCCTTTCCCTTATCAGACCCATCCTCAATAGCTTCAACAAGGGCTGCAATCCCTCCTTCTTCAACAATGGCTTCCTGTCCCAACTCAATCCCAGCTAAGCTATTCAATACCACCATAGCCTTCTCAGCTAATCCTGTTCCTTCCTCTGTCACTAGTCCCACTAATGGTCTAACCGCCCCAGCATTCAAAGCCCTCTCCTTATTCAATTTCACTGAACAGAGCTTGTATAGTGTCGTTAAAGCATCCTTTTTCCCTCTGTTTGAACCACTCATCAGTAATGCTACCAGCGGTGGGATAGCCCCACATGCCCCAATCGATAATTTGATATCTTCATCTATCAAAGCTAAATTCAGCAATGCACATGCTGCGTTTTGCTTAGATGTTTCAGTTCCGGTCTTTAGCACATATATGAATGATTTAATAGCTGTAGCATTTGCCATTAGGGTTTTAATACCTTCATGGAGAGAAAGATTAAGAAGGGCAGTAACAGCATGCTCCTGAGTTAACGGATCCGAGCAGCGTAACAAAGGAATAAGAGCCGGAACAGCTCCGGCCTCACCAATTAAAGCACGATTATCAGCCCTATTCTTTGCCAACAGTCTTAATTTAGCTGCCGCCGATCTTTTCACAGCAACCGACGACGAATTCAGCCCGTCGACGCAAATTTTGACAGTCGGTTGGAGATCCTCCGGTGAGATACTCTCGATAATTTCAGTGGAGAACGTTTCCCTCTGTAGAAACCCAGGACAGGGTTCGGCCTCAGCCTCAGCCTCGGCCTCAACACCCGAGTCACAGTTGGAACCGGGTACAGTGACGGCGGCAAGACGACGGAGCTCGCCGGAGATATCACTGGAGCAAGCAGAGCCAAAGGATCGAGTGACCTCCAGGTGAAGGAAACGGTCAGCATCATCTGAAGACAGGATTTTGGAGGCAGTATGTGTAGAAGGCTTATTGGCGAGTTCTCCGAGGCAGTGGTCAAGGGTGGCGGTGGCGGTGTCGGAGAAGTTGCAGGAAGGAGTTGGAGATGAAAAAGAGAAGGAACGGGTCGGGTGGTGGTGGTGGTGGTCGGGTTGGAAGAAACTGGAGCGGATAGTCCGCATGGATCGACCCATGGATCGTTGGATTTTGGCGGAGGAAGGAGGAGGGGTGTAGTAATAGTAAGATTTATTAGTTTGGAGGAAAGAAAAAGATGGAGAAGATAAATTGGGATCAGAAGAAGAGTAGGAATGAGAATCTTGAGGTGATACCATTGCTTTAAGGATAATAACTATTAGAAGAAAAAGGAAAGAAGAAGATATATATATATATATTACATGTGAAATGATGTAATCTAATGGGATTTTTTTTAAATGTGTTTACAGCTCATGCTCAGGAGAGTGTAGTGGGAGTTGGTGTGAGGAAGAAGATGATGAAGATTAAGAAAGGGAAAGGGAAAGGGAAAGGGAAAGTTAAAGTGAGAGGGAAAGGGTATAGATATCAATGAAATTTGTGTAGCGGAATAGGGGAAAAGATCCCCAACGGTGCATCATCAACAAGTGCATCAACAAGTGCATCAAAACGGTGTCGTTTTGATCTAAAACGACACCGTCTCGATATGATTAAAAAAATAAAAAATAAAAACACACAGTTGAAACGGTGTCGTTTCGGGTCGAAACGACACCGTTTCGCTGCACCTCGACTTGCACAGCTCCATTTGTACCGGCGGGGATCGAGCTCCGGCGGAATAGAGACGAGGAAGCTCTAGTGTATCACAAAAGGAAAAAGTACTTATTAAAAACTATAATAATTAATAAAACTATAACAATTACCCCTCAAAAAAAAACTATAATAATTAATAAAACCACAACATTTTGTATTTAAAAAAAAAAACATTTTGTAATTTGCTCATCGACATTGCGTCCTTTCCGTGTTCCATGGCCATGGACGTGGATCTTGTTGCTCCTCCCAGCTCAAATGGACGTGGATCTATTTTCGAAGAAGTATAAAGCACAATACCGAAGATTTGATTGAGGCTGGTTAAATTGAGGATGAGGATGAGGATGAGGATGTAGCCTTGCTTCATATGGATTAAGGAAATTTCACAACCCGTGGGAAAAACATTTGACTACTAGTTTATTAATTACTCTTTGTTGTTTTCATTTCATACCGGTGAGGTGGATGATCCAGAAGTTTTGGATGATACACTCGGCTGGGACTCTGCCCTTCACGAGATTGAGAAGACCTGTTCAAATTGTGATTCAAGTTGACCTTCCGGTGAAGCGTATAAGACCGCATGAAAGACCTAGAAAAGGGCCTTAGCCATTCATCTGATTGGTAGGTCTGTCAGTTTGAATGTTCTTCAACAACGCTTGCGGTCCATTTGGAAATTGCCATCGGCGTGTGAAATTGCGGATCTTGCAAGGAGATATTTCATGTTGCAACGGTTGTACCAAGTTGCGTACATTATAGTCTTTCATTTTTACTTTTTTTTTTCATATAATACACTTTTATGGTGTGTGGAAGATTTTAAATGGGAGGTTGTAATTCGCGTCACTTGGTACAACCTTCGTACAACGCTTGTATTATAAAATTTGTTATTTTGTAGCCCGTTTTCAAAGTACGAAGGACAATTTACATGCCCTCAAATGACGGGCCATGGATTATGCGAGGACACTATATAAATGTTTCCAAGTGGAAACCCAATTTTGAACCTGATGTTGACTCAGCAACCTCAACCAAAGTCTAGATCTGACTCCCCGACCTCCCTATAGAGTTGTTTGAAGACGAATGTATCCGAATCATAGGGGGGCATGAAGGAAATATGGTAAGAGAAGACTTAGCTTCTGCTGAAGCCATCATAGCACGTTTTGTACGAATTGTGTAGAGATTGATCTTGTAGGTTCTGTTTGGTTTCGGGTTAGGTTGGATTGAATGAGTTCAGGAGAGAGAAAAAGAAATAAAATAAAGTGAAATAATGATTCTAAAGTTGAAATCCTGTATTGAAATTCGTGCAGATTAAGAAATGATTGGTGAAAGAAATTTTAATAATAAAATAAAGTGAAATAGTGATTATAAAGTTGAAATATTGTATTGAAATTTGTGTAGATGAAGAAATGATTAGTAAGAGAAATTTTAATGAGCTATTATATTGATAAAGCAATAGTTAAATAGTGTAGTGAGTGAATAAATGAATTGATTAATATTATTTTATTTGTTGATGGTGAAATGATTGGTGGAAGAAATTATAATAAAATAATGGTAATAGTGGAGTGAATAAAATATTGAGTTGAACCCTGAACCTTGAACCCAAACCCGAAACCAAACAAAGTCTTAGGGGTGAATGGTTGGGTCTTAACAACTTTCCATTTTCAAAATCACTTAACACAAGTTTAAGTGTGTCTTTAGGCTTTAGTCATTTGACACGTGTGTCTCAAGTTTAAATGGATATGTAGCGCGGATTAAGGACAAGTATATCACTTATCAGATCAAGAACAACACTTAGGTAAGTGCAAAAAAGCTCAAGAAAAGATCAAAGCAGCTCAATACAATATAAGTGCACAGACATATGCAATGACAATTAAAAGTATGCAGTGACACTTGATTTTCACTATCAAATAAGTACAGGTTAGGTTTAGCTCAGTTTATTGATCATGTTGTTACAATATTATGGATAAAGGAATGCTGATAAAAGAGGATGTGTTTAATTGAACACATCCCAACTCAATGTAGCAGTCAACTCAGCACAGCTGAATAGGCAACATGCAACTCAACTCAGTTGAGTAACACAGCTAGGCAATTATTCTGTTGTAACAGACTTCTAACTTCCTTTTAACTAATCCATTAGGTGTATGATCTATATATACTCCATTATCAGTATCATTGTAACAAAAAGAACTCATTTTTGATTATTCTGAGTAATAAGAATTTAGTTATATATTTTGTTGTGTTTTCAATTTCACAACATCAACATGGTATCGGAGTTTGAGACTTGAGAGTTTTCATTGATTTTCTGCGTTTTTACTTTGTTTTAGGAAGAAACTTCAGAGTTTTCTTTATCTGTTCTTGTGATTTTCAAAGATTCTTGAGAGAAGTCTGTGTGAATTCTTATTTCTTGATCAGTTCTTGATCACCTTTAGCTGTTTTTGTATAATTTGTGTGATTGGAAGTTTGTTCTTGATAGCCATGGCAGCCATGAAGCAAGAACTATGTCCTTCTATTCCCTTTTACGTTCATCCCAATAAGAATCCTTCATCAGTACTGTGCAGCCACCGATGAATGAGATTAATTTTCATCCATGGACAATGTCCATGGAAATTATTTTGATACAAAGAATAAGAATGGTATTGTTGATGGTTCCATCAAAAAGCTGGATGCAAGTTCTTATAATTTTCATGTTTGGAGGCAGTGTGACACAATGGCCAGAACTTGGCTCTTGAATTTAGTTGAGGATACAATTGCACAAAGTTGATGTATTTCAAGAGTGTTGAGGCTGTTTGAAAGAATCTTGCACAGAGGTTTGTAACTGTTGATGCCTTCGTATTATTAGATTTTCTTGAAGAGTTGAATTCACTGAAGCAAGGAGAAGATTCGCTGCATCATTATTTCACAAAGTTGATGGTACCCTAGGAAGAAATTTAGACCATCAGGCCAATTCCCGTGTGTAAGTGTGATCCATAATGCCACTATGATGCCATACAGATTCTGCTAGATCACATGGAGACAAAACACGTGATGAAATTCTTGAAGGGATTGAGGGATGAATTTGAGCCAATTGTGTCTCAAGGCATGCTGATGGTGCCTTTCCCTGAGATTCAAGATGCCTTTGCAACGGAAATCAAATTTGAAAGGCAGATAACTTATGTGATAAATAAAGCAAAGAATCTTCTGCTATCTTGATGGCTAAAAAGGTTAGAGGTGATCAAATTGGGACTAGATCCAGTTATCTCAGCAGAGCTAAGAAAACTAAGAATATGCCTGCAAGAAGCTCTAAGGCGAAGAATATTAAGAAAGTTAAATGCAATTTCTATGATTTTAATGGCCATACTGAAAAGAGCTGCTACAAGAAACATGGCTATCCTCCTGGTTTCAAATCAAGAAGGGCAAACATGGTGGAGCAAGCAAGTATGAATCAATCAGCTGAAGAAGATTAGGAACTTGGGTCAGCAAGATCATAGTTTCAAGGTCTCACTGCACAACAGCTAGAGAAGTTGATGGTTGTGCTAAATTCTGATTCATCTGCCCATGCAGTCAACCAGATTAACACTGTGAATCAACATATCTCACCGGTCCAAGGATCAAGTGACATTTGTGTGGTAAAACCTATACAATGGATCTCGGATTCTGGTGCCGCGTACCATATTGTATACTCCTTGGAGCAATTAAGTAATCTCAAACTTGTTTCCAACATGTGAGGGGGATTACCAAATGGCAACAATGTACATGTTACACACAAAGGGCAAGTGCAGATAAATTCTCAACTGACCTTGCACAATGTGTTGTATATTCCTGGTTTCTAGGGTTGTAAATAAGCCGGGGTACTCGTGAGCTACTCGCACTCGACTCGTAAGAGAGTTCTACTCGATTCGGTTCTTTTCGAGTTCGAGCTCAAGTCGAGCTACTCGAATAATTAACCAAGCCGATATCGAGTTTTAAATATGGTAATCGAGAAGCTCGCGAGCTTATCGAGCTTGATTAAATAGTTATTATTAATTAAATTTATTAAATTTATTATAAAATATTATTTTTTTATAATTCAAAACTTATTATTCGAGTTGAATATTAGACGAGTCGAGCTCGATCTTGCCATATTTCATTAAAAAATAAATGGTTTCTAAGAAAATAATCGAGCTTACGAGCCGAGTCGAGCTATATCGAGTACTTAGCAAGTCGAGTTCAATCTTGCCTTTTTATGGCATGATCGAGCTTGAGCCGAGTTTCGAGCCCAAACCTTTTTAGTCGAGTCGAGCCCTATGGAGTATCGACTCGACTCGGCTCAATTACACCCCTACTGGTTTCAAATATAACTAGTGTCTTTACCAGCTTTTATTAATCATTCTGATTGTACAGCTGTCTTCACTGATAACAAGTGTGTTTTGAATGACAACTATAAGAACATGATTGGTTCAGCTGATCTGCACAAAGGACTTTATGTTTTGTTATAGCAACCTACGAAGAAAGCTGTTGTTAAATCTGCTTATAATTGTGTACAAAATAACACTTTGTCTGATAGAGTAGATGATAATCTCTTATGACATTATAAGATGATAACCTCTTATGACATAACCTACTGAGCAATCTAGCCCGGGAACAAATGCATCCGAGGCATCCAGTGGAGGACCTATCCCAGTCAGCCAGGCACCTGCACCAATTCAGTTGAAGAGATCGGCAAGAACCATAGAATCACCAAACTTTTATCAGGGAGGTGTTAACACAATACATCATACACCACATATGCTGAGCGAAGTAATGAGTTTGGCAAGACTATCTACTAAGTATGCTAAATATGCCTGTGAAATTGATGTTGGAACAGAACCAAAGACATACAATCAAGCAATCAAACATGATGAGTGGAAAGAAGCAATGCAAAAAGAGATTGAAACTTTACAAACCACTCACACATAGAAAGTGGTTGATCTGCCACTTGGCAAGAAGCCCATTGGATGCAAATGGGTATACAATATTATGTATAATCCCGATGGATCTGTAGATAGATACAAGGCCAAATTAGTAGCAAAAGGTTACACTCAAACACATAGCATTGATTAACAGGAGACCTTCTGACCAGTTGTGAAGTTCACTACAGTCAGAACTTTGCTAACAGCAACAACAACTAATAACAGGCATCTTCATAAGATGGATGTGTTAGGTGTGATGCCCGAAAGACAATTTTGTAATTGTTTTATTTAATAAATGAAATGATATTATTATTCATATTTATTATTCTCATATTCACCGATGTGACAATAGTATTTACACTACAGAAAACCCTAAGTATATCGTTTATGTAATCACTTAACTCAGTGTATGGTATATACACGGGAGGATTGAGTTAGTGAAGATGTACTTAAAATACAATTAGCCCGTAGAAAAGTTAATCGAGAGTATCGGGTCTCTCCTTTAACGTGCTATTAATGCGCCCAGAACACAATAGGTGTGATTGTCTTATCCGGACTTTCGGTTAAGAGAACCTAGTGGGGCATTTATATATGATAGATATATCATATAGAAATTTGGACCGATTTGATTAGAGTTTACGATATAATTCCGTAATCGAGAAGTCTTATCGAATCAATGGATGATCATATTTATGGATATATCTTAATCTGAGGTGATCACGGTCAACCGCTTGAATCGATTATGAAGTTTGACTTGACGGTTAAGGATTACACCGAGTCGTGGTGCGAATTACCCCATCTTGGCATTGTCTTGGATTGAGTGAGTAGTCGTGTTATCACGGATACGGAATCCATTCCTTCCATTTCCGAAATAGATAGACAGCCTCCACTTATTTGTTAATCCTAAAACCGATCGATCCATGGAGTTCATATTACACCGATTAGCTACCAAAGAGTTGTATGAATTAATTGATCACTAGGGGTTAATGGTAAATAAGGATAAGAGGTTCTAGAAAGGGTTAACGGTAACTTCCCGATTTAGAATGAATAGATCTATGGAGGATTAATCCATATGTAATGATTATATCAATGGGCGCTTATTATTATTCTCGTGAGGAGATAAATATAATCTCATAATCGGAGGAGTGCGATCACGGGATTATGGTGGCATATTCTGTGATTGATTTATCGAATATAATTATTATGTTCGTAAGATAATTATTTATTTGATTTATCGGAGCACGATTATTAGTCCATGGTCCCCGACGTGCCTCCTAATATAGCATAGCTATTCTCGGACGTCGAATCCTAATAATATTAATTTAGTTCTTGTTGGACTTTATTAAAACGATATGTGAATTAATTGTTTAGTGGACTATTAAATTAGTTGGGCTAAATAATTAAATACACGGAAAGACATTTTAAATGAATTTCACCAAATTAATGTTGACAATTTTGACCCAATTGGTCAAATATGGAAATTGCGTGTGACCTTTTATTTGATCAAAGGTGGCGCAAGTTTGATTAAATATTTGTTAAGAAATTAGTTTTCTTGGATAATTATTTGACATGTGATTTATCTTTTATTTGTTAAATGATAATTCATGGAATATTAGATAATAATATGATTTATCCTAATTTGTTTGGGATAATTATTTTATTTATCTTTTATTTGGAAAAAGGATTAATGTAATAATTATCTCTTAATTATTTAATCCTTGGAGGCTAAGTTTTACTCTCCTATATAAAGAGAGTTCTCCCAAGCCTTAACACACAGATTGTAAATTTCGACTTCTCCTCTTAGAGAGGAAGAAGGAAATTTTCGGCCAAGGGTGTAAGAAAGGAAAATCTTGGAGATTTTCCGGGTAGCATATCGGAAGGATTCGAGACGAGGATTTCCTTCCACCGGGAGTTGCTTGGATCACACGATCGGAAGACTGTGGTGCTCTTCACACCTTCACATTCATCCTTTTGCGGTTCTTCAACTTGGATTTTGAGATCCAAGAGGTATGATCTACAACCCCCTTGTAGATGTAGATCTAGTTATTTTATTACGTGTATTTTATAGATCTAGATCCTTAAAATCGCTTCCGCTGCGGATGATATTACTAACAGGATGTCAATACAGATTTCTTGCATAGAGATCTTCATAAAGAAGTTTGCATGCACCTCCCTGATAAAAGTTTGGTGCTTTTATGGTTCTTGCCGTTCTCTTCAACTGAATGGGTGTAGGTGCCTGGCTGACTGGGACTGGTCCTCCACTGGATGCCTCGGATGCATTTGTTCCTGAGCTAGATTGTTCATCTGACTCACTCAACTGGTCATCAAAACTCCTGAAAACAGGTAATGGGACCGGCATATCAATATTATGCTGAGCCTTGCCTAGAACATGCTTAAATAAGGGCATGTAAGTCTCATAAAACCGAGTGTTTTTAGAAACAAATACATCTTTGTTGTTGATATCCAAGAGTATTGCACCACTGGATGTGTTTGAATTCACATGATAGACACATGTCTTGCATCTAGAATCAAACTTTGTTTTATATTGCTGAAAAGTGCTAGAAAAAAATAAGCATCCAAAGTCTTTAAACAAGGAATAGTTTGGTTTGGTGCCATATAACACCTCATAAGGTGCACTTTCAGCATAGGTGTAGGTGTTGCATTAATCAACTTAACGTCATGTAACAAACAAAAACCCCAATATTCATTTGGTAGGTTACTATATAACCTCAAACCTCTTGCTACATTAAGCAGATGCTGATGTTTCCTCTCAACAATGTTATTATGTTCAGGTGTGCTGACATATGAGGTTTGATGAATAATGTCATGTTGCTCATAAAAAGATTTCAGCTGAAATTCAGCTCTATTATCAGACCTAATCACCTTACTGATCTTATTACATTCACTAGAAACGAATTTAGCAAAAGATTTAACAGACTCGAAAGTTTCAGACATCTGTCTCATAAGAAACACCCATTTAATCTAGAAAAATCATCAATAATAATTAAGAAATACTGCCAACCATTCACAGTAGAGTGCCTTAAGGGCCCCAAATATCAATATGGACAAAATAAAAAACAACATTAACAATAGTTGTACTTAAAGGAAAAAATGTTTTCTTCCGTTTAGTCATGGGACATACAAGCACAAGTGTATCCGAGGCATCCAGTGGAGGACCAGTCCCAGTCAGCCAGGCACCTGCACCCATTCAGTTGAAGAGATCGGCAAGAACCATAAAAGCACCAAACTTTTATCAGGGATGTGTTAACACAATACATCATACTCCATATATGCTGAGTGAAGTAATGAGTTTGGCGAGACTCTCTACTAAGTATGCTAAATATGTCTGTGAAATTGATGTTGGAATAGAACCAAAGACATACAATCAAGCAATCAAACATGATGAGTGGAAAGAAGCAACGCAAAAAGAGATTGAAGCTTTACAAACCACTCACACATAAAAAGTGGTTGATCTGCCACTTGGCAAGAAGCCTATTGGATGCAAATGGGTATACAATATTATGTATAATCCCGATGGACCTGTAGATAGATACAAGGCCAAATTATTAGCAAAGGTTATACTCAAACATATAGCATTGATTAACATGAGACCTTCTGACCAGTTGTGAAGTTCACTACAGTCAAAACTTTGCTGACAGCAGCAACAACTAATAACATGCATCTTCACAAGATGGACGTCAATACAAATTTCTTGCATAGAGATCTTCATGAAGAAGTTTGCATGTAGCTTCCTCCAGGTTTTAAGACTGACAAGCCAATTCAGGTTTGCAAGTTAACCAAATCCCTATATTGATTGAAAGTAGCCAGCATACAATGGAATTGTAAGCTGACAGAGTCATTAGAGCAACATGGGTTTGTTTAGTCTAATAATGATCACCGTTAGTTCACAAGAGGATCAGGAAAGTCCTCTATTACTTTGCTGGTTTATGTAAATGACACAATAGCAGCCAGTCATGAACATCAACTGATTTAGCAAGTAAAAGACAATTTGCATAAACAATTTACAAACAATGATCTTGGTAAACTGAGATATATTTTAGGCATCGAAGCTTCCAAAACACCTTAAATCTTCTCCAAGAATATGAGTTTTTAGAGGCCAATCGTGCCAGAACACCTATAGAATCTAAGCAGGCCTTACATCATGGAGATTCAGCTTTGCTAGATTATAATACTGCATACAAATCACTAGTTGGAAAGCTAGTATATCTAGCTTTTACTAGACTTGACATAGCCTTTACAATTCAACATTTGAGTCAGTTTCTGGACACATATACTGAAAATCATATGAAGGCTGCTCACAGGCTTTTGAGATATTTGAAAGCCAATGCATTTTTTCCCAACTAAGAAAAATTTTGTTTTAGAGGATTCACTAATAGTGATTGGGCTGGATGCCCTAAAACAAGAAGATCTATTTCAGGGTATATGATGTTCCTATGAGATGCTCATTCTCATGGAAAGCTAAAAAGCAAACAACTATTGCAAGAAGTTATTCAGAAGCTGAGTACTAGGCTATGGCTAATGTTATATGTGAACTTTCATGGCTTGTTTACATTCTCCAAGATTTGCGGATCCTTGTTCAACTATATGCTCTATTATTTAACGACAATGCCAGTGCTATGCACATTGCTCACAACCCTATTTTTCATGAAAGAATTAAGCACATTGATATTGACTGTCATGTTGTTAGAGACAAAGTCAAGTCTGGGCCGCTCAAACTCCTGCTTGTGCACACCAAGGATCAAATTGCTGATATTCTCGCCAAGGATTTGTACGCACCAATCTTCTCTTATTTTCTAGACAAACTAGGTATTTCTAAGATCTTTCAACCAAAGTTCCAGTGGATAAAGGAATGTTGACTACAAAAGGACGTGCAAGTTGATTCATGTAACACTCTCAGCTTGATGGGGGGGTGTTACAATAAATGGATAAAGGAAAGTTGATACAAAATGATGTGCTCAACTAAACACAGCCCAGCTCAATGTAGCAGTCAACTCAACACATCTGATAGAATCAGCTCAACTGAGGAGGCAACAAGAAATTTAGCTCAGCAGAGTAATATAGATAGACAGTTATTCTGTTGTAATAGACTTGTAACTTTATTTTGACTGATTCATGATGTGTATGCTCTATAAATACCCCATCAGTAGCATATTAACAAAAAAAACTCATTTTTGATTATTTTGAGTAATAAGAAATCCGTATTATATTTTGTTGTGTTTTCAATTTCACAACTTCGACACATGCAATGAAAGATAAGCTAGATAAGCATTCAAAGACCATTCACAATACATAATGTAAGTTCAAGTCTAGTGAACTTTATATTTATACAACTTTCAACTATGAGTTATGAAACAACTCAATAGTGGTCAATGTTGTACCAACATTGCCTTGGATCTGAACCTCCATTCTGTATGAATTATTTTATTAAATTTACTAGAGTGTAAAATCACTAAACTTACTTTGAATCACATCTAATTAACAAAACAACAGCGTGATCCACACAAATTTTCAACTCAAATCTCTGCTCAAAGTCTGAATCACCCAACCTTCATTGTTGCAGTATTTTGATTGAATCTTTAGCTTGATCTTGATCTTCTTGTCAATTTGACTTGAAACAAATTACTTAGTGTGTTCTTTTCCACCTTTTCTATTACAACTAGGAGATCAATCTAACTCAGACCAGCTCAAATCAGCTCATAATAAACATATTGCTCAAATACACTCTCTCTGCTTTGTTCAACACTTTTACAAATTATGAATGAATGAATGAAACAATTCAATCTCAGAAGAAAATAGAAGAGATGCATAAATTTATGTCAGGTGTCAAACTTTGTTTTGAAAGATATCTATGTTGCTTTCATATTATGCAAGCTTCAAAAGACTCAGTATCATTAAAATCTAATTTACGAACCCCGCATATGAGTTATTGCTTAACCATATTCAGTATGGTAGAGATACCAACACAACCGAGTCTCATATGCCACAAATTGCCATCAACTTGTGTCATGAGGCTCTCTTAACCTTACTGTAAATAAAGTTATCAAGCTCAATCGTGTATATGTTTCCTTCCGGCCATTTGGCATGTCACAACACTGTTCCTATTGACAATTTGAATGACACGCCTCTTGGAACTAAAACACACATACGAACCAATGTCACTCAGTTGTGAAACCCATAGAAGATTATAAGATAGTTTATCAACAAACAGAACATTGTTTATAGATATATCTTTGTTACCAACTTTGCCCTTGCCAATGGTCCTTCATTTAGTGTTGTCTCCAAAGGTCACATTTCCTTGTTTTGATGTATCTTTAAAACTGAAGAACAAACTCATGTTACATGTCATGCACCTAAAGCATCTACTATTCTGATATCATATTGTTGACTTCTCATTCCAAACCACCACGCATTCATACAAAAAAGACAGAATCTGAGGCACATATCTAATTCTTGGGTCTTCTCATTAATACCAGATCTATCGATGATAGGATCTTAAAACTCAAACCTTCATAATCCTTAGTCCCTTCTCACAAAACCTTCTAGGATAATCATTGATATGAATCGAATCATTAGGCATCTTATAAATATCAAATTTAAGCTCATGACTGTTCTTGAAATGCATAAAATAATTTATATTCTTTGGTCTAGCATGCCAAGTAGATGCATCGTGTCTGTGATTTGTGAAAGGTCTCTTGTGTGCATGTTCAACATAAGGCATTGAGTGACATGTTGCATTAAGCCAATTCCTAGGATGCACATATTTGGATGTATCATCTTGGCATATTTATATGCTTTTGGTCTCTCAATGTAAGACTATTTAGAATATTAATGAAACATTTATTATATTTTCCCTTCTTTTACTCCCATTTTAATATAAGTTCATTATTTTTCATTCATTTACAACAATAACATTAATGATATTCAACTAGTATCTTATGTTTTATCATTTAAATATATATATGATATTACTACATCTGTTTTAAAATAACCGTCGCAGTTGCCAAAATATATTTTTTTCATTTTATATGAAACGATATCATTGTCAAAGCAATATTTATTGTATTTTTATTTGTTTTACCCTTATTTATTACTGCGGCGAACCACCTTTATAATTAGGGTGGTCTCAAGCCCCAAATGTTGTCAAGCCCCCCTATGGTCTCAAGTCCCCCCAAATTTTTATTATTGTATTAGTAGTAGTGTTAATATTAGTATGTTATGTGTCTTTTTTTTTTGAACAAAAGACCTTATATCCTAGTGGTTTAAGAACAAGCCCTTTTTAGTCTCTATTATTCTAGGTTTTAAGTTCAAATCCCACTACAAACATTTTTTTATTTTTTTCCCGGATTTCTTTTAGCTTTGCAGTTTATATACCAAGATCACCCCAAATTTTTTTCTGGTTCCGCCACTGTTTATTACGGTAGGATATAAAAAAGGAGGTTACATTAAGTGTTATAAAACTAAGAGAAATAATAGAAAAACAAGAGGAAATACAAGTATAGGAGAAAAGAGAATTGTTTGTGTATTATTTCAATGATATAAGAGGTATTTATAGTAAATTCTAAGGTATGAATATAATAAATAAATAGAATCATAATATTACAAAAGATTAATCAGAATCAATCAGTATCAATAGACAATCCAAAATATATTATTACATAATATCAATGACTTTCTAGTCATCTTTATTATAAAAATTAATATATTAACCCAGATCTTTAATATACGTAATTTTGACAACTGCATCAGATAAATTAAAACGTAATAAATTTTTAATTTTTCTTCCAAAAAATAAGAAAATTTTAATTTTCTTAAACTATTTGAAAAGAGAAAGAAATTAATTTCCTTAAACTCATGAAATATGATAATTTGTCTAACCAAAGGCAACGGGGAAAATGTTTAGTTTGGTCTACTTGCGTTTTTCCCACGCACATACGTGTCCATATAGACCACATCATGGGATTGTTGAAAGCAACGTTAATTTGTGTAAGCCAGCTAAGAACTTTGATTTGATAGTCATAATCTTTTTTATTTTTATTTTAGGGATATCTGATAGTCTTATTTTAATAAGATGTTCAACTCTTTTACCTCAACAAAAACAAAGTGTTATATATATATATATTTTTTTGAAAGTGATATTTTTTGTTTGGAACTCAACGGATGGATAGCGTGTGGCCCAAGAATTGAATGTAGTCAAGCATGGTAGACCTGTTTCTGTGTTCGGCCAAACGTCCCTTTTATATGTACAGTGAGATATTACGGGTATAACTATTGTGTCACAACGCGTGATATAATATAAACAATTATTATTACGGGCATAAGTATTGTTTCACAATGAGCGGGAGTATTGATTATAATGAGATATAGATTGATTGTGATGTTTAGGAAGCAAATTGATTGTGATGTTGACCCACTATAATCAATGATTTAAAAATGTCTTGTCGTTCTTGTAGGTTATTTTATATAATTAATACTATAATTTAATTGTGTGTTTACGTATATTTATTTACGGTACGCTATTATACAATCGTAATAAAAGTGGTTATTCGGTTCAGATTGGATTCCAAATATTTTATTTGGTGCGGATTTAAAGTGTAGTTTATGATTATTTTAATAGGCGATATTAGAAATTACACTTATAAATATGATTATTTTGATGAGCGAAATTAGAAATTACAATTATAAATAAAAGAGTTATGGTCCTCAAAACGCATTATTTTTTCTTTTCCCAGTTCCCATCTACAGAGGGTTTGGTGTGATGTTTTGGAACATCAATACCCGTGACGGCTACGTGACATCACGACTTTCGTGACGGATCCGGTATGCTTTCGGTTTAATTCTTTCCGCACTATCTTTAATTGATTTAACATGAACGAGATCATACGCTTTCGGTTTCATTTCTGCACTATCTTTTGTTGGAAGTAGCGCTCGAAAGACAATTTCTGTAATTGTTTTTAAATGACAGATTTATTCTCATCTTATTATTTGCTTTGTGCTTATATCTTATACACTGCTGAAAACCCCAAGTCGTATCGTATGTGGTCATATAACTTAGTGTGTGTGTCACACGTGAGGATTAAGTTTACGGTGATACACTTGAAATGTTAGTCCGTGGTGAACTTAATCAAAGTATGAGGTCTATTGATTAAACCACCATTAATGCGCCCAGAACACTTTATGGTGTGACCGTCTTATCCGGACCGTCGACATTGGTTGTCTAAATGGGGCATTTATATATGATGAGAGTCACATATGACTAGTCCGATTTAATTTGAATTTCTCATATAATTCCGTGATTGAGAAATCTTATTAAATCACAAGATGATCATATATGGATTAACCTTAATCCTGAAGTGATTGCATACTCCTACTTGTTTCAGGATAGGGTTTGATGTGTTCGTTAAGGATCGCTAAGAGGCGCGGTCCGAATCACTTTCACGTTGGTACTATTCTGGAATGAGTGAGAAGTGTGTGTCACAGATATGGAATCCATTCCTTCCTGCGGGAAGTAGAAAGACAATCCTCTTATTTGTTAATCCTAGAAACTGATCGATCCGCGGAGTTCGTATTGGTTATGAACTAATTGATCACTAGTGGGTTAATGGTAAATAAGGATAAGATGTATTGAAGAAGGTTTAAGGAAATAATCCCGCTTCATTACGGATAGTCTATGGAGGGTTAGTCTGTATGTAATGATTATATCAATAGACACTTATCGACTCGATGTTTTGAGAATAAGTTATATCTATAGTCGATAGAGTTCAGTTTCGGATTTATGGTGGCGTAATTCCGGAATTAATAAGTTGAGTAGAAATGTTCAGTTCGATGAATATTTTATTCAATTTATTGTAGATACTGGTTATAGGCCCGTGGTCCCGGGTGTTGAATAGGAGTCCTAAACCCAACCGGGTTGGACCGGATCCGACCGGGTCGGGTCATTTACAATCTGTTTAGTTCATGTAATAACTTTATTATGATTAATAAAAACACTTACGTTATTATATATTGTTTATCTTCATATTGTTTGTTGTATATATATAGTAACGTCCCTAGTGTCAAACTGTGATAGAGAAACCATGCCAATGATTATGGTTGATGAGATCACTAATCAATTTAATAAGTTTGATACTTAAATGTCTCTAGTCTTATGTACTGTCAAATGGGACATTGATAGTATAATTAGATTAACACGTATGGATGTCTTCTATCTTATTGAAGTTAGAGATAGATCTCGTCTATCGAAGTGTTGAGACACTTGGACTGTACATGGACGTGTATTAGATAATGCGTACGTTAGACTGACCCACTTACATTAACTGTCGCACTATGTGGCGGTTGTGTAATTATCCTTTAGACCGGAGTCTTCATGGCATCACGGTGTGGATTGTCATGTTTTGACACTATTGAGGTTTCCCTTAACCACATGGCGATCATACGGTAGTGATTGGGTATGATATTGAAGCATGGGGAGTATACATGATTTGTCATCCGGGAATCGCGTATCCTATGATTGGGATCGAATATCCGAAATGGCCTTCTTATAAGGAATGTCTAGCTCTCGAAAATCTTTGTAAAGTGGGAGTAAATGTGTTATTCCGAGAGAGCATGATGTCCAGATTATAAGATACGATCGTTAATATATCGACACTTGAGATACGATCGTATCGATATTGTTACAGCGATAGGATTGTAAGTTACACGGCAAGCTTCAAATGAAAGGTAGTAGTCATTGATTTTGACTCTTCCGATGATTGGGGGTTTACGGTGTGTTGCTAGACGCTATCCCGTAATCGTTAGGCATGAAGGACATTTTCGTAAATTGCACTTTGTGTCTACGGCCAACATATTCAGAAGCCTATCGGGTCACACACATATGAACATCGAGTCGGATTAAAATGCGGTTATAGTTGATAACCATATAAAGAAAGTTTATCTCTGGACTATAAAGGTTATATTAGTAAATTAATATGGTGGTATTTATTTATTATGAATAAATAAAATACAAGATATTAATTATACACAAATTATATTAATTAAAGAATATTCCGGAAGCCAATTAATTGGCATTTGGGGCGTAAGTCATTAGGGTATAAGATACACTTGGATTGTGCATTTTAATTAATAATATTACCATAATATTAATATTGGATATTAATTGATTTTGAAAAAATAGATTTATGGTAATAAGATAAATATAATCAATATAAGATATTGGCAATATTTAGATTTTATTTGATATGAGATATTATAATAAAAGAGATAAATCAATCTAATTGATTTTCCTTATTTTATTGGGAAAATGTTTTCTTCTCCTCCACACTTAGATGGGGCGCCCATCTCACTATAAATAAGAGGTGGTTGTCTATCTCTTTTGTACGTCACAATTGTAAGAGCTTATAGTTCTTGTGTAAAATAGAGAACATCCTATAGAGAGTTTGGGAGAGAGGAAAAAGGTCGGTCTAGCAACCGGAGTTTTCCAATAGCAATCCAAGGAGGATTCCGGCGAGGAGTTCGTGTGGATCAATGATAGAGGCCGGACACGTGGATGGCTTGCGCACTGTACTACTCTCCGTTGACGGTCAAATCGACGATCTTATAGATCATCCAAGGTATAACCGTCAAACTACTTAACGTGTTTATTTCATTAAACAAAGAACGATCTAGAAAAGGAAATCAAAATTTTAAATTTCACTGCGTTAAACTAGTGATTTCCTAACAGTGGTATCAGAGCCAGACTTCTAGCTTAAGCAATAAGCATAATTTAATTGCGTAGTAATTAATCGATAGATGGAAGATCTATAATCACGAGACGTTTAAAACAAAACAAAAAAGATCGATTGGGGGGGCTCGGATGACTTGCAACGGCCCCTCTCCTCTGCGGCGGCGGCGGCGGCTCTAGGGCTGCCGTCGTCGGCTGTCCTCTTCCAAACGGGGAGATCGACCTTTTTCGTTCTGTGATATTTATTGTGCATATATATCTCTTTTGTTTAGTTGTGTCATATGACCAACCAATGCTTCAAATAATTTGGCAATTAGGAAACCATAGTGGTATATTAACCAACATATTGGTCTTTCCAAATTTTGATTTGGAATAGGTCTAGGCTTTTTTTAAATATTTGATTTGTAAAAGGCATAGGCCTATGCCACTTTCAAAATTTTGATTTTGAAAAATGGCCGGGCCTAAACCAAAATAATTGGCCTTTCCAAATTTTGATTTGGAATAGGTCTAGGCCATTTTCAATTATTTGATTTGTAAAAGACCTAGGTCTAGACCACTTTCAAAATTTTGATTTTGAAAAGTGGCCAGGCCTAAACCAAATTTGGTTTAGGAAGATGCATTTTGGTTTAGGAAACCAAAGACATCCCTTTTGGTTAAGAACCTAAAGAAAAGGAAACAAAAGGAGATCTTGTAATTTTAATTTTTAATTTGAATAGTTCAAATTTAATAAAATTGAAATTAGAATCGATTTAAAATTAAATGTTAATTTTGATTTTCGATTAAGTCATATAAATAATTAATAGTTATTTAATTATTTGATGTGATAAAATAAGACGCATAAGTAGTTAAAATTAGAATTTAATCTTTTTCATAAGATAAAATTGTGTGGATTAGATATGTAGGTATAATGTGATTATATGGACCCCGTTTGATCATTGACTCGACCAATAGGATAGATGATAATATTTTCTTTATGTTGGTTTTTGAAATTGTCCTAGGCCGTTATGAAGAACGTGACCTAGTTTACTTTTTGCATTTATCCCATTCCCGTTAGCTTCCCTCCGTGTGCGGCGGGTGTAATTATTTATTAGATAGATTATTATGTAACAAGAATGGAGCAAGAAGATGAAGACCAAAGAGAGATAAAGAACCCATTGGCGAACAACAATAAAGATCCTATTGACGGTTGCAGTTACCCTTAGATTGTGACCCGCGGTTTCGTCAATTTGTATTCGAAACCGCACCTAGAAAAAGTCAATGATCATACCGGTTATTTTGTGCGCGGAATGTTGTGTATGTTTTACTTTATATGATATCGTAGTAATATGCACATAGTAGATGAGACCATATTTAAAATAAAATTAATTAAGAGAATTAATTTAAAATTATTCCCACGATAAAAATCGAGCCAAAATTGTCTCCCAATATTATAATGATTGTGAAGAGCCCTTGTTCGGACCCAACTGATCAGCCCACATCGGGAGTAGACCTACATCGGGTATATCGTCATTATCGAGATATGATCGTTATGAGATCTCATGAATATTTGGGATATGACTCGACTAAGAATTTTACGGTGATTGGCCCACGCCAGGACCGTTTGATTGTAGAGACAATGGGTGGCTATCACATAGAGATGTGAATTGTCAAAGAGTTGACTAGTCAACCAATGGAAGTCGAATAAGATTCGATCGGTAAATGTACCCACCTTCGATATTGACCCGGTCGATCGGCCCACGTCGGGGATCAAGTCAACTAGACTGGATTCCATCCACTAAAGGATTTATAAAATTCTTGAAAGCCAATTGGGAATAGTTGGCTAGTGGGAGTAAAACCTTATAAAATTTTTAAGTGCAAATTTAGGGTTTTTAAGTACATGAGCTTTTACTTATTCTATCTTTATTTATTATTGTAGAAAATGTCAAACAAATTGAACATTCATTTTATCATCGACAATAAGCTTGATGAAACCAATTTTCTCGATTGGGAAAGAAACCTCAAAATCGTTTTGAGGCACGAGAAGATTGGCTATGTCTTGGACGAGGCCCTACCGGAAGAGCCCGCTGAGGGTTCGGCTGTAGATGCTGTCGAGAAGTATAACAAGCACTGTTTTGACAGTACTGATACTACATGTATCATGCTTGCTTCGATGACACCTGAACTGCAGAAACAGCATGAGTCTATGGACGCCTACTCAATCATGGTCCACCTAAAGGAACTCTATGCTTCTCAGTCTCGCACTAAGAGGTACGAGGTCTCGAAGGCCCTGTTTGGTTGTAAGATGGAATCCGGGACTGCTGTGCGGTCACACGTGCTTAAAATGATTGGGTACATAGAGAGGCTTGGGAAGCCGGGCCACAAGTTGGAGCGAGAATTGAGTATTGACTTGATTCTGCAATCTCTACCTGATTCATACTCACAGTTCGTGATGAATTATCACAAAAACAAGATAGACTACTCCCTTGCGGAGTTATTGAACATGTTGAAAACTGCTGAGGGCACTGTGGGAAAGGGAAAGCATGTGTTGCTGGTCACTTCCAACAAGGGCAAGCCAAAATCCCAAAAGAAGTCCAAGAAGGCGAAGGCTGCACATAATCCAACGCCTAAGATAGCCGAAGTCAAATCCAAGGATGCTTGCTTTTATTACGGTGAGACCGGACATTGGAGGAGAAACTGCAAAGGCTTCTTGAGTACCAAGAAGAAGCATTCTAATGCTTCGACTTCAGGTATGTTTATGATTGAGATCAATATTGCTTCTTCTAAGTCTAACCACTGGGTATTAGATACTGGTTGTGGTTCTCATATTTGTACGAATATGCAGGCACAAAGAAGAACTAGAGAACTAAGGAAATGAGAGGTGGACCTACGCGTTGGGAATGGAGCAAGTGTTGCTGCGCTGGCCGTAGGAATTTATTTTCTTTCATTGCCCAGTGGGCTAGTACTAGAACTTAATAACTGTTATTTTGTTCCTGCTCTTACGAAGAGCATCATTTCTATTTCTGCATTGAATGTTGATGGATTTTCTTTTACGTTTGAGAATAAATGTTGTTCTTTTTCACGTGATGGAATCTTTTATGGTACTGGCATACTTAGCAACGGTCTCTACATATTAGATGTGAATGTAAACGTACTTAATATAAACAACAAGAAAGCCAAAATGAACGACTTTAATGAATTCTACTTGTGGCATTGTAGATTGGGCCATATAAATAAGAATCGTATTTCCAAACTCCATAAATATAGGTTGTTGGATCAATTCGATTACGAATCGTTTGATACATGTGAAGCTTGTTTACTTGGCAAAATGACAAAGTCACCTTTTAGTGGCAAAGGGATAAGATCTAATGAATTTCTTGAGCTCATACATACTGATGTGTGCGGCCTAATGTCAATTCAATCCAAATGAGGATACTTTATTTTATCACTTTCACTGATGACCATTCACGCTATGGTTATATATACTTAATGAAGTATAAGTCTGAGGCTTTTGAAAAGTTCAAAGAATTCAAAAGTGAAGTAGAGAAACAACTAGGTAAACAAATCAAGACACTTCGATCCGATCGAGGAGGAGAATACCTAGATGGAGAGTTTCAAAGTTATTTAAAGGAGAATGGGATTCTACCTGAATGGACCCCTCCAGGTATGCCTCAGATGAATGGCGTATCTGAGAGGAGGAACCGTACCTTGTTAGACATGGTGTGATCCATGATGAGCTACGTAGTTCTCTCAAAATCATTTTAGGGGTATGCTCTAGAAACCGCATCCTACACACTGAACCGAGTTCCATCAAAGACGGTTGATTCTACACCATACGAAGTATAGGCTAAGAAGAAACCGTATCTGGCATATCTTAAACCTTGGGGTTGTCCGACTTACGTGAAGCGGATGATGCCTGACAAATTAAAGGCCAGATCCGGAAAATGTCTATTTGTGGGTTATTCTAGAGAAACTAGAGGATACCAATTTTACCACCCTGAGGAACAAAAGGTGTTTGTTTCCAGGACTGGCCACTTTTTCGAGAAAGAGTTTATTCTGAATAGGGTCAGTGGGAGTAAGATTGATCTTGAAGAAATTCGAGAATCACTTACGGATAACAGTCAGTTGATGGAAGTAGAGGAGGCACCACATACAGATGTGATGCCAACCCCTACTGTGGACACACTAGCACCTCGAAGATCCACCAGGGAACGCCGTGAACCCGAAAGGTACACTGGCATGTATCTCATGAAAGATGAGGACCCTAGAAGTTATGAGGATGTGCTATTAAGGCATGACAAAGAGAAATGTCTAGAGGCCATGAATTCTGAAATAGAATCCATGAAAGACAACCAAGTTTGGAACTTAGTTGATCCACCTGAAGGAATAGTTCCTATAGGGTGTAAATGGGTCTTTAAGAGAAAGACCGACATGGACGGCAACGTGACTACTTACAAGGCTAGGTTAGTGGCAAAAGGTTATAAGCAAAGACAAGGAGTTGACTATGACGAAACCTTTTCGCATGTTGCCATGTTAAAATCTATTAGAATTCTGCTCGCTATTGCAGCAAACCATGATTACGAAATCTGGCAGATGGATGGGAAAACAGCTTTCCTTAACGGGAACCTGTCTGAGGAAGTGTATATGACATAGCCTGAGGGTTTCACAACCAATGACGGCAGGATGGTGTGTAAACTGCAAAGATCCATTTATGGATTAAAGAAAGCTTCTCGAGTTGGAATCTTCGCTTTGATGAGATAATCAAACATTTTGATTTCATAAAAAACGAAGATGAGCCCTGTGTTTACAAGAAGGTTAGTGGGAGTGCCATTGTATTCTTAGTGCTTTATGTAGACGACATATTGCTCATAGGGAATGATGTGCCTATGTTACAGTCAGTCAAAGCTTGGTTATCCAAGAACTTCTCAATGAAGGACTTGGGTGAAGCAGCCTATATTCTAAGAATCAAGATCTATAGAGATAGATCTAAGAGGTTGCTTGGTCTTTCGCAATCCACCTATATAGACAAGATGCTGAAGAGATTCAACATGGAGCAGTCCAAGAAAGGATTGCCGCCTATGTCATATGGGGTCTACCTGTCGAAAGGAATGAGTCCTAAGACAAAGGAGGAAAGGGCACAAATGAGTAAGATCCCTTATGCTTCGGAAATCGGGTCTATCATGTATGCCATGTTGTGCACAAGAACAGATGTCTCGTACCCTCTTAGTACGACTAATAGGTACCAGTCCAACCCAGGTGATGGTCACTGGGTTGCAGTCAAGAATATCCTCAAGTACTTGAGTCATACTAGGATATGTTCCTGGTTTTCTGGAATGATGATTTAGTATTATGAGGTTACACAAATGCCAGTTTCCAAACTGACAAGGATGAATTTAAGTCAGTCTAGATTTGTTTTCATGCTTAACGGCGGGGTAGTGAGCTAGAAGAGTTCCAAGCATGAGACTACTGCGGACCCTACAACGGATGCCAAATACATAGCAGCCTCAGAGGCGGCAAATGAAGCAGTTTAGATGAAGAAGTTCATTACTGATCTTGGTGTGGTTCCCTCCATTGAAAGTCCCGTGCCGCTGTACTGCGATAACAATAGGGCGATATCTCAGTCAAAGGAACCAAGGTCTCATCAGAAGTCCAAACATGTGCTACGGCACTATCACTTGATTAGAGAGATAGTAGATAAAGGAGATGTAAAGATAGAGAAAGTCCACACGGATGATAACATAGCTGATCCTTTAACCAAGGCATTGTCATAAGCAAAGCATGAGAAACATGTTCACATGCAAGGGCTTAGGCATATGGGTGATTGGCTTTAGGCCAAGTGGGAGATTGTTGAATAGGTGTCCTAAACCCAACCGGGTTGGACCGGATCCGACCGGGTCGGGTCATTTACAATCTGTTTAGTTCATGTAATAACTTTATTATGATTAATAAAAGCACTTACGTTATTATATATTGTTTATCTTCATATTGTTTGTTGTATATATATAGTAACGTCCGTAGTGTCAAACTGTGATAGAGAAACCATGATAGTGATTATGGTTGATGAGATCTCTAATCACTGTAATAAGTTTGATACCTAAATGTCTCTAGTCTTATGTACTGTCAAATGGGACATTGATAGTATAATTAGATTAGCACGTATTGGATGCCTTCTATCTTCTAGAAGGTAGGGATAGATCTCATCTATCGAAGTGTTGAGACACTTGGACTATACGTGGACATGTATTAGAGAATGCGTATGTTAGACTGACCCATTTACATTAAGTGTCGCACTATCTGGCAGTTGTGTAATTATCCTTTAGCCTGGAGTCTTCATGGCATCACGGTGTGGATTGTCATGCTTTGACACTATTGAGGTTTCCTTTAACCACAAGGCGATCATACGGTAGTGATTGGGTATGATATTGAAGCATGTGTAGTATACATGATTGGTCGTCCGGGAATCGCGTATCCTATGATTGGGATCGAATATCCGAAATGGCCTTCTTATAAGGAATGTCTAGCTCTCGAGAATCTTTGCAAAGTGGGATTAAATGTGTTATTCCGAGAGAGCATGATATCATTATAAGATACGATCGTTAATGTATCGACACTCGAGATACGATCGTATGGATATTGTTACAGCGATAGGATTCTAAGTTACACGGTAACTGATTCACATGAAAGGTAGTAGTCATTGCTTTTGACTCTTCCGATGATTGGTGGTCATGGTGTGTTGCTAGACGCTATCCCGTGATCGTTAGGCATGAAGGGCATTTTCGTAAATTGCACTTTGAGTCTACGGCCAACATATTCGGAAGCCTATCGGGTCACACATATATGAACATCGAGTCGGATTAAAATGCGGTTATAGTTGATAACCAAATAAGGAAAGTTTATCTCTAGACTATAAAGGTTATAGTGGTAAATTAATATGGTGGTTTTTATTTATTATGAATAAATAAAATACAAGATATTAATTATACACAAATTATATTAATTAAAGAATATTCCGGAAGCCAATTAATTGGCATCTGGGGCGCAAGTCATTAGGGTATAAGATACACTTGGATTGTGCATTTTAATTAATAAGATTACCATAATATTAATATTGGATATTAATTGATTTTGGAAAATAGATTTATGGTAATAAGATAAATATAATCAATATAAGATATTGGCAATATTTAGATTTTATTTGATATGAGATATTATAATAAAAGAGATAAATCAATCTAATTGATTTTTCTTATTTTATTGGGAAAATGTTTTCCTCTCCTCCACATCTAGATGGGACGCCCCTCTCACTATAAATAAGAGGTGGGTGTCAAGCTCTTTTGTACATCACAATTGCAAGAGCTTATAGTTCTTGTGTAAAATAGATAGCATCCTATAGAGAGTTTGGGAGAGAGGAAAAATGCCGGTCTAGCAACCGGAGTTTTCCAATAGCAATCCAAGGAGGATTCTGGCGAGGAGTTCGTGTGGATCAACGATAGAGGCCGGACACGTGGACGGCTTGCGCACTGTACTACTCTCCATTGACGGTCAAAGCGACGATCTTATAGCTCATCCAAGGTATAACCGTCAAACTACTTAACATGTTTATTGCATTAAACGAAAAACAATCTAGAAAAGGAAATCAAAATTTTAAATTCCGTTGCGTTAAACTAGTGATTTCCTAACACCGGGCTGGCTCCTAACACGCGAGTGTTTTCTCGTTTTATGGAACCTCGAGAATAAATTAAATAGTTGGTCTATTTAATGAATATGCGAATATTATTTATTTGGTAAATAGTATGTAAAATAGAAAAGACATTTTCTATTATTTTTTTGGCAAAAGTGGGGCCTCACTTTGTGATAAATTAGGAAAAGAAATTTTTCTAGATTATTTCACATGTGTAATTAATTAATTATTTATTTGTTAGATATTAATGGAAAAGAGATAAGAGATTAATTTTTTGGGAATTATCTCTTATTTTATGGCAAATATATTTTTCTTATGGAAATAGGTAATTGTAGTATGAAAAGGATAACTCTCTTTTGACTAGTTATTTTCCTATATAAAGTGAGTTCCTCCCAACACAATTACACAACTATATTGGCGCCACACTTAAGAAAAAAGAAGAGAAAAATTAGTTTCTCGTTCTAGCCATTAAGAGAAGAAAAACCTAGGGGGGTTTTTCTTGGAGCATATTCGAGGAGGTTCTACGGTGAGGATCGACGTCCACTTGTCGTCGCTAGGAGATACAATCCGGAAGACTGCGGCTTCTCCCTCTCTGTCGATTTACTATCCCTCCCCGTTTAGGTAAATCTTCAACCTTTTTATAGTTATATTAATTATTTATGTGGATCATATCGTAGTAAAATCGCATGCGAATTTATTCTTAGCTTCCGTTGTGCATGATCTAGCGTCTCGATCGGTGCTGTGAATCAGATCTGACGATCCAATTATGGATCGGATCCAGATTCGGGTTTATGTATATCCAGCATGTGGTATCAGAGAAAAATTAAAGCGATTTTGCGATCTTGATTGCATAATTAGTTGATAAGGAGTGGAATTGAATAAATATTGTATCTTTTATATGTTTTTATATATAAATGTGTGGTTGAATGTTTTGGTTGACGAGATGGATTGGGGTTGGTACCTGTTTACCGTTAGATCTATGGTAAATCCAAATTTTTCTGGGTATAGGAAATTATGTAATTTATTTTGTTGTAATTTAATTTCCTAGTAACTAGAAAATTTAGAAAAGTTGCGGCCCTGTTGTATTTATTTAATTTCGAAGAAGATGGAACAACTAGTAGCAGTGCCGCGGTGGTCAAGCCGCTGAAACAGCAATTTACAGATGCAGGTTTGACTCCTTAGGCGTCCCTTTTTTTATGAGTTTTTTTCCGGAAAAATCAATTTTCAAAGAAAAAGATTGCAGTTAATTAAATCCTTGGAATGGTAGGATAAACTGCATGCATGACATCACGTTTATAATTCCAAAAATCATTATTTGTAGTGGTGCATGATTTGATTTATAATTCTGTCATAATTTATTTTTCAACTACATATCATCTCAAGGTATCTAAACTGCTAAACACGTTAAAATTGACTGATGATGACTTCGTAAAAGTGGAAAAGTAACGAGAATGTTGAAATCATAAATCGAGAATGCAAATTATTTTTTTGGAAGAGGATGTTCCTCTTGAGTCTACAAACTTAAGTGACATTGATAAGTATGTCACTGTTGTCACTCGTGATAAGCGAGAGACAAAACAAAATTAGTTCAAAGATGACGAGAATGATGCGGTATCAATCTCACTTAGACATCCCATAGTTCACGAGTAGTGTCTACTCAAATGAACTGGTAGTTCACGGCCATTTCCTTTAAAGAAAGCCGAGAATGGGATGGTAAATGTCTACTAAGGTAAGTCATCTAAACTAAATAAGTTAAAGGCTAAACCGAAATGTTAATAAAAGAAAATAAAGGACAAGGAAAGTGATTTAGGATCACTAACCTATGAATCCTTAGAGACTTTCTTAACCGGGATTATGGCCCGGAAGCTAAGTTCTTTTGTAAAGGACGCGGTAGCTAGGCATTCATGATTAATGAGTAGACAACGGGCAGTTATTTCAACTGAGATAGTGGGAGTGATATAAGAAACACATTTCGGATTTTAAACCTTGAATATCGTAGAAATTTAATTTATGTTTTCAGATTCGTTGGACGAATGGATTCACTTCATAATCAATAATATAGTTGCCTCAAAGAAACTGAATATGACATTTGTATACGATTCTGAGACTCGGACTTTTGTCTGATAAAGTCAGAACCACTAAATAATGCTGAAAAGGTATATGTAACAAATAATAACTATTAAGGCAAATGGTTTCCATATTGAGATAAACGATTCTTCAACATCTATTAATTAGTGTATGTATCCTAATGATAAGATCTGAAGACTGGCTAAGGGTGATTCCTATCTCCCAGTCTAAGAACACTATCTCAAAAGAAAAATTACTAAGTAACCTTTCAATTAGGAAAGGGTAATAGAGCTGAAGAAGTATCACAACTTGTTCATATTGACCTTCAGGGTCTTATGAAGGACACAAGCTAGTGGGAGCTTTTGAGTGGTAGACATTTTGTCTGACGAATACTCAAAACACCGATTAGCTTATCTGAATATTAGGAGGAAATTATGATATTACCAGAGAAGAGAGTATTCCATGCTCAGATATAGGATATAGCATAGCTTTTGGAGCTGATGCTCGGCCTACCTCCGAGTAAAACGATTTCACTAAAAGGATAAACCATGGATTGCCTTATATTGCTATTGACATGCTGCAATACACTGATTAACTCGATTAAGATATTGGTTGCAAAATTCTCAGGCCCGGTGGGAGTAAATGGATCTACATGGAAAAGAGTCGAATGAATGAGAAAGTTTATTCTTTTAGGCAAAGCCAAGTGGTCTAGGGATAATTTCCTGAAAAGTAGATAGTTCAATAGGGGTGATGCCCTGAACTCTCTCACCATTCAGCCTTCCTTGACTCCATGGAAAGCAGGAAGATTACCAGGGGTGATGCCCTGAAACTTTCTTGCCGAACAAAAGAGCTTGAATTAATTTGGAACGGAAAGGTTTTAGCTTAAAGCCAATGACAGATGCTGATATCCATTGGTGGATTAAAGCAAACCTCTAGGTCATTAAAAGTCACATGTTTTGAAATGTGTGGGCTTGACCAGAATATTGATGAGTCTTTTGTAGACCAGAGAATCAATATTGGTTAAAGTAGTAAACGTTAGTGTTAATGAAATGTGACACTGCAACAGTTGTAAGCAACATGGGTGTGTTGTCTGAAGCCAGAAACTGACAAGCCAAAGATTCTCTGAATCAGATAAGTAGACTATCTTCTTAGAATTTGATTCGGTTGAATTCATGAGAACAAGTTGTGGCAAGATCCCATCCATCTTATTGTTTAAGATGATGATGCATAATCGTATGCAACATTCAATGAGAGGTTTCCTACCCAACCCCTTACGGAATGATTCTCTCAAATCTTCGGATATAGAGAAAATGGGATAAGTTCTCATTTGGATAGAGAATGTTAGATTATTAAAAGTCAACTGTAATCGAATCTTGGATTCGAGCATTGGACAGCAGTATAGTGCATCCTCAAGTACCTTTAGAGAACGAGGAGTTGTATGCTTGAGTATTCGGGTGCAAACTTGAGTATTGTTAACTACACTGATTCTGATTTTTGTCGGATTAAGGATGATCGTGAATAAATCTCAGGCTCAGTGTTTACTCATAGTGATGGAACTATAGACTTGAGCAATCCAGCACTGCCAAATCTGACTTTGTAAGTCGAATACATAGCAGCTTCTGGAGTAGCTAGAGAGGCAGTATAGCTTGAAAGGTTCATTGCTGATCTGGGAGTATCTCCACTTCTGGGTAAGTCGATATCACTTCACTGTGAAAATAGTGGAGAGGTAGCTTATGAAATGGATCTTCGCAGTCACAAGAGGTCAAAAGCAAATTGAGAGAAAGTACCAGCTACTCAGACAGACCGTGCAGAGAGGCAACATTTCGGTCCTAAAGATCGCGTAGCGCCGACAACCTAGCTGATCAGTTTACCAAGACGCGTGGCATCTACTGTCACTGATAAGCGCTTGATGGGTATAAAATTGGGAGATATGTCTCAACTGCTTTAGAGCAAGTGGGAGAATGTTGTGGATGGAAAGAATAAGGGTGTGGTGCTCTAAAAACAATTGTTGCTTGTCTTTACGGGCAAGTGGGAGATTGTTAGATGTAGTGCCCGAAAGACAATTGTTGCTTGTCCTTACAGGCAAGTGGGAGATTGTTGGAAGTAGCGCCCGAAAGACAATTTCTGTAATTGTATTTAAATGACAGATTTATTCTTATTTTATTATTTGCTTTGTGCTTATATCTTATACACTGCTGAAAACCCCAAGTTGTATCGTATGTATCCATATAACTTAGTGTATGTCACATGTGAGGATTAAGTTTATGGTGATACACTTGAAATGTTAGTCTGTGGTGAACTTAATCAAAGTATGGGGTCTATTTATTAAACCACCATTAATGCGCCCAGAACACTTTATGGTGTGACCGTCTTATCTAGACCGTCGACATTGGTTGTCTAAGTGGGGCATTTATAAATGACGAGAGTCATATAGGAATGGACCGATTTAATCTGAATTTCTCATATAATTCCGTGATTGAGAAATCTGATTAAATCACAAGATGATCATATATTGATTAACCTTAATCCTAAAGTGATTGCATACTCCTACTTGTTTCAAAATAGGGTTTGATGTGTTCGTTAAGGATCGCTAAGAGGCGCGGTCCGAATCACTTTCACGTTGGCATTATTCTGGAATGAGTGAGAAGTGTGTCTCACAGATATGGAATCAATTCCTTCCTACGGGAAGTAGAAAGACAATCCCCTTATTTGTTAATCCTATAAACTGATCGATCCGCGGAGTTCGTATTGGTTATGAACTAATTGATCACTAGTGGGTTAATGGTAAATAAGGATAAGATGTATTGAAGAAGGTTTACGGAAATAATCCTGCTTCATTACGGATAGTCTATAGAGGGTTAGTCTGTATGTAATGATTATATCAATGGACACTTATCGACTCGACGTTTTGAGAATAAGTTATATCGATAATCGATAGAGTTCAGTTTCGGATTTATGGTGGCGTAATTCCGGAATTAATAAGTTGAGTAGAAATGTTCAGTTCGATGAATATTTTATTCAATTTATTGTAGCTACTGGTTATAGGTCCATGGTCCCCGGGTTGGCTCCTAACACGTGAGTGTTTTCTCGTTTTATGGAACCTCGAGAATAAATTAAATAGTTTGTCTATTTAATGAATATGTGAATATTATTTATTTGGTAAATAATATGTAAAATATAAGACTTTTTCTATTATTTTTTGGCAAAAGTGGCGCCTCACTTTGTGAGAAATTTTTTCTAGATTATGTCACATGTGTAATTAACTAATTGTTTATTTGTTAGATAGTTAATGGAAAAGAGATAATAGATTGATTTTTTAGGAATTATCTCTTATTTTATGGCAAATATCTTTTCCTTATGAAAATAGGTAATTGTAGTGTGAAAATGATAACTCTCTCTTGACTAGTTATTTTCCTATATAAAGAGAGTTCCTCCCAACACAATTACACAACTATATTGGCGCCACACTTAAGAAAAAAGAAGAGAAAAATTAGTTTCTCGTTCTAGCCATTAAGAGAAGAAAAACCTAGGGTTTTTCTTGGAGCATATTCGAGGAGGTTCTACGGCGAGGATCGACGTCCACCAGTCGACGCTAGAGAGAAACAATCTGGAAGACTGCGGCTTCTCCCTCTCTGTCGATTTGCTATCCCTCTCCGTTTAGGTAAATCTTCCACCTTCTTATAGTTATATTAATTATTTATGTGGATCATATCGTAGTAAAATCGCATGCGAATTTATTCGTAGCTTCCGCTGGGCATGATCGAGCGTCTCGATCGGTGTTGTGAATCAGATCTGACGATCCAATTATGGATCGGATCCGGATTTGGTTTTCTGTATATCCTGCATATTTAATTGATTTAATATGAACGAGATTCTGAGACAGTGATTCAATCATATAAAGTTTAGACTGATGATGCTGGAAATCGTCGGGTTTAAATCTGGGGCCGTTTAATCTAATGGTAAGGGATTCAAATCGAAAATAAGAACAATAGGAATAAAGGGACAGCTTTTTTTTGGGTGATTTTAGACTGAATCTGGTATTTTCCCATGTTGCCTACGTATCTTGTTATATTTTAGGAATCAAGTCTCTTCGTAGTTCTTGGGTTTGTTTTTATAGAGGACGTCTCGTCCTAAGCCTTGTCTTGCAAGGATTCTAATTCTTAATCCCTAAGGATTATTATACGCAAATCCCATTGATTTAGGGATAAATGTGGATATATCTGATTATTTGAATCACAATCTTTATGACTAAGGATTATTTCCATAATTATCTGATTTGATGAATCTCATGAGTTAAGGAAAGCTCTGGCCGACCTTCGTTGAGATCTCCAGACTAGCTCGGTCAGCATGTCACCCCTGGATTCCACTCTGACCGAGCCGACCTGCGGTGGTAAGTTTGGGTACCCAGGTCGGACCTTCCTCCTGGGTTTTGGTCCCTAAGTATGCAAAGTATAAGGCTCTTGCCCTTTAGAGAGGACGTTTCTCTGTCCTTATTTATTGCTCAGTTATTTGTACGAATGACACGTGGCATGTCCTAATCCGGACATCGTCATAAGCCTCTCTGATCTAGGAGACCCTTTGTGGGCAGTTCAAATCAGTTATAAGTGGAATTTGGACTTCGTCATTTAGACTTATCAAATTTCGCAATGACTTTTTCTGAAAGTACTGAAGATCCTTTTACCCTAGAAGATGATGGTGTTGCTTGGTCACGGTCATCTAGACTTGTAGAATTTTACAATGACCTACTCTGCCAGGTGGCAGAGTTACTGTTATGACGATGTCATTCATGCCCACGTCTTCTGAAGTGAAACGGTTTTTGAGAACGTGTTTGGAGTTTTATAACCCCCATCGAATCGGTTGCTTGATCAACCATTGGCTGATGCTGGCTTTAAGGCAATAAAATATGTAAGTCTCGCTTCTTCAATCGTACTTTGTAGGTCTTCCTTACAGGGATTTTTATAAACCTGACATGGGTACGGCATGTGAAGCTTATCTGAAGGAATTCCAGGAAGGGGTAGACATTGTGTCTAAGTATTCTTCCCGCAATACTGCAACTCCTTGTTTAGGGCCTTCTGCTACTGCTGCTTCTGCTTCAACTGCTCTTGCAGAGCTGCCCCGGGCCATTGCTTCTGTGATGAATCTTACTACTGCTACAGAGTTTGGGCATAACTCAACCCTTAATGCTTCTTAGGTTTTTGAACTTATATTTTGTTTATGCTTCGTTGTCTTTTTTATGAGCCCGACCTGCGGAGATCAGCTCGGGTCCTTTGGGGTCTTAAGATGTTTACATTGCAAAGTTAGTGAGCCTGACATGTGGAGCCCGAAAAAATTATCCGACATGCGGACTTGCATTGAGCCTAACATCCAGTGCTCTGAATTTAAATCCGTCCCACGGACATGCTTTCTGTGGAGTCCGACCGGCGGAGCTCGGTTTGAGTTCATTTGCAAACTAATTTTCCCTTGAACTTAATGAGCCTGGCCTGCAGAGATCTGAAATTTGGACATGTCCTACGGTTTATTGCTTGAATCCGTCATGCGGACTGGTTTTTTGACGAGTCCGAACTGCGGAGCTCGATTTGAGTTCGTCTATGAACTAAGGAAGTTTGGTCTACAAAGTTTATGAAGGCTGAGCTAGAGAGCATATACTTTTGTCAATCATGCTGACTGGGCGAGTTTGTCCTGCAAACTAGGTGAGTCCGATCCACGAAGCTCAATTCGATGAGCTTGACCTGCAAACTTTGTTGAGTCCGACCTGCGGATTTATGAAAGTTGATGTTTGTCCTGCAGACTTAAGAAAACTTTTCGAGTCCGCCCTGCGGAGCTGAAGCTTTCGACCTGCGGAGCTCAATCTTTGGAGTCTGTCCTGCAGACTTTAGAGATAAGTTTCAAAAATGTAACCTGAAGTACTCTGATCCGCAGTGGGGTGTCTTGCCCCCAAGTATGCCATGCATTAACTTATAGTTTTTTGGATGACATACTTAGTAGCGTGTGTAGATTTTTTGCCTCTGAAATTTACCTACAAGGCACTGCAATTCGATGTCTGTCCTGCAGACTTAGGAAGTTTGACTGTTGCAAACTTGGTGAGTCTGACTTGCAGAGCTCAGATCAAGCGGATCTCAGTTGGTCTGCCCTATAGACCTAATAATTTTGAATGAGACCGGCCTGCAGAGCTCAGTTAGTTTGTCCTGTGAATTTTAATGAGTTTGTCCTTTACAAACTTTATTTTAATTCGACTGAGTCTGAACTGCAAGCCTCAGTTCAAATTTATCTGACCTGCAGACTTGGGAAGTTTGTCCTTAGAAAGCTTTCTGAGTCTGACCTGTAGGCCTCAGTTTGAAATTATCTGACCTGCATGTTAGGAAATCACTAGTTTAACGCAGCTGAATTTAAAATTTTGATTTTCTTTTTCTAGATCGTCTTCGTTTAATGCAATAAACACGTTAAGTAGTTTGACGGAATATACCTTGGATGATATATAAGATTGTCGCTTTGACCTTCAACGGAGAGTAGTACAGTGCGCAAGCCGTCCACGCGTCCGGCCTCTATCATTGATCCTCACGAACTCCTCACCGGAATCCTCCTTAGATTGCTATCGGAAAAACTCCGGCTGCTAGACCGGCCTTTTTCCTCTCTCTCAAACTCTTTATTGGAAGCTCTCTATTTTACTCAAGAACTATTAGCTATTAGAATTGTGATGTACAAAAGAGCTTGACACCCACCTCTTATTTATAGTGAGTGGGGCGCCCTAGACTATAGTGGAGGAGAAGAAAACATTTTCCCAATAAAATAAGTGAAAATCTCTTAGATTGATTTATCTCTTTTATTATAATATCTCATATTAAATAAAATCTAAATATTGCCAATATCTTATATTGATTATATTTATCTTATTACCATAAATCTATTTTTCCAAAATCAATTAATATCCAATATTAATATTATGGTAATCTTATTAATTAAAGTGCACAATCCAAGTGCACTAATACACCTAGATGTGGCGCCCCATATTGCCAGTAATTGGCTTCCGGAATATTCTTTAATTAATATAATTTATGTATAACTAATATCTTGTATTTTATTTATTTATTCATAATAAATAAATACCACTGTATTAATTTACCACTATAACCTTTATAGTCGAGAGATAAACTTTCTTTATTTTGTTATCAACCATAACCGCATTTTAATCCGCCTCGATGTTCATATGTGTGACCCGATAGGCTTCCGAATATGTTGGCCGTAGGCACAAAGTGCAAATTATGAAAAATGCCCTACATGCCTAATGATCACGGGATAGCGTCTAGCAACACACCGTGACCCCCAATCATCGGAAGAGTCAAATGCAATGACTAGTAGCTTTCATGTGAAGCAGTTACCGTGTAACATAAAATCCTATCGCTGTAATAATATCCATATGATCGTATCTCGAGTGTCAATACATTAACGATCGTATCTTATAATCTGGATATTATGCTCTCTCAAAATAACACATTTACTCCCACTTTGCAAAGATTCTCGAGAGCTAGACATTCCTTATAAGAAGGCCGGCCATTTCGGATATTCAATCCTAATCATAGGATACGCGATTCCCGGACGACCAAACATGTATACTCCGCATGCTTCAATATCACACCCAATCACTACCGCATGATCGCCCCGTGGATAGGGGAAATCTCAATAGTGTCAAAGTATGACAATCCACACCGTGATGCTGTTAGGTGTAGTGCCCGAAAGACAATTTGTGTAATTGTTTTTAGTAATGGATGACAGATTTTATCTCACCTTATTACTTGCTTTGTGCTTGTATATAATACACTGCTGCAAACCCTAAGTATATCAGTATGTAACCGCTTAACTCGGTGTATGGCATGCACGTGAGGATTGAGTTAGTGGAGATATGCTTAAATCATTAGTCCGTGGTGAACTTAATCGAGTTTAGGGTCTCTTGATTAAAACACCAATAATGCGCCCAGAACACCTTAGGGTGTGATAGTCTTATCCGGACTGTCGGTAGAGGGTACCTACGTGGGGCATTTATATATGATGGCAATCATATAGGGCTGGACCGATTTAATCTGAATTTCTCGGTATAATTCCGTAATCGAGGAATCTTATTAAATCATTAGATGATCATATATGGATCAACCTTAATCCTGAGGTGATCACAGGATGCTGCTTGTCCCGGGGTAGTGTTTGATGTGTTAGTTACGGTTCACTTAAATAATGTGTTCCAAGCCACTTCTCATTGGCACTATCTCCAGATGAGTGAGTAGTTCTGATTTTCACAGACATGGAATCCATTCCTTCCTGTGGGAAGTAGAGAGACAGTCCCCTTATTTGTTAGCCCTAAGAAAGTGATCGATCCCGGGAGTTTCGTATTTGACTAATTAGCTACTAGTCAGATATGTGTACTAATTGATCATCAGGGGGTTGATGGTAAATAAGGATAAGATATTCTCGAGTCGGGTTCACGGAGACTTCCCTACCGTAATGGGCGATCTATGGAGGTTAATCCGTATGTAGTGATTATATCAATGGACGCTTATTCACTCTACATGGGTTGAGTATAAGTATACATCCAGTAATCGGTAGAGTTCGGCCGGGTTTATGGTGGCGTAATCCCGAATTAATAATTAATGTACTTATTCTGCTCGATGAATAATTAATTATTGAGCTACTGGTTATAGGTCCATGGTCCCCGATGTGACAGTAATTCGGACTAGTAATCTTGTTACTTGGGCCTCAGTGATAATTAATTGGTGGGCTAATTAATTGATATGCATGGATATTATTTAGTTGGGCTAAATAATATAATACACATAAAAGACATTTTATGTGGGCTAAAACCCTAATGGTGGCGCCAATTAGTGTCTCTTTTATCACAAGAATTAATTTTTGTGATGTGGAAAATAAAAGATATTCTTGTTATATGATTGGTTGGATGACTTGTTATTTGATTTCCTATTGGTCAATACATGTCACAATTAGTCATTAAGGAAAATATCTTTTATTTTGTTTAATTAATTATTTATGTAATTAATTAAAACTTGGAGATCAAGATTTACTCTCCTATAAAAGGAGAGTTATTCCAAGGTAATGGACAATGAAAATTCGACCACTATGTAAAAAGGAGAGGAAAAATTAGTTTTCTCATGCAGGGTTTTAGAAGAAGAAAAACTTTGAGTTCTTCTTGGTGTTGCATATCAAGGAGGCTCGTGTATCAAGAAGGGTGTCCACCAACCGCCGTTTGGAGAACACATCGGAAGATCAAGGCTTCTCTTCCCGTTATTGGTAACATGACCTTAAACCCCTTGTAGTAGTTTAAGTCCTTTAATTATGAATTGTGTCATATAAATCGTGATCCATCCATTTGCGCATATAGATCTAATTCGTTTAGATCTAAGAACCTGCATCCTTCATGTGGTATCGGAGACAGGTTCCACGATTTGTATAGTCATAATCGTAATTAAACGATTTAAAGGAGTGGAATTGCATGTAGGTGATCTTTTACTTATTATTATGCATTAATAATTTTAAATTGCTATGGTTGAAGAGATGGATTGGGGTTGGCACCGTTTTCCCGTTAGATCTATTGTAAACTCATATAAACGATGAAAATTCGTTCATATGAGTATAGGAAATTGTGTAATTTATTTATTATTGCAAGTTTAATTTCCTGTAAATAGATCTGTTTAGCAGCTGTATAGTGTTTTCGTTTTTTCCGTTGTTTGAGCCGTTAAAACGAAGATCCCTCCGGTCAGAATCAAGATTGGAAGTTGATGAACAATCTCACAAATTTTGGTGTCGATCAGAGTCCGTTTGGGTTTCCGTTCGTTGCTGCGAAGTGGCTGCTGTAACAGAAAAACGCAGGATTCACAGAAACCCTAACTGTGACTTCTTCGATTTTCTGGGAACAATTGGACCGTGCAAATTAAAATCCGACCGGTCAGATCGTTAATCATGGAGTTTTGGACGTGCGATAAAATTTTCAGGACGATCGGGATTCATCTTGATCCCCGATGGGCCTCGGGAAGTATATGAGGCGCTGCTGTAAGAGTCTGTTTCAGCAGCAAGTTAGGCGGCTCACTGAGGAAGATTGACAAGTCAAAGCTCCGATCCGACCGTCCATCTTAAAGTCCGAAGAATGAATATCAGATCTGGAAAGTTTCGTCCCGATCCGAGTTCGTTTGATATGCCGATCGTCGAAGATTCTGAACAGCTGCAGATTAGGGTTTTAATTTATTTTCAATAGATTAGTTACGAAGTGCCAACGGTCCATCTCTGCTGTTTATTTTCCGCACTAGTATACATGTGTAGATTGTATGAGTAGAATCGGAAAATTGCCATGACATGCATCATATCATGAATTCCACTCCATATGCATACATGTAGAAATTAATTCGAGAAATTAGTTAGGCATGTATAAAACACACGATTAGTTTTAATTAATTGTTTGATATTAATTAGAAACTAATTAGGTAAAACCGAGGAACACGGGTTTTTCAATCGTCGAGGTTGGGTGATGGATTCTCGGTGAATCCCACTCACGAAAGCATAAGGAGTAAAATCCCGAAACCTCGTGGTTAAGGTGTTGGATTCTCGTGAATTCCACCTTACCAAGAGACGAGATTACGCTTTTGTTCCGTAGTGTCTACGTGAAAGTTTGATGTTTAAGGATTGGATAATCATGGGCAAACAGTTCGAAAGTGGTTTAACCACGGTTGGGTGGTCAACAGAGCTACGGCTCAATCGACTTCACCCCACACGTGTGGCGCTTGCACGGGTCCGCAATCTCGAGCCATCCGAAGAGCCACTACGGCTCAACGGACCTCTCTAGCCTTGACCCGTCCGACGGCCACATATGTTCTAACGAATAGGTCGGGTGGGCTAGCCCACATAACCGACAACATTCGGGCCTATGATTTATTGTTCCTTAATGTAACATCAAGTCCAAAAACATGATCAAGAAACCCACCACTTTTTTAAAATATTGAGTGGGAGCGGAGAGGCGACACCAACCCCTCGGCCTCTACTGCTGACACAAGCAACGTGAGAGAATGGTGACGCCTGTGCCGGCTCGGGACCGGCCTCCCTAAGGAAGGCCTTCACCGCTATCAAAATTCAAGGCTTGGTCTCCGAAAGGATAGGATTTTGGGTACTCATTGAGTCACCGACCGACCCTAAGGCGGCACACTCGGGTCTATCTAAAGATCTCAAACAAGAGGTCACACTCATAAAGGGGTATTTTGGTAATACCTTGGCTGAAAAAGAAAGGTGATTGACGATCACAAATGAGATGTTCGATTCTCAAGTTGATCTTCAATATTAATCGAAACCTCTTTGACCTACCCTAAGGCGCACTCGAGGCGTTAGATTAAATCCTTGGAACGGTAGGATAGACTATAAGTACTTAGTTTATGTTCCTAAAATTTTAGTAGTGTATGATTTGGATTTATTTTCTGTCAATTTTATTTACAATCATATATATATCTCTAAGGTGCTAGATCGCTAGTGTAAAATTGACTAGTAATGACTTCGTTAAAAGTGGTCAAGAATTAGAACGTTGTATTTATTAATCTCACATGCAATTAATTTTTCGGAAGAGATATTTCTCTTGAAGCCTTCAAAACTTAAGTGACGGCATGTCACCATTGCCACTCGTCGCGAGCGAGAGACAACCGTAGTTAGTTTGAAAGATGATTGGGACGATAAAATTCTTCTAGTGAATTGTGTAAAGGTTCACACGAGAAATTTTCTCGATAGAAAAATTGGAGAATCATAAATTTAAGTGTCGCTAGTTAGACGGTATTTGGAACCGATAAACTAGTGGGAGCTTTTATCTTATGTTTTTCTAATTTATTAGAAAATTAGTCCCACTGGGTAACACTTTTATTAGACATCCTACAGCTTCACGAGTAGTGTCTACTCAATTGAACTGCTAGTTCAAGACTATTTCCTTTTAAGGAAAGTTGAGAATGGGAAAGAATGTCTATAAGTGTTAATCATCTTAACTAAAGTTTTGAGGCTAAACCGAAACATTAATTAAAGAAAGTATAGGATAAGGAAAGTGATTTCGAATCACTAACCAATGAATCCTTAGCGACTTTCTTAACCGAGTAACTTGATTCGGTAGCTTAGTTCTTTGGAAGAACAAGGAAGTCGTGCATTAACGATTAATAGAGTAACAACGGGCGTAATTTCACTATATTAGTGGGAGTGATATAAGGAAATGAATTTCATTCTATCCTTGAATATCACAGAAAAATTTATTTTTCACATTTACAAATTCGTTGAAACAAATGGATTCACTTTCAACTCGATATATTGTTGCCTCATAGAAAGTGAATATGACATTTGTAGTACTTAATCCAAGACTCGACTTTTGTTTGATAAAGTCGTAACCACTAAGAAAAGTCGAATAAGTATAACACATCTAAAACTATTAAAGGTAAAAGGTTTCAGTATTAAGATAAGCGACCTTTCAATATCTCATTAATTAGTGCATATATCCTGAGATAAGACTGACGATCGCTAAGGGTGATTCCTATCTCCCGCCTAGAACACTATCTCAAAGGAACAATGACTAAGTTTCCTTTCAATCGGGAAAGGGTAATAGATTTGAAGGGTAACATAGCTTGTTCACCATGACCTTCGGGTCTAGTGAGAGATACAAGCTAGTGGGAGGTTTTGAGTGGTGACATTTTGTCCGATGACTACTCGAAATGTGATCTAGTTTATCAAATGAATACGAGGAGGAGTCTCTCGATTTCAGAGAGAATGTAGTATTCCATGCTCATAAATAGGCTATAGCATAGTCTTGGGACCGATGCTCACCGCTTCCTCCTAGTGGAATGTTTCTCACTGAGGAAGAAACCATAGACTTGCCTGATATAGTTATTGATCTGCTACAATACACTGCTAGACTCGATTAAGATAATTGGTTGCAAAATAACGGTTAACATTATTATGTAAACCGAGAAGTCTACCTAGAAGATGCCAAAGTGAATTTATGGATAATGAGTAAATTCGGTTCACACCACTTCCATAAATGTAGGCATTTAGCATTTAATGATTGAAGGTAGGATCGAGATTTTATGCGCATACGCTCGATTGTGACTGTCGTGAAATATCTTAATAAGACGAGTGAAGGTTGATTATAAGATTCTTGAGATCGTAAAGTGAAGGTTGAATCACAAGCCTTCTCGATAGAATCTATAAGTAACAACCTTAAACCTTGAGTACGGTTACCCAAAGGTAGTTACTATCTCGATTTAATCGTACCACGCCCAACATCGGTTGTTGGTGATTACACTCGATAAATACTACTAGATCGTAATGTCAATTCACCCAAAACGCAGCGGAGTATGGTTTAACCGTTGACCCATTGTGATTTTGTGGACTTTATAATCTGGGGGTGATTGATAACATATGGCTCTTGGTGGGTGTATAGATTCTCGATTATAGAGGTTGGTTTGACACCTTAACCCCGTGAATGGAGTTTTTGTACTCCGCTTTTGTTCATCTATTGTAGAACCACCGAGTGTCTCAGCCCAATTAGAGCAATTGGATCTACATAGAAAAGAGTCGAATGAATAGGAAAGTTTAAACTTTCAAATAAGAAAGTTGAGTGGTATAGGGGTGATTCCCCGACAACTGAGAGTTAACTGCACCTTGACCTCTCTCACCACTCGCCTTGCTAGATTTCGTTAGAAAGCGTAAAATAGGGGTGATTCCCGAGACTTTCTTGCCGAACAACGGAATCGAATTCATTCGAATGTATGGTTTTAGCCGAGAATGAATAACGGATTCGTTACAAAGCGTAAGATAGGGTGATTCCCAATACCTTTTTTGAGACTAACGATATCTTAATTTATTCGAAAGAACCATTGGTAGGAAGCCTCGCCATGGCTTATATCCTTTGTGGATTTAAGAGAACCTCTCGGTCATTTAAAAGTCACATGTTTTAAAATATGTGGACTTGACCAAAATATTGATAAGTTTTTCGTAGATCGGATATCAATATTGGTAATATAGTAGTAGTATTAGTGTTCATAAATGATAACTCTAAAACAGTTGGAAACAACATGGGTGTGCTATCTCAAGTCGGAAATCGACACGCCAAGATTCTCTGGATGAGAGAATTGGACTATGTTCTATGAATCGATTCGGTCAAATTCACGAGAATGAGTCATTGGCTATCCCACCGATCTTATTGAATAAGATGATTATGCATACATGGTTGCAAAGATTCATCGAGAGTTGTCCTACCCTACCTCTCGTGAATGATTCTCTAAATCTTCGGATAAAGAGAAAATGGGATGTAGTCTCTCTTGGATAACGGCAAGTCAAAGTTGTAACAAGTCAATAGTAGTCGAATCTCGGATTCGAGCATTGAATAGCGGTTTAGTACGCCCTCAAGTATCTTAAGAGAACGAGGAATCATATGCTTGTATATTCAGGTGCAAACTTGAATATGGTTGATTACACCGATTCGACTTGTAGTCGATTAAGGATGATCATTAAGTTGATCTCGGCTCGGTGTTTACTCATAGTGCTTAGAATTTCCTTTTTGGTCCTGGAGTAATTCCAGTGTCCGATAAGTTTCATATCACTTCATTGTGAAAACAAAGTGAAGAGATAGCTTAGAAGGATTTTCTCGATCACTAGAGGTCAAAAGCATATTGAGAGAGAGTACCGCTGATTAGATGGACCGCAACGCTTTGATCCTAAAGATCGCCTCGGGCCGACAACCAAATCGATCGAGTACCAAGTCTAGTGCTTGGAGGGTACGGCATTGATGGATATGTCTCATCCGCTTTTAGAGCAAGTGGGAGAGTGTTGTGAATAAGATGAGAAAGGGTGTGCTCTAAAAAACAATCGTTGCTTGTCATTTCGTGCAAGTGGGAGATTGTTAGGTGTAGTGCCGAAAGACAATTTGTGTAATTGTTTTTAGTAATGGATGATGATTTTATCTCACCTTATTACTTGCTTTGTGCTTGTATATAATACAACACCGCAAAACCCTAAGTATATCAAGATGTAACCGCTTAACTCGATTGTATGGCATGCACGTGAGGATTGAGTTAGTAGAGATATGCTTAAATCATTAGTCCGTGGTGAACTTAATCGAGTTTAGGGTCTCTTGATTAAACCACCAATAATGCGCCTGAACACCTTAGGGTGTGATAGTCTTATCCGGATTGTCGGTGAGGGTACCTACGTGGGGCATTTATATATGATGGCATTCATATAGGATCGACCGATTTAATCAATTTCTCGGTATAATTCCATAATCGAGGAATCTTATTAAATCATTAGATGATCATATATGGATCAACCTTAATCTGAGGTGATCACGAGGATGCTTTGCTTGTCCCGGGTAGTGTTTGATGTGTTAGTTACGGTTCACTTAAATAATGTGTTCCAAGCCACTTCTCATTGGCACTATCTCCGGATGAGTGAGTAGTTCGATTTTCACGAGACATGGAATCCATTCCTTCCTGCGGGAAGTAGAGAGACAGATCCCTTATTTGTTAGCCCTAAGAAAGTGATCGATCCCGGGAGTTTCGCATTTGACTAATTAGCTACTAGTCGATATGTGTACTAATTGATCATCGTGGGTTGATGGTAAATAAGGATAAGATATTCTCGAGTCGGGTTCACGGAGACTTCCCACCGAGAATGGACAATCTATGGAGGGTTAATCCGTATGTAGTGATTATATCAATGGACGCTTATTCACTCTATGGGTTGAGTATAAGTATACATCCAGTAATCGGTAGAGTTCGATTTGGGTTTATGGTGGCGTAATCCCGGAATTAATAATTAATGTACTTATTCTGCTCGATGAATAATTAATTATTGAGCTACCGGTTATAGGTCCATGGTCCCCGATGTGGCTTCAGTAATTGGACTAGTAATCTTGTTACTTGGGCCTCAAAGTGATAATTAATTGGTCGGGCTAATTAATTGATATGCATGGATATTATTTAGTTGGGCTAAATAATATAATACACATAAAAGACATTTTATGTGGGCTAAAAACCCTAATGGTGGCGCCAATTAGTGTCTCTTTTATCACAAGAATTAATTTTTGTGATGTGGAAAATAAAAGATATTCTTGTTATATGATTGGTTGGATGACTTGTTATTTGATTTCCTATTGGTCAATACATGTCACAATTAGTCATTAAGGAAAATATCTTTTATTTTGTTTAATTAATTATTTATGTAATTAATTAAAACTTGGAGACCAAGGATTTACTCTCCTATAAAGGAGAGTTATTCCAAGGGTAATGGACAATGAAAAATTCACCACTATGTAAAAAGGAGAGGAAAATTAGTTTTCTCTTGTCTAGGGTTTTAGAAGAAGAAAAACTTTGAGTTCTTCTTGGTGTTGCATATCAAGGAGGCTCGTGTATCAAGAAGGGTGTCCACCAACCGCCGTTTGGAGAACACATCGGAAGATCAAGGCTTCTCTTCCCGTTATTGGTAACATGACCTTAAACCCCCTTGTAGTAGTTTAAGTCCTTTAATTATGAATTGTGTCATATAAATCGTGATCCATCCGCTGCGCATAGATCTAATTCGTTTAGATCTAAGAACCTGCATCCTTCAGATGCCATGAAGACTCCGGTCTAAAGGATAATTACAAAACCGCCACTTAGTGTGATACTTAATGTAAGTGGGTCAGTCTAGCTTACGCATTCTCCAATACACGTCCACATACAGTCCAAATGTCTCTACACTTCGATAGACGAGATCTATCCCTACCTTCTATAAGATAGAAGACATCCAATACGTGCTAGTCTAATTATACTATCAATGTCCCATTAGACAGTACATACGACTAGAGACATTTAAGTATCAAACTTGTTAAAGTGATTAGAGATCTCATCAACCATAATCACTATCATGGTTTCTCTATCAAAGTTTGACACTAGGGACGTTACTATATATATACAACCAATAATATGAAGATAAACAATATATAATAACAAAAGTGCTTTCATTAATCATAATAAAGTTATTACATGAACTAAAATAGACTGTAAACGACCCGACCCAGTCGGATCCGGTCCAACCCGGTTAGGTTTAGGACACCTATTCAACAATCTCCCACTTGGCCTAAAGCCAATCACCCATATGCCTAAGCCCTTGCATGTGAACTGTTTCTCATGCTTTTCTTGTGACAATGCCTTGGTTAACGGATCAGCTATGTTATAATCTGTGTGGACTTTCTCTATCTTTACATCTCATCTATCTATTATCTCTCTAACCAAGTGATAGCGCCGTAACACGTGTTTGGACTTCTGATGAAACCTTGGTTCATTTAACTGAGATATCACTCCATTTTTATCACAGTACAGCGGCACTGGACCTTCAATGGAGGGAACCACACCAAGTTCTGTAATGAACATCTTCACCGAAACTGCTTCCTTTGCCGCCTCCGAGGCTGCTATGTATTCGGCTTCCGTTGTAGAGTCCACAATAGTCTCCTTCTTGGAACTCTTCCAGCTCACTGCTCCGCCGTTAAGCATGAAAACAAATCCAGACTGTGACTTAAATTCATCCTTGTCAGTTTGGAAACTGGCATCTGTGTAACCTCGTAAAACTAAATCATCATTCCTAAAAACCAGGAACATATCCCTAGTACGTCTCATGTACTTGAAGATATTCTTGACTGCAACCCAGTGACCATCACCAGGGTTGGACTGGTACCTATTAGTCGTACTAAGAGGGTACGAGACATCTGGCCTAGTGCACAACATGGCATACATGATGGACCCGATTGCCGAAGCATAAGGGATCTTACTCATTTGTTCCCTTTCTTCCTCAGTTTTAGGACTCATTCCCTTTGACTGGTAGAACCCATGTGATATGGGCAGCAATCCTTTCTTGGACTGCTTCATGCTGAATCTCTTCCGCATCTTGTCTATATAGGTGGATTGCGACAAACCAAGCAACCTCTTAGATTTATCTTTATAGATCTTGATTCCTAGAATATAGGCTGCTTCACCCAAGTACTTCATTGAGAAGTTCTTGGATAACCAAGCTTTGACTGACTGTAACATAGGCACATCATTCCATATGAGCAATATGTCGTCTATATAAAGTACTAAGAACACAATGGCACTCCCACTAACCTTCTTGTAAAAACAGGGCTCATCTTCATTCTTGATGAAATCAAACTGTTTGATTATCTCATCAAAGCAAAGATTTCAACTCCAAGAGGCTTGCTTTAATCCATAAATGGATCTTTGTAGTTTACACACCATCTTGGCGTCATTGGTTGTGAAACCCTCAGGCTGTGTCATGTACACTTCCTTAGACAGGTTCCCGTTAAGGAAAGCTGTTTTCACATACATATGCTAGATTTCGTAATCATGGTATGCTGTAATAGTGAGCAGAATTCTAATGGATTTTAACATGGAAACAAGAGAAAAGGTTTCGTAATAGTCAACTCCTTGTCTTTGATGATAACATTTTGCCACTAACCTAGCCTTGTAGGTAGTCACGTTACCGTCCATGTCGGTCTTTCTCTTAAAGACCCATTTGCACCCTATAGGAACTATTCCTTCGGGCGGATCAACCAAGTTTCAAACTTGGTTGTCTTTCATGGATTCCATTTCAGAATTCATGGCTTCCAGCCATTTCTCTTTGTCATGCCTTAATAGCAATTCCTCATAAGTTCTAGGGTCCTCATCTTCCATGAGATACACGCCTGTGTACCTTTCGGGTTCACGGCGTTCCCTGGTGGATCTTCAAGGTGCTAGTGTGTCCACGGTAGGGGTTGGCATCACATCTGCATGTGGTGTCTCCTCCACTTCCATCAACTGACTGTTATCCGTAAGTGGCTCTTGAATTTCTTCAAGATCAATCTTACTCCCACTGACCCAATCCAGAATAAATTCTTTCTCCAGAAAGTGGCCAGTTCTGGCAACAAACACCTTTTGTTCCTCAAGATGGTAAAATTGGAATCCTCTAGTTTCTCTAGAATATCCCACAAATAGACATTTGTTGGATCTAGCCTTTAATTAGTCAGGCATCATCTGCTTCACGTAAGTCGGAAAACCCTAAGGTTTAAGATATGCCAGATTCGGTTTCTTTTTATCCCATACCTCATATGCTGTAGAATCAACCATCTTGATGGAACTCGGTTCAGTGTATAAGATGCGGTTTCTAGAGCATATCCCTAAAATGATTTTGGGAGAACTATGTAGCTCATCATGGATTGTACCATATCTAATAAGGTACGATTCCACCTCTCAGACACGCCATTCATCTAAGGCGTTTCGTGAGGGGTCCATTCAGGTAGAATCCCATTCTCCTTTAAGTAATCTTGAAACTCTCCATCTAGGTATTCTCCACCTCGATCGGATCGAAGTGTTTTGATTTCTTTACCTAGTTGTTTCTGTACTTCACTTATGAACTCTTTGAAATTTTCAAAGGCCTCAGACTTATACTTCACTAAGTATATATAACCATAGCGTGAATGGTCATCAGTGAAAGTGATAAAATAAGTGTATCATCCTTTGGCTTGAATTGACATTGGGCAGCACACATCAGTATGTATGAGCTCAAGCAACTCATTGGATCTTATCCCTTTGCCACTCAAACGATTCATAATCGAAGTGATCCAATAATCCATCTTTATGGAGTTTGGAAATGCGGTTCTTATTGTTGAGTTATGAGCCTCAGTTGCATATAAGTTTGATTAATTTACCAAAATACCCCTCAAATGTGATTTTACTAAAATACCCCTGCCACTAACTGCCATGAAGTTAACACTTACATCATATGGCATTCTTTTGTGTTTAATTCATCCTTGCATGTCTTATTGAATTGTGTAGTTGATTATTAAACTATTAATCTAGTTTATAAAATTAATTTATTAGTTTAATTAATTACTATACAAAATTCATATATATGTATATATATAAAAAGATTTTGGGCCGTTTTGGTGTGTCTGCTAAACTTTATTTAACTTGGCCCAATGTCCATTTACCCATCCTTTTTTATCTGTATATACCCAAACCGTAAGTCCCCAAAATTGACCTCCATCCAAACCTAAACCTAATTCTTTCTCCAGCCGTCTCTCTTTGTTATCTGAGTAACTCATCTTCTCTTTCATATTCAATGAATACATTTCCCAAATCCCTCTCCTTCAATGCCTTCTCGTTTCGAATCCCAGAAAATCTGCTATCCTTCCTAATCTGGTTATCCTCGTGCTGATATCTTTTGGAGAAACGCAGTTGTTGTTTTTGTGAGGGCTCTTACTCAATCAAAAACCACGTGCAGTTTCTATGTAAGGAAGGTTCGATTGATCAATATTTCTGTTGAATCAAGCCACCATGTGTCTAAAATCCATTCTTGGAAGGTCTGGTTCCAGAAATCAGCCGTTTCATCTTCAGATCAATGGTTGACTATGAAAGCTCCATTAAAGGTCATATCTTTTCATCATTTAAGTTAATTTCGCTAAGATATTATATTGATTTGAACTGATGAAGCCCTCTTAGACAATGAGTGGGTTATAGCTATGCAAGAAGAGCTTCATCAATTTGAAAAACATGATGTTTGGGAACTTGTTCCCCTACCTAAGGGTAAAACCTCGGTAGGCACACGATGGGTCTTTAGGAACAAGTTAGATGAAAACGGTAAAGTCATTCGGAATAAGGCTCGGCTGGTGGCCCAGGGTTATACCCAACAGGAAGGCATCGATTACGATGAGACCTTCGCCCCAGTTGCTCGGCTAGAAGCCATTCAAATTTTAATTGCGTTTGCATCTAGCTTAGGAATAAAGCTCCATCAAATGGACGTCAAAAGTGCCTTCTTAAATGGACTTATCGATAAGGAAGTGTATGTTCGATAGCCCTCGGGCTTTGAGGATACACTTCATCCCGATTATGTCTTCCGTCTCAAGAAAGCACTTTACGGACTCAAACAAGCGCCTAGAGCATGGTACGATAAGTTGTAATCAGTGCTTTTAGCTAATGGCTTCGTTAGGGGTAGGGTGGATAACACCTTATTCATAAAGAAGTCCGGCTCTGACATTCTGGTTGCACAGGTCTATGTCGATGACATTATCTTCGGGTCTACCGACCCCGCTCTGTGCACTGTGTTTGAGAATTTGATGTCTTTTCAGTTTGAGATGTCAGCAATGGGAGAGTTAAGTTTCTTCCTTGGCTTACAGATCCAGCAAACACAGTCCGGCACACACATAAGTCAAACTAAGTATATCAGAGGTATGTTCACCAAGTTTAAGTTTGACGCGTTGAAACCTGCTACGACTCCTATGAGCTCGTCAGTCAAACTTACACTTGATGAAGATGGTGAGCCGTTTGAATCTCACTTATATCGATCTATGATCGATTCTCTGCTATACCTGACCGCATCGAGACCCGGCATACAGTTTGCCGTAGGACTATGTGCACGCTTTCAATCTAATCCTAAGATATCGCATTACAAAGCTGTCAAGCAAGTTTTCCGATATCTCAGGCACACACCCATATTGAGTCTCTGGTACCCTCTAGATTCATCACTTACACTTAACGCTTATAGCGATGCCGACTATGGTGGCTGTCGTATTGAACGGAAGAGTACTAGTGGTACTTGTCAATTACTTGGGGACCGTCTCATCTTTTAGGTTCTCTAAGAAGCAACCTAGTGTTGCCCTTAGTACTACTGAGGCTGAGTACGTAGCCTTGAGCAATTTCTGTGCTCAACTCATCTGGATCAAACAACAGTTAGCAGACTTCGGCATGTCTGTAGATTGTGTTCCGGTTTATTACGACAATACCAGTGCAATAGATCTTGCACACAATCTTTTTTTGCACTCCCGAGCCAAACACATAGACATTCGTTATCATTTTATACGTGATCACGAAAATGGAACGATATTATTGAGTTTGTGCCAACTGCGCACCAGGTAGCTGACATTTTCACGGAGCCTTTACCCCAGTCCTAGTTCGAAAAGTTGCACAATGACCTACATATGGTACTGTTGTGATTCCTTTTTCTTAGTTTTCAAACTAATGGGGAGAAGTACATATGTAGGGGGAGCAGTAATCAAGGGGGAGCGTACGAGGTATTTTGAACACTAATCAAAAGGGGGAGATTGTTGAGTTATGAGCCCTAGTTGCATTTAAGTTTGATTAATTTACTAAAATACCCCTCAAATGTGATTTTACTAAAATACCCTTGCCACTAACTGCCATGAAGTTAACACTTACATCATATGACATTATTTTGTGTTTAATTCATCCTTGCAGGTCTTATTGAATTGTGTAGTTGATTATTAAACTATTAATCTAGTTTATAAAATTAATTTATTGATTTTATAAATTAATTTATTAGTTTAATTAATTACTAAACAAAATTCATATATATGTCTATATATAAAAAGCTGCTGGACCGTTTTGGTGTGTCTGCTAAAATTTATTTAACTTGGCCCAATGTCCATTTACCCATCCTTTTTTATCTGTGTACACCCAAACCGTAAATCCCCAAAACTGACCTCAATCCAAACCTAAACCTAATTCTTTCTCCATCCGCCTCTCTTTGTTATCTGAGTAAATCCTCTTCTCTTTCGTATTCAATGAATATGATTCCCAAATCCCTCTCCTCCAATGCTTTCTCGTTTCGAATCCCAGAAAATCTGCTAGCCTTCCTAATCTGGATATCCTCGTGTTGATATATTTTGGAGAAACACAGTTGCTATTTCTGTGAGGGCTCTTTACTCAATCGAAAAACCACGTGCAGTTTCTGTGTAAAGAAGGTTCGATTGATCAATATTTATGTTGAATCAAGCCACCATGTGTCTAAAATGCATTCTTGGAAGGTCTGGTTCCAGAAATCAGCCGTTTCATCTTCAGATCAATGGTTGACTATGAAGGCTCCATTAAAGGTCATATCTTTTCATCATTTAAGTTAATTTTGCTAAGATATTATATTGATTTGAACTGAAAATCTACCTTCTAAAAGTTTTCTCAAAAGTCCTTGGTGAAGTTAGTAGTGTGGTCCAGGGTTCACATACTTGCTTGAAGTATAGTGAACTTGGCTGGAATCTCAGAGGAGTGTGTATAGCTTGAGAATTGGCTAAAGCTATACACAGGATTCTTGGATCAACTTGTGTCTATATCTGCATTTGTGCACCTCATAGGAAGGTACTCATTTCAGATCCTTTTTATTGCTTTTTAAACTGTTCAACCTGTTTTTCAATTAAGTTGGTACTTGAGCAGTCCTTTTAATTGAGTCTGTGTCTGTGTGATTTGATCTGAGGGTTTAGTGTTGGAATCAGGAATCACAATTGAAAGGTTGAGTCAAGTTTTGGCCCTAAGAGGATTCTGGCCGTATTGACTTATATTTCACTGTGATATGACTCTGTGTAAATCTAACACTCAGAAAAATCACATACTTGCTGTGTATATCCCTTATTTAGTGACAATCTGCATCCAGACTGTGAAAACAGAAGTTAGTGATTTGGTGGTATCACCAAGACTTACTGCCTTGAGCATAAGGTTAAGCTTCTTGGTTTCACTCACTTGGCTGCACCTTGAACAACTGAAGTGAATATTTGGAGTCTGCAAGTTCTGCCTGGAAGTTCATCTTGCTGAGTATCAAAATATCAGGATCTGTGTGTTATGTGTGATAGTGCACAGCCTTGTGTATAAGGCAAACACAGACTGACATTCTGACACTCTGAAAGACTGAACCTCTGCATTACTTGGTAGGTTTGTCCTCCCCATTATTTGTTGGGAATTTCAGTGTGCATATACTTGAGATTTGCATCCTGAAATTCCTCCCCTTTGCTGTGCCAACCTGCTGCATTAGTTGCTACACCCTGCAGCAAAATTTCTATCTCTGTGCTGCCTGCAAATCTGTTGAGAAATCTGAGTTTTCAAATTGAACACCTTGTAATAGGGTTTTAATCTAAGTTTTTCTGTTTGGCCACAGTTTGGACGTACTGATCATTTGTGATCAGTTACAATACTGACCTTGATAGTCAGATCAGAGTTGTAACTCGATCGACCTTCGGCCGATCTTTGGCCCGATTGATCGATCTAGTCTGTCCTTCTTGTTGTGCTCATCGAAATCATTGTAATCGAAGCGGCATTTAAGTGCTGATAAACTTCAAAGTTAATTGTGTTTATCATCACTGTAATTCATCTGATATTTTTCAGTCTGAGCAGTGCCTTTGAATGATCTAATGACCACTTTCTGTGATCAGTCTAAAGTTGTATTTATTCTACTTTAAGTGTAATTTCTGTGTGTAAATTTCTGAACCCGTTTGATTCTTCTAGAGCGTGGTTTAATATATACTTGATTCTTTTGTTTTTTTTGAACCTTGTGCTGAATAGAAGTTGTGGTTACTAAACCAGTCTGATAAAGAACTCATACTTGAGTGGTCGAAAAATAACCTAACTAATAGTAATTAATCTTTCTGCATTCACCCTTGTTCTTAATCATTGTTATAATATCTTGATCACTTAGGTGTTATACACAATCGAATAATATTTGATTTAAGCTTCCGGAATTGAACATTAGTAATTGTGTGTATTAAATTGCTCCAACTTGTTTATAAATCGAAAAAGTGGTATAAACTTTCTACACTCTATTCAACCCCCCCCCCCCTTGTAGAGTGTACTCTGCGCATTATCGATCCAACACTTATTTATATGGCCAAGTCTACAATGCCATAAGTAGGATTCATTCAAGTCATTTGTTTTGGCTTTCTTGTTGTTTATATTAAGTACGTCAACATTCACATCCAATATGTAGAGACCATTGCTTTCTATGCCAGTACCGTAAAAAAATTCCATCACGTGAAAATGAACAACATTTATTCTCAAACGTAAAAGAAAATCCATCAACATCCAATGCAGAAATAGAAATAATGCTCTTCGTAAGAGCAGGAACAAAATAACAGTTATTAAGTTCTAGTACTAGCCCACTGGGCAATGAAAGAAAATAAACTCCTACGGCCAGCTCAACAACACTTGCTCCATTCCCAACGCGTAGGTCCACCTCTCATTTCCTTAGTTCTCTAGTTCTTCTTAGTGCCTGCATATTTGTACAAATATGAGAACCACAACCAGTATCTAATACCCAGTGGTTAGACTTAGAAGAAGCAATATTGATCTCAATCATAAACATACCTGAAGTGTAAGCATCAGAATGCTTCTTCTTGGTACTCAAGAAGCCTTTGAAGTTTCTCCTCCAATGTCCGGTCTCACCGCAATGGAAGCAAGCATCCTTGGATTTGTCTTTGGCTATCTTAGGCGTTGGTTTAGGTGCAACCTTCGCCTTCTTGGACTTCTTTTGGGCTCTTGCCTTGCCCTTGCTTGAAGTGACCAGCAACACTTGCTTTCCCTTCCCCACAGTGACCTCAGCAGTTTTCAACATGTTCAATAACTCCGCAAGGGAGCAATCTATCTTGTTAATGTGATAATTCATCACGAACTGCGAGTATGAATCAGGTAGAGATTGCAGAATCAAGTCAATACTTAACTCGTTCCAACTTGTGGCCCAGCTTCCCAAGCCTCTCTATGTATCCGATCATTTTAAGCAAGTGTGACCTCACAGTAGTCCCGGATGCCATCTTATAACCAAACAGGGCCTTTGAGACCTCGTACCTCTCAGTGTGAGACTGAGAAGCAGAGAGTTCCTTTAGGTGGACCATGATTGAGTAGGTGTCCATAGACTCATGTTGTTTCTGCAGTTCAGGTGTCATAGAAGCAAGCATGATACATGTAGCATCAGTACTGTTAGAAAAGTGCTTGTTATACTTCTCGACAACATCTGCAGTCGAGCCCTCTGCGGGCTTTTCCGGTAGGGCTTCGTCCAAGACATAGCCAATCTTCTTGTGCCTCAAAACAAATTTGAGGTTTCTTTCCCAATCGAGAAAATTGGTTTCATCAAGCTTATTGTCGATGATAAAACGAAGTTTCAATTTGTTTGACATTTTCTACAACAATAAATAAAGATAGAATAAATAAAAGTTCATGTATTTAAAACCCTAAATTTGCACTTAAAATTTTATAAGGTTTACTCCCACTAGCCAACTATTCATAATTGGCTTTCAAGAATTTTATAAATCCTTTAGTGGATGGAATCCAATCTATTTGACTCGACCCCCGACGTGGGCCGATCGACCGGGTCAGTTTCGAAGGTGGGTACATTTACCGGTCGAATCTTATTCGACTTCCATTGGTTGACTAGTCAACACTTTGACAGTTCACATCTCTATGTGATAGCCACCCCTTGTCTCTAAAATCAAACTGTCTTGACATGGGCCAATTACCGCAAGATTTTTAGTTGAGTCGTAACCCATATATTCATGAGATTTCATAACGATCATATCTCGATAATGACGATATACCCGAGGTAGGTCAACTCCCAATGTGGGCCGATCAGTTGGGTCCGAACAAGGGTTGTTCACCGTCATTATAATATTGGGAGACAATTTTGGCTCGATTTTTATCGTGGGAATAATATTTAAATTAATTCATTTAATTAATTTCATTTAATTATGGTCTCATCTATTATGTGCATATTACTACGATATCATATGGAGAGCTAAAGAGCTCGTATCTGGAGAGATGATGAACTCGTATCTAGAGAGCTGAAGAGCTCTTATCTAGAGAGCTGAAGAACTAGTATCTAGAGAGCTGAAGAGCTCGTATCTAGATAGGTGAAGAGCTCGTATCTGGAGAGCTGATGAGCTCATATCTGGAGAGCTGAAGAGCTCGTATCTGGAGAGCTGAAGAGCTCGTTTCTGGAGAGCTAGTATCTGGAGAGCTGAAGAGCTCGTATATGGAGAGCTGAAGAGCACGTATATGGAGAGATGAAGAGCTCGTATATAGAGAGCTGAAGAGCTCGTATATGGAGAGCTGAAGAGCTTATATATGGAGAGCTAAAGAGCTCGTATATGAAGAGCTGATTAGCTCGTATCTGGAGAGCTAATGGGCTCGTATATGGAGAGCTGATGAGCTCGTAACTGAAGAGCTAAAGAGATCATATCTGAAGAGCTGATGAGCTCGTATATGCCGAGTTGGGCTCGGAATATTTGCTTGAGATGAGCTCCAATTGTGATGCCGAGCTGAGCTCAGTCTTATAGAGGATTCGCTCGATGTGAGCTTCAAATATGATGCCGAGCTCGGTCTTATAGAAGAGATGTCAAGCCGAGCTCGGTCTGATTGAAGAGATGCCGAGTTGAGCTCGGTCTTATAGAAGAGATGCCGAACCGAGCTCGATCTTATGATGCCGCGCTATGAAGCGGACGGGTTTAGATTCTGAAAAATAAGAAGACTCGTCTCGCCGCGCTCGGTTGAGAGAGTTCCAAAATAAGAGGGTTCGTCCCGCCACTTTTGGGAAGGAGAGTTCCAACAATAATATAGCTCATTTAAGTTGTGGAAACGGAAATAAATGTCAATGAGAGTTTGTACCTGGAGAGATCGTACTTGGTGAGCTTGGGAGCTCATACGGGGTGAGCTCATGCTGCGTGAGCTCATTATGGCCGAGCTCATTCTGGTGGAGCTCATTATGGCCGAGCTCTGGAGAATTGGATGGAGATCTTGGAGATATTTGATGAAAAAAATTCACAGCTTCTTTTGGTGTAACATCAGCATTTTTCCGGCGATGATCGGTTATGAAACATACTCCGATTGACACGAGATTTGCAGGGATTGTTCTCCTTCTTCTTAAATCTGAACGGTGGAATTCTTGTTTCAACGGTTCAATTTCTGGCAATCAACCACCGATCTGACTGCTGCGTTTTTGGTGATACAGCAACAACTTTCCGGCAACGATCGGGCATTGAAATGGACTCCGATCGGCACGAGATTTAGAGGGATTGTTCTTCCCTCTTTCTTCTTTAATCTGAATGGTGGAATTCTTGTTCAACGGTTCAATTTCTGGAAATCAACCACTGATCTGACTGCTGCGCTTTTGGTGATACAACAACAACTTTCCAGCGATGATCGGGAATCGAAATGGACTCCGATCGGCACGAGATTTGGAGGGGTTGTTCTTCCATCATTTTTATTTAATCGGAATGGTGGAATTCTTGTTTCAACGGTTCAATGTGTGACAATCAACCACCGATCTGACTGCTGCGTTTTTTGTGATACATCAACAACTTTTCGGCGACGATCGGGCATCGAAAAGGACTCCGATCGGCATGATTTTTGGAGGGATTGTTCCTCCCTCCTTCTTCAATCTGAACGATGGAATTCTTGTTTCGACGGTTCAATTTCTGGCAATAAGCCGTCGAGCTGACTGCTGTTTTTGTGATACAGCAGCAACTTTCCGACGACGATCGGAATCGAGACGGACTCCGATCGGCACGAGATTCGGAGGGCTTGTTCATCCCTCTTTCTTCCTCAATCTGAATGGTGGAATTCTTATTTCACCGGTTCAATTTTTGGCAGCAAACCACCGATCTGACTGCTGCGTTTTTAGTGATACAGCTGCAACTTTCCGACGACGATCGGACATCGAGACGGACTCCGATCGGCACGAGATTTGGAGGGCTTATTCTTCCCTCGTTTCTTCTTCAATCTGAAAGGTGGAATTCTTTCACCGGTTCAATCTCCGGCAATAAGCCGTCGATCTGACTGCTGCGGTTTTGGTGACACAACAACCTCATGACATGTTCTTGCCATTAACTTGATCACGAACATCCTTGATCCATTACCGATAGAAGGCCCTCCTTCTAGCACCATTTGACGATACTGGAAATCACCGGGTTTAAATCTGGGTCCGTTTAATCTTAATGGCAAGGGATTCAAGATCGAAAATAAGAACAATAGGATCAGGGCCGGTCACATGAGATGGTCGTCTTAAGCCTAACTATGCCGGGAGGGCCCAACGGTACATGTTTCGCTAAAAGAAAAAAAATCGTGTAGATTCAATCCGATCCAACCTAATATAATATGTTTTTTTTTATAAAGGCCCAAATTTTTTTTACTCCAAACGATAAATGTCCCAATAAAAAATTTTACTTGGCCGAAAAAAAAAATTATACATACAAACAACTCCTGAATTTTCTGAGTTGCATCCATTCGTAGGTTCATGAATCTTCATGAATCTGTTCAAGAACTGATGCATGGATTAATTCGTACGGCAACTCGTATGCAAACGATAATCAAAATATTTATTTATGAAAAAATATCTAACACTTTGTAGGCATGTTTTGAGGCTATCAATAAATTGAATTTTGTATTTACGGATGTTAAAAACGCGATAAGTATGTTTTTATATTAAAAAAAACAACTTCAGCTAAAAGGGCCAATTCTAGGACTTGACCTTAAGCCCAAAAAATGTCAGGGCCAGCCCTGAATAGGAATAAAGGGACAGCTTTTTTTGGGTGATTTTAGACCGAGTCTGGGTATTTTCCCAAATTGCCTGCGTATCCTGTTATATTTCAGAAATCAAGTCTCTTCGTAGTTCTTGAGTTTGTTTATATAGAGGACGTCTCGTACTTAGCCTTGTTCTGCAAGGATTCTAATTCTTAATTCCTATGGATTATTATACGCAAATCCCATTGATTTAGGGATAAATATGGATATATCTGATTATTTGAATCACAACCTTTATGACTAAGGATTCTTTCCATAATTATCTGATTTGATGAATCTCGTGAGTTAAGGAAAGCTCTGGCCGACCTACGTCGAGCTCCCTGGATTCCACTCTGATCGAGCCGACCTACGGTGGTCAGTTCGGGTACCCAGATCGGACCTTCCTCTTGGGTTTTGGTCCCTAAGTATGCAAAGTATAAGGCTCTTTCCCTTTAAAGAGACGTTTTCTCTGTCCTTATTTATTGCTCAGTTATTTGTACGAACGACACGTGGCATGTCCTAATCCGAACATCGTCACAGACAATTGGCAGCAGAGTTTGGTTCATGTTGAATCATATATAATAATTCATTCGTATATCTTACGTACTTGGATCTGTTTAACTTTTAGAAACAAGAAGAAGGCAGGCTTCATTCATATAAGATCCCAGCCCGTCCGTGAAAATATCTCTCTCTCTCTCTATATATATACATGTATAAATATATATAGAGCTGATCCAGGATTACAGTACTGGAACTTTTTTTTTTTTTTTTTTTTTTTTTTTTTTTTTTTTTTTTTTGGTTTACTTCATGTAAAGGATGAATGCATTCTTCAAAGTTATTCATATGCAGAACAGATTTTCACAGGACTGCAAATTAATCTGCATAATCGATAGTTAAGAATATGAGTTGCATCACAGAAAGATGAGCTTTATTCTTCTGTATGTTAGCTTCGACATCAGCTTATAGTATGTTTTAAATTAGAAAAATGTTTCTGCAATAATAAAATATGCACAACAAACTTTTACATCATTGATTTTTTTGAGATTCATATGGTTCATGCAACAGGTCTCGCGTCATAAAATATGTGTGTGCAGTATATTATGTTGTGGCTATTTTATGATAGCATTATCACTACTCTCTTCTTTATGGGTGAACAAGCAAACTAGGGTTATATGTATTTTCTTTTGGCCCATTAAAATAAAGTTGATATAAATAATACGTATGTCCAATGCTGCAGCCGAGCTTCAAACATGCTATACATCATGTAGGGTAATTTTTATGATTGGGCTTATTATATCAATTTTTTTAAGGCCCAATCTTGCTATTTTTTTTTTCCCCAGCTTTAATTGGACTTTGTTTTTACTTTTATTTAGTCCATAGAGAGTATGTTTTGTTAAGGGGAGTTATTATTCGCACCACGCCAAACCTACCACTGCACCACTTTATCATTTGCACCACACCTAAATGAAAAAATCTACCTTTACACCACAATGATTTTGAAACTTATTTCACTCTTTATTTACACCACAATTTCTACCTTTACACCACACTTTATAACTATTTCCACACCAATTTATTTTTATTACGAATTAGTCCCCTATTTTTACCTACCTTATATCACACACCCCTACCTACAAACCCCAAAATTTCCCTCCATAAACACCTTCTTCTTCATTAAACCCATTTCACAAACCTTTCATCTTCATAAATTATCACCATTTCACAAATCTTTCATCTTCATCATCATCATAAACCCACATCATCTTCAAATTTTTTTCTTCTCCATCTTCTTCATCTTCATCGTCATCACAAATCTTCTTCTTCTCCATCTTCTTCATCTACACATTTGTTTCATCATCATCATCACTTTCATCATCATCACCAATTTTTTTCCTCATAATCATATCTACACCAAATCAATCAATAGCACAACCAAAAAAAAAAAACTTTGGAGGTCTATATCAATTTTCAATGGATGATGGAAAGGAATCAAAATCACATCTTGGAGAAAATAGGGTTTCCAACACCATGGATGAGAAGGTACTTTTGAAATCAATAACCTATTTGATGTTATTTTCCTTAGATTAACATTTCAAAATGCAATAATGTAAATGAAATCAGGATATTGAACTCTCATTTTTTGTTTGGTGAATGCTTTCTAGCCAATTTTAAGCCTTTTCTTAGCTAGATTTCGCCCAGATCGATACAACCTTACCAAAGTCGGATTTCATAGATTCGACCTTGGTATGGTCGAATTTAACTAATATATGCGACAATGTGAGAGTCGCATGTGGCTAGTTCGACCTTGTCAGGATCGAATGTCTAAATTGTTTCACACTATTATGGCGTTTATTACGTGTGACAATCGACTTTGCACCCTATTATTCATGATTTGACGATAGCTTATAACATTACGGTGAAGACGACAACATCACCAAAATGATGGTCGTGATGACAACTTCCTAGTGAGGATGAAATGATCGCATTAGAATTGTTGAACCAAAACATGGCGTTAGTGGTAGTAGATGAAAATACACCTCTCAATATTGATACCGGTGATGCTTTCATTCTTGAACAGTAATTATATATTCACGGATGTGACGTTAGATGTGAAAACTTAATCCCACGATCGCTAATTGTTGGCAATAATCACATGTGTAGGTATTCAACACTGACACAGAAGCTATTGAATGGATGAAAGAATTTGCAAGCAACATTGGAATTGTACTAATCAGGTGGAAGTCAGACTACTCAGATGGTCGAAGTCCTTATGTGAAATACGCTTGTGAAAGGGGTGGCGACGTGCGCAAGGACTATATGAAGAAGGATGGAGGTGTTGGGAAAGGTAAGCCCCGGAATACTTTCTCAAAAAAATGTGGGTGTCCATTCCTTTTGTTATTGAAGAGTGAGAAGGCGGTTGGCGGGTGGCGGGTGAGTGTGAAAAATGGTTTTCACAACCATGATTTGAACAAATCAGATTTGGGACATTCGTTCAAGGGGCGTTTGTCAAAAGACGAGATAGACCTTGTTAAGAGTTTGACGAAGAGCGGAGCATGCCCTAAAGATATACTCAAGGCATTGAGGGATAGGAATGGAAAGAATGCAACTTCTGTGCAAACAATCTACAATCAAAGAGTGAAGTTGAAAAAATTAGAGAGAAACAATCGGACAGTAATTCAAGAGGTCTTTTACAAGGCTCGTGAAGAGGAAGTGTTTTTTCGTTACTTACAAGATGGAGAAACAGTAACACATGTGTTTTGGGTTCCAAAGGACTCATTCTCATTGGTGAAGAATTTTCCACATGTGTACCTGATCGATTGTACTTACAAGACAAATAAGTATAAGTTTCCCTTTCTACAGATTGTTGGGGTCACCTCTACCAACATGACATTCTCAATTGGTTTTGCTTTTCTAGCAAATGAGACAACTTCGAGTTCTGAATGGGCCTTACGAAAGCTTCACGAGGCACTTATCACCATTGACACTCCGGTTAAAGTGATTGTTAATTGACAAAGAACAAGCTTTAATGTCCGCCATCCGCACAAGATTTCCAACATGTAAAAATCTTTTGTGTCGCTGGCACGTAGAAAGCAGTGCAAGCGTGCGAAGCTTAGGCAGTCATTAAGTGTAAAGAATCATCCGCCGAGATTGAAAAGATGTGGAAGAGAATTATATAGAGTGACACCGAAGAAGATTACTTGGTGAGTGGTGAAATAAAGACCAACGTAAGCGTGAGTGTATTCAAATATCTGGAGGAAAATTGGTTGGGCGATTGCAAAGAACAATACGTGAATGTTTGGACGAATAAAGTGTTCCATCTTGGGAACACCCACACTAGCAAGATTGAGGGGGCTCATGCAGTTTTAAAGAATTGGTTACGTACTTCAAATTGCGACATGGCAACCGGGTGGAAATCGGTGGCGAACATGTGTGTGCAACAGTTTTGAAACATAATGGCGTCATTTGAAACATCAAGAACAAAGTGGCCTTCGAACTTAGATGGGAAAATATGGTGTCGCAATCTACGTGGGTTTGTGTCACTAGATGCTTTGACGTTGATCGAGAAAGAGGTGGATAGGTCGAAGAAAGTTGGTTTGGACTCAACAGATTGTGAGTGTGTGACTAGGAAAACGCACGGGATACCTTGTGCACACGAGATTTTTGGCATCTTACAGACTAGGGAAACCCTACCTCGGGATTGTGTTCATGAGCATTGGAAAACGTTATCATTGGATGGGCCGTCAAGAGATGATATCATTGATCCAACGCCACATATTGCTCGTTTCGTTGAAGTGTTTAACAGTTCAACCAATACACAACAAATGGAGATGGTCCAACGACTGGTAGAAGTGGTTGATCCGGCTAAAACAACGCTTAGTCAACCAAAAGTGAAGATAAATCCTCGAGGGAGGCCGAAGGCGAAGGCAACCGCTAAACGTAGGATGGCAAATGACGAGCGTTCAACAACAAGATTGCCCTCATTGCATGAACACGTGGATGAGAAAAATCAAAATGAGGTGAAAGAACAAAATAAAACAAGAAAAAGATCAAGAACATGCAAGGCGAGCAATAAAGTGGAGGACGGTATGACGAGTGTTGAATCCACAAAAGTGGAGAATCTTATCATGAGGAGTATAGATTTACCCGATCCACTTCAAGAATTTATCGAGTGTGTCATTGATGTAAAAGGTGATGGTAATCAGGATATCGGTATTCTTTGTGGCAATCGGTTTGCTCGAGAATGAGTGGCCTAAGATTAGGCGAGATTTGTTTTTGAGCATAAAGGAAATGAGGAACACTATGACAAATTGTTTAGGATGAAAGGCTTGAGCGTTCGACTTTTAAAGGGAATCGATTTTAAAGGCAAAGGAAGATGCTCAAAAAATTTTGGATGAAGACGACACCAATGAATCAAGTTATATCGGAAAAGTACAATGCCGTTGTGACTTTGTTTTGTCCCCAATCTAAGGGTGACACTCGTAACGTGTTTTCCAACAAAACACAAGCCGAGAACCCTCATCCCTTGAATATCACACTTCATACAAGAATAATCACTACTGCGTGTGTTATGATGAAAGATGATTGTCCACTACCTCCTATGATCAATCCGTGGAAGGAAGAAGCCCCTAAAGTGTCGGAAGAAGTGAGCATTGCATGGCTACAAATTGCTTGGAGAAAGGGTTGACAAGGGAGAGAGATTGTTATATCCTAATGGTCGCTCCGCAGGTCACGTTGACGTCAAAGATTGATGGATATCGGATCTAGGCATTATTTTATTTTCATTTTGCCAATTTCACTTTTGCTCCACCATCCTTTTGAACTATGTTGTTGGTGGAAGTTCATTTTGTTTGCAAAACTCACTTTTGTATTTTATCTTGGATGCGTTATTTTCATCTTTAACTACGGCACCTCATCGTTTCGAAACTTAGTTTATAAATGGAATCGCGTTTGAAACGAGTTAAGTAAATGTTTGAGCTTTAAAAAAAGGAAAACAGGGAGAAACGACCCCCTTGAGGTCGAAACAAGTAGAAACGACCCCCTTGAGGTCGAAACCTGGGAGAATCGACCCTATTGAGGTCGAAAACAACTCTGTTCGGAGAATCGACTTCACGTAAAGTCGTATCTCTTAGAAACGACCTCCCTGAGGTCGGATCTAGTGTATTCGACCTTGCTATGGTCGAACCTATTGAGATTCGACCTTGATATGGTCGAAGCTTTTGAGATCCCACAACCGAAGTCTAATTAACAAGAATGAGATACAATCATAAAAATCCATAATAGTCAAAGCCATACGGGCGATCAAAGCCATGTTTAATACATAATAGTCAAAGCATACGATAATTGTCACAAAATAAAGAAAAACATATGATAGTTATCGAAGTACAATCATTTTTTTCTCGTCTTTCGGTTTTCCTTCTCCAATAGAATTGCCTTCCCCTTTCCTCCTTTGGCATCATCCTTAGATTTGTCTCTTCCAACATCGGATGGTTCGCATATTTTAATACCACCGGGCTTCCTGACGGATTTGCTCTTCTTTTTCCCGGTATCTATGTCGTCGTTGAGCTTCCTTTTTCCTTTTTCCTTCACCATATTAGATTTGCTATTTTTTTTCTCGGCATCCGCAACAATTGTAGACTTCTTTTTCTTTGTCACACCCGATGAAGTCTCACCAATCTCCATATCAGCAGTTCCGACGCAAACCCCTTCTTTGAGTGTGTCCACTACAGCCTGCAATGCATGAAACAACTCATTCTTTGTTGCCTTCAAGCCCTTTCTCAAGTATCCATCACCCAAGTCGATAGCTTTCCTCATCCAACGACCCTATGCAAGTGAAATAAGTAAGATTAAAGCATTATTCAGAAAATTAATATATTACGAGTGTATAGATCCATACTTGTTCGTATTCACCACTTGCAAAGACCGACGAAGGCAATTCATGATTAAGTTTGATTATTGCAGATGATTGGTACCATTCATCGTATTCCTTCGTGCATTGCCCATTCTTCTTCGCACGTGGGCCTCTCAAATTTTCGGGAATAAGATGGTAATTATATTCCTCAAAATCTTTGTCCCGATTATCAAACTTTGCAAGGTAAGCTCGGACTTTCATACGAGACGATCTCTTTGCAAGAATAGGACATCCAGGCTTGTCCTGCACACGGCCAAATTGTCTCACAACTCTGTTTGGATGATACAGCTCTTTCATGTTGTCAACAACTAGACATCCATAAAACCAAGCAACCTCGTGAGGATCCTCACTCATTTTGCGTCTGACACGGGTCCAAAGAAACTACAAATAATAAAATAAGGAAAACAAAAGTCATAAGTGTGTCCGTTCAATTAAACTCGCTTTATAAGTACGTACAAAACTTACATCTTCCTTGGTCATATTGTCCAACTCCCCCCGCACATACTTCAATTGTTTATTTGCAGCTTCATCCGCCATGTGGAATGACGGATTCCATTTCTGTGTTCTGATATCCCCGCGGATGATCTCTCTCCTTTTTTGAGGCCGTTGTTTGGGACAATGTTCGTATATCCATGCCCGAAACAATAAAAAAACCACATTTCTCACGAGATTTTCTTCATAATTATAATGTATAAAACAAAAATAGTAAAAATTTAGATGTACCTCCAACAAAGTGAGATATCCACATACACCTTTGGTCTCGTAAGTGGTCACTTTGCTAAGCATCCTATATAAATAGGACAATGTGCCCGCACTTTTACGCCCATTTATCCAATTGCTTCAAATCTTGTAAATAGTAAAGATATTTTACCTTCACTTTATCCCCTGATCTGTCTTGAAATAAAGTGCATCCCAATAGTACCAACAAAAAACCTCTCGTGATTTGCTCGGCTGAAGCATTGCAACGTCTGTTTTTAGACCTCGACAAATTGTTGATAATCCACGATGTCCTCAGAGAATATCCTGAGCAACGAGCCAGTTCTACTTGCACAATTTGGACTGGTATTCCAAGAAGATTTGATATCCAGACATCCAACGGATCATGTTCTGTCCATTCCACTTCCTCCATCGCCTTTCCAACTATAGGGATTTCCAACAATTGTTCAACATCGTCCAAAGTTATAGTCGCCTCACCAAAAGGCATGTGAAACGATGTTGTTTCAGGATGCCAACGCTCAACAAAGGCCGACACAATAACCTTATTCGCCGTCTTATAAGAACCATTATAGAGGCGATACAAAATTGTTTTTTTTATCATATTGCGTGTGGCCTCTAACTCCTCGTACAAATCCCAAGTATGCATTTTGTTTGTGTATTGCTTGCACGTAAGAAATCCACGATCCTTTTCAAAGCAAAATAAATATGGTAGATGTTGTTAATCAAATCCATATCATAATTAAAACATTTACATTGTAAGAGATAACTTATATTTACCTCCCTCTTCAGTAGATGATGTGCTACGTGATCATGCTTTTTATCGTACAATTCATAGTTAAACACGTCATCATCAAGATCGAAGAGCAAATCGTCTTCTTCTCCACTCCCCTGAAAACCCTCTTCACTGCTTTCTTCTTCATTCCCATCATGGCTCCCTTCATCACTTTCTTCTTCATTCCGATCATCGCTCCCTTCACTTCTCTCTTCATCTCTCTCTTCTTCAACGCCTTGAATTTCATTATCTTCATCTTCACTACCCTCCTCTCCACCACTATCTTCTTCTTCAGATCCTTTTGTTTCCCGGTTTCTTTCTTCTTCGTCACTATCTTCATTACATATTTTATCCCTTACTTCAAGTATTAACGCTTTTCTCCCCACACGTTTACCCCCTGTTCCTTCCAAATGTGTACTTGTTTTTCCTCTTCTATAAGAGGCAGTCATTGCTTGACGTCTTCTTGACGGCTCCTCATCATTGATAGACGTACTTTGGCCCTTTGTCCTACCCATCTGCACACAAAGATGAAAAGACAAGTTCATGTCATTTCTCATTCAATTAAACACAAGCTACAATCATTAATCATCTTGGTATCATGATCTAATCATTTTCACAATAAAGTAAAAAAGGGTTCAAGGAGAAACGACATTACCATTGTCGAACCTTAGAGGTTCGACCTTACGCAAAGTCGTTCCTCAGTGGTCCGACAATGGTGAGGTCGCATCTTTGACAATCGACCCAAAGGGAGTCGAATTTTTGTTTTTCCTCCAGGACATGCGACTTCCCCAAGGTCGCTTTACACACAAGACATGCGACCCCCACAAGGTCGAATGTCAACACTCCCATTTTTTCTCAACACACGTGTAAAGCTCAATTATTTGTTTACAATCGACATCATCAAAGTAGTTTCTTGCTTCTATCATCTTTATACATTCATAACATAACTCACAAACTATATGCATCAACAAAATTACTACTTGTGCATAATCCATTCTCTTAAGCATTTTATCGAACACTTGGTAGGCATATAAAATAACTTGAAGAAACCTAACAATGGCTATCAAAATATGTTAAATGAAAGATGATAAACACTATATAAACGTATACATACCTTGTTTAACACCTTTGAAGCAAATAAATTTGATCTTGTAGTTGTTGATTGGTGAAGATGAAAGTATGAAATTAAAATGGGTTGTTGTTGATTGGTGGTGATGGAAGATGAAAATGAGTTGTGATGGAAATGAAAGAAGGAAGTTGGGAAGAAGATGAATGGTTTTTTTTTTAAGAAATGAAGAAGAGGAAATTGGAGAAGAAGATGGAAGAGGGGGTGGGTTTTTTTGTTTGAGAATTGAGGGGGAATGGGGGGGGGGGGGACGATTTTTGATAGGATTTGGGGGTTGGGGGGGTTTGTATTTAAAAGTTTAGGATATATATATATATATATAATTATTTGAATCTGGAAATAGTAAAAATATATTGGCAAAATTATGTTTTTTTATCAAGTTTTGAAAAGTGACTGTGGTGTAGTGGTAGTTTTTTAATTATTAAAATAATAGGCGTGGTGTAAGAGGTAAATGACATATTTTTCATAAAGTTGTGGTGTAAAAATAGGTTTAGTGTGGTGCAAATAATAACTCCCTTTGTTAAGGCTGACAATAATAAAGAATATATCATATAGCAGACCCATTTTGGTAGACCTATTTTTAGAATGTCATTACGGTATAATCACACATTGGTATAATAGAATATTGTTTGAGAGAACTATAAATACACCTATAAATATATGACAGTTATTTGACTTCCATGTGACTAATAGACGCAGTCTAAAGAGATAGATTTTTATTTGACAAGATTAATTTACTGTCACAATTTGAACACTGTATAGCTTTCACAATGAGATGTAAAATTATTTTGTTTACAAATTTATGCGGACAATGTTCGGGCCAAAGGAAGGATATTGTTTGGCAAAATTATAAACACAACTGTGGTGATAATTACGTGACAATTATTTGGTTCCATTTGAATAATAGATGCAATCCAAAGATTTGTCTAATGTTTGACAGGATTTTTTGTCAGTATTTCCTCGATTATATAGAGTCGAATGAGAATCCTGCCGATCCACTTATAAAAAGGTTTAGCTAGAGATCGGGTGTCATATTTATTGACAAACGGAATGGGACAAAAGCCTATTATGCATGTTCCCTTATAATGACAACCCAACCATAGTGATTGTAGATCCTAAGATCATGGTTCAAAATAGACAACTAAGTTATGAATGACAGTTAACACGTACCCATTTTGTTAGAACAAAAGTGATGTCTGGTGAAGGTTTATGTTAAGCATAAAGCTTTTAATGATTAATATATCTTGGTTAAGCCAAGTGGGGGTATTGTAGAGTACTATTTATAGGAGGTCACCTACGTAAGTGGAAGTGGGGCCGCTTTTGTGAGAATTCTGGAGCTAAATTCTCTAAAACACTTTCTGAAATCAAGGTGTTCTAGGGCCAAAATGGACACAACAATGAGATGCTCGAGAATGTTAGGAGATCTATCGTGTAGGTATCATTGTCTAGGCATGCACCAAAGCCTGAGCAGTTCAAGACCTAGTTCACTGCTTAGCCGAGTGTGTCCGATGGTACTCTACAATGGAAGGTTCAAGGCAGCAAACTACCTCACTCGACGCAATAGATTTCCGAATGTAATCTCTTTAGAGTCTACACTGCATTTGCATTAATTTTCATTTATGTGGGGAATTGTTGGATAAATTGGAATAATTAATGCTAAAATGATGGAGGGTCGCACCGGTTTGGTGAAAGGTTACAACCATATAAGATGTCGTGTCCTTTCTGTTAAAGGTTGCAACCGGTAAAAGATGGGTCTTCATTCTCCTATATAACCCCAACACTTGAGTGAAAATTGTATACAGAAAAATATTAATGAGAAATTTTTGCCTGGTAAAATTCTGCATTGATTCATGTCTCACGAAAAATTTGTATAAATTCGAGTCAAGAAAATATTTACAGAACATGATCGGTTCGCAGTCTTCTTCTTATTGAAGTGCAACAATCTTAAGAAGGTCTGACTGTTTTATCTTAGGAGACGATTTCTATTACCGTGTGCAAAAAATCGGGGCAAAAACGTCTTAAGGATAAAGTGTTGCACTCGCCTCAGTCAATAAGTTTTATGTCCATTTTTATTGTTTTCGTTTTTGTTTGAATTACGTGTTAAACAACATCCCCAATCTGCATCTGAGTATCCTTTGATCACCAAAGGCCCATGTGGTCTGAGCACCAAGGCATACTCCAAAGTTCCCTTAACATATCTCAAAATCCTCTTCTATGCAGAGAGGAATTTTCCATAGATGTTCACTGCTCAGTAGTAAGAATTTTTCCAGTAGACATAGGTGTCAAGCAAGGTTTGACATGAGCCAAATACATTCTGTTTAATATCTGCGTTGCACACTATTTTTGTGAAAGTATCATCCCACGTTGATCTCTGAACACTTCAATACCCAAAAAATGAATCAAGTCTCCCAAATATTTAAGAGGAAATCTGTAGTTCAGCAGTTGTATGATTTTCTGAACCACAAGTGGTGAGGTTCCTGTAATCAAGAAATCATCTACATACACCAATACATAAAGTGTCACACCATTAGTGTTAAAAATAAAGAGAGAGGAATCTGAAGTTGAATGATGAAATCTCCAATGTAATAACTGTGTTTTTAACTCATCAAACCAATCCCTAGGTGCTTGTTTTAGAACATAAAGAGATTTTTGCAGATTGCACACATAATTAGGTTTTTGTGGATCAAAAAAACCTTCAGGATGTGGCATAAAGACTGTCTTATGCAATTTCCCATTCAAGAAAGCATTGTTAGTGTCTACTTGCTTAACTGGCCACCCTAAGGCTATAGCTATGGACATAATAATTCTTATTGTAGAAACCTTAGCTATATGACTAAAAGTATTTGTGAAATATACCCCTTGGTGTTGAAGATACCCCTTTTCAACCAACCTAGATTTGTACTTCAACACAGAACCATCAGGTTTCAACTTAGTTTTGTAGATCCATCTGTTTCCAACCAAGTTCTATGTAGGACTTGGTGGAACTAAGTCCCAAGTGTGATTTCTCAAGAGAGCACTATATTATTTTCACATTGCTGATTTCCATTGGGGTGAGATAGAGCTTCTGATGCCAACTTAGGTTCACTAGGCAAATGTTGAGGAACTTGAGCTGCTAAGCTAAAAAAAAGTCTTAGGTTTGAATATACCACTTTTGGATCTAGTTTGCATATGATGGGAAACTGTTTGAGGAGGTTGTAAGAGTTGAGTGGAAGAGCTGGATTGAGCAGAATAGTCTTATGAGTCAACAGTACGATGAGAGTGTAGCATAACAAGTGTAAAAGAGTTGGATAAAGTGTTCTAGGCAGAGGATGTGACAGAGTTGGAGTTGGTAGATGAAGGTGTTGGAGACACTAAGGGTGTAGCAAGTGGAGAACTATCATGTGGGGAGTTAAATTGGAGATATGAGTAAATGAGTGAGTGCATTGATCAGAAAGATTTATATAAGATGAATGTGTACAAGATTGATCCGGGAAGTGATAAACATTTGATCAGTGGTAAGGTCAGGATTCGAAGACTCTTGGTAAGGAAACCTTTTCTCATCAAAGTTAACACTTCTGGACACATAGACTCTACCCGCATCATTTAAGCACAGATATCCTTTGTAATCTGAACTGAGCCCTAGATAGACACAAATCTTGGTATGAAACTAAAACTTATGTTGAGTATATGGTATGATCTGTGGAAGCAAGCACTTCCAAAGGTTTTACACATTGAGAAGTCAGGTTTCTTATTATACAGCTTTTCATAAGGAGAACTCATGTGCAGGACAAGAGTAAGAAGACTATTAATCAAGTTAACACTATGCTGGAATTTATGCCACCAGAATTTTAAGGGAAGATGTGCTTGAGCAAGGAGGGTTAGGTTTGTTTCAATGACATGCATATGCTTTCTTTCTATTCTACCATTTTGTTCATGTGTGTGTGGACATGGATGAGGGAAGGGAACTTAATGCCATGTTCAACTAGGAATGTAGAGAAGAGTCTAAATTTTCCTCCCCAATTAGAGTGAACACGTTTGGTTTTAGTGTTAAACTGATTTTCTACCAAAATTTTAAAATGGAGGTAGGCAGTATAAGCATCTGACTTAAGTTTCAAATGATAAATCCAACTATATCTTTTGTAGTCATCAAGATATATAATGTAATAGTGATATTCATTGACAGATCTGACTGGGGACCCCAAGCGATCTATATGAATCAGCTCAAGCACAAAGTTAGCAAAATTAGGAGAAACAGGAAAGGTAAAGGCATGGCTCTTGCCATATTGGCAAGCTTCACAGAATTCCAAAGAAGCAAAACTTTCATTAAACTAAATATTACAATATTTTAGGATATGACTCAACACCTCCACAAAAGGGTGTCCAAAATGTATGTGCCATACATTAACATCACTATTGGCAGCATCAGACATAACTACAAACAGACCATGGGGACTAGACTCAGAATTAGAGACATAACTAGACTTGTTGGAGTGAGAAGAGCTCAAACTTGAAGTTGGGACAGAAGGCTGAAGAACTTGGTAGAGATCATCTCTAAGAACTCCCTCAAGCAGCACTTGTTTGGTTTCATTGACCTTAACATAGCATTTATGTGGAAATAATTCAAGAAAAATAGAATTGTTAGAGGCTAGTTTAGAAAAACTTCAAAGATTCTTATCCATATAAGGAACATGTAAAACATTTAGGAGTTTGATGGGTGTGTGTGTGGAGTTTGTAATGAAATATGACCTATGTGTGCAATACTCAGTCTATCACCATTACCTATGACTAGGGCATTAGAACCTTCATACCAGCCGACACATGCAGGTTATTAAGGTCTATAGTGATGTGATTCAAAGACCCGCTGTCCAGATACCAATTACCATCACCAACATTTTCAGAGAAATCAAGATAAGCAGATACTTGTTTGGCATTATAATGGAACTGGTTCGAGTTATGTCCATAGAAGTCATCAAACCTATAGTAACAAGCTGTAGCAACGTGACAAACCCTTTGATAGATCTGGAAATTAGGTCCGGGAACAGAGTTGTTGAAGCCATTAGAATTAGGGTTAGGACCTCCCTGTCCTCGTCATCCTCTGCCTCGAAAACTTCCACCTTAACCTCGAAAGCCTCGTCCACAACCGAAATTGTTTGTTCCTTGATAACCACGGCCTCTGCCAAAATTAGGGTTCTTAGGACGAGTCACTGCCGCGTTTGTAATAATGGAAGAATAATGGTCATTTGTCGGAGTAGGGTGAAAACGTGCCACTAGTCGTTCATGGGCGAGCAGTTGAGCTTGCACCTCCAGCCATGTAAGAGATCATAGTCGTAAAGTGATGTTGACAATAACAGCTTTGTCTTCCTTGGGCAATCCACCTAGGATTTTGAGGATGAGTTCTGACGGGGTAATTGGATATCCACCAACCGCCAATGCATCAGAGTAACCCTTCATCTAGGCGAGATAGTTATCCATAAAGCAATTCTCTTTGGTGGTTTTAGTGAGAGATTCTTTGTACTCCAAGATCCGAGACTCTGCTTGACTGTTGAACAGAATCTCGAGCGTATTCCAGACTTGAGCAGAGGTATTACAAACAACAACTTCGATGAGAGCCTGCTCTGACATCGATCCAAGTAACCATCCAAGTAGCATTTGATCCATATATAGCAAACCATTGCTCGAACACCGGATTAACTTGAAGAGCAACTCTGGTGCCAATACTTGAGATAGAAAGAAACTCCGGCGGTGCCGGCTTAGTGTCGAAGAGATAGCCATTGAGTTTGTAACCGCGAATCATTGGTAGAATAGTATATCTCCATAGTAAGTAGTTCGATCGGTCTAGTTTGATGGAGCAACTTTGGTTGAGGTTTGTGCTGAACATCGTAGTGCCGCCGGAAGAGAAGAGCGACAGACAATTGAAGGGTGCTAGGGTTGAAAGAAGGGAAAGTCTTTCCGAGCAAATGACGGAATACTCGAGGGTGTAGAGTTGGAGCGGTGGATAATGGTGAGATCGAGGAAGTTGGAGCTGGTGGGGGACTCACCAGAGGAGTAGACGAGGCGGTGGTGGTCATGTTGCTACCGAGGCTTTAATACCGAGAGAGAAATAATAAATGGTATTAATTTAACATTATTTTCATCTGATTATCAACCTTGGTACATTGTACATATTTATGGAACACAATCTAAACAAACTCATAACAACCTTTGACGAGTGTCACTATTCTACTAAGAGAGATAGAGAAAAGATGACATCTAATCATACACATAATTATCTTATTTCTCAACAGGTTCATGGTTAAGTATTCAGGGAAGGAGGATTTTTATTTGGGGCGGATATGAGAATTGAACACTGGTTCTCGCCAGGAAGTGCAATGGTATGTACCACTAAAAGCCAGATTCGATTCTCTATTCATGGTTAAGTACTAGTTCAGATTAAAGACAATGACCTTTCGAAGGTACCCGCCATAACTTTGGTGAGAATAGTGAACATCCGGATTGTTTTAGATCCAAGTATGTAAATGCTGTTTCATGATGATAACTAAATTTCACGTGTGATGTCCCAAGATAGGTATTCATATGCATGGTTTTTGTTCAATATGTATTCCATGTCTGTGAAAAAGAAAAACGGAGCTTTTTGTTATATTTTCAGTAATATATCTAGTATCATTTGGTGCGACTTTCCATACTAGGCGTCATAGTTTGCCCTATTATTTTTCTCAGATGAATTGCAGGGACCTTTTTAGTCAAGATGTACGTAGATGGCCTAATGATTTATTTGATGTCTATTATGGTGATGACACAATATAGGCGATGGTATTCCATGGTGATGTTGAGTTGGCTCTAATGGTTTGAGATGCATTCATTTTCAGTGGATCTTAGTGTAGTACACTTGAATTTTAGAGAAGATATAATAATATTCTCATTACACACAAACAGATAGCTAGTCCTTACATATAGTATTAGGTAGAGAATAAGACAAGGAATAAAATCTAGTACTAGATATTCTAGTACACCTCCTCCATAACAACCTTACACACAAAGACTAATATACCCTTCTTGACCTTATCTTCTAACATCCCCCCTCAAACGAGAAGGGGTCTTGATCACTTGGATTTTGTCTCTAAATTGACTGAATTTGGTGATGGATAGTGGCTTGGTAAAACAATCAGCAATTTGTTCTGAGGAGGGAACATATTTGACAGCAAGAGATCCTTCCATAATCTTGTCTCGAATGAAATGAACATCTAGCTCAACATGTTTGGTTCTATTATGGAACACTGGGTTGTAGGCCAGGGCTTGTGCACCCAGATTATCACACCATATTACATAGGTCTTAGGTATGGGAATGCATAATTCATTGATAAGAGACCTGAGCCACTGAATTTCTGGTGCTGTATTTGCCAGAGATCTGTATTCTGGTTCTGTGCTAAACCTGGACACCACTCCTTGTTTCTTGGAGCTCCATAAGACTAAAGAGCCACAGAGATAAACACAATACCCTGCAATTGACCTTCTGTCAGCTAGATCACATCCCCAATCTGCATCTGAAAAACCTGTAAGAGTAATCCCTTGATCTGGGAGAAAATGCAGGCTATAATCAATAGTGCCCTGTACATATCTGAGGAGTCTTTTTAGGGCCTGCCAGTGGATCACCCTGGGATGCTGCATGTATTGACTAAGAGTGTTCACTGCATAAGTCAAGTCTGGCCTTGTAAAGGTCATGTATTGGAGTGCACCAATGACACTCTTATACAAAGTAGGATTATCCATTAGGGAACTTTCAGTAGAAGTGAGGTCTAGTCCAAGAGCCATAGGGGTAGGACATGGTTTGAGATGAGTGAAGTCAAGTTTCTGTAGAAGCTGTGTAGCATACATTGTCTGATTCAAATAAAGACCTGTATCATCCCTATGGACCTGCATTCCTAGGAAATGGTTCAGACTTCCAAGATCCTTCAAGGCAAATTTTGTATTAAGCATCTGTATAAACTTCTGTATCAGAGAAAATCTGTTGCCAGTGACAAGTATGTCATCAACATAAATAAGGACATAGAGAAGAGTGGTCCCTTGTTTGAAAATGAAGAGAGATACATTTGCTCTTGACTGTCTAAACCCCCAACTGATGAGTTGTTTTCTCAGTTCCTCAAACCAGGCTCTAGGAGCCTGTTTAAGGCCATAAAGAGCCTTTTTTAGACAACAGACATGATGAGGCTTTGTAGCATCCACAAACCCTTCAGGTTGGGGCATGTACACTGCTTCCTTGAGATTTCCATTCAGGAATGCATTGTTGATATCAATTTGGTTGATCTTCCATTGGCATGCAACAGCTAGTGCTAAGATTACCCTGATAATGGATGCTTTTTCCACAGGACTGAATGTCTCAGTGTGGTCTAGTCCTGGAGTTTGTAAAAACCCTTTTGCAACAAGTCTTGCCTTGTGCTTATGAACACTCCCATCAGCATTCAGTTTCACCTTGAATATCCACTTATTTCCCACCAGTTTGAGTTTAGGATTAGGAGGTACCAGTTCCCAAGTATTATTCTGTATCAAGGCCTGATATTCTGCTTGCATAGCTGCTTTCCATTCACTCTGCTTTAGGGCATCAGATACTCTTGTTGGTTCAGTTGGATATGTAAGAGCAGGGTGAGTGGCCAAGAAAGAGAAGGTCTTGGGTTTGAAGATCCCACTTTTGGATCTAGTTTGCATTTGATGAACTGGTGCAGGTTGAGGTGCAGGTGATGGTGAAGGCAATGGTGATGGTGATGGAGTGTTTTGTGGAGTGAGTGATGGTGATGGTGAAGTGGATGGTGATGGTGTGTTGTAAGATGTAGGTAATGGAGAATGAACTTGTGGAGATGGTGAGTATCTTTGTGGTGATGTATGTAGTTCTGTGTGTGTTGAATGACTTGTTGAAGGTGTGGTTCCAGTTGCAGGTGAGTCTTGATCCATTTGAGATGTGTTGACAGCAGGTGAGTTTTTTGGAGGATGTTTTGTATCATTTCCAGTAGATATACATGTGTCATCAGGGATATAGAGAACATGATTGCTGACTTGAGTTTCACTAAACACAACTAGAGGAGTGGACACCTTGCTGGGGAAACCTGTCTTATAAGGAAAATGATCTTCATTGAAGACCACATCCCTAGAGGTATATATCCTACCTGATGAATCTAGACACAGATGACCCTTGTGGTTAGGACTAGGTCCTAGGTAGACATATTGTTTAGTATGGAACTTAAACTTGTGGTTTTGGTATGGTCTAAGGTAGGGATAGCAAGCACAACCATAGACTTTAAACTGATCATAGTTAGGTTTCTTACCAAGGAGGGCTTCATGAGGTGACCTATTTGACAGAACAGGAGTGGGAAGAGAGTTTATGATGGTGACAGCATGTCTAAAACTTTCCCACCAGTACTTAAGAAGTAAGGAGGCTTGAGCTAACATTGTAAGTCCCATCTCAACTATATGTCTGTGTTTTCTTTCAGCCTTGCCATTTTGAGCATGTGCATAGGGACAAGGGTGTCTGAACATAATTCCAGTTTGTTTGAGTATAGGTTCAAAAACCCTGTATCCCCCCCAAAAAAATCAGATTGCAAGATTTTGATTTTCTTGTCAAATTGGTTTTCTGCCATGGTTTTGAATTCTAGAAAAGCAGTTAGAGCTTCAGATTTTAATTTGAGAGGATAGATCCAGGTAAACCTGGTGTGATCATCCACAAAGTGTATATAGTATGTGTAACCATTTGAAGATCTGATTGGTGAGGGTCCCCACAGATCAGAGTGAATAAGTTCCAAAGGTTGTGTGGTTTTAGTGTCAGAATTAGGTTAAGGCAGAGTATGATGTTTTCCAAACTGACAAGCTTCACAAAACACAGACATTTTATTGAATGGAAGATTACATTGCTTGGACACAAGGTCTATAACCTTAACAGAAGCATGCCCTAATCTTCTATGCCACAAGGTGGCTTTTTCTTGGGAGCTAACAAAACAGACTAAAGACTCTAAGGGTCCATGATAACTAACAGACTCATTTGGACCTTTTGTAGACTGACCATAGTAAGCACTAGGGTTCCTATTCTTGGATTGAAGTGAGCTCAGACTAGGAGTGGAGAGCTGATACAGACCATCCTTGATTTCACCTTCCAGCAGCACCATCCCTGAGAATTTGTCCTTCACACAACAACCAGAATCATAAAATTCAACAACAACAGGATTATCAGTGGTTAGTTTAGACACACTCAAAATATTTTTTGTTATTTCAGGAACATGAAGTATATTTTTAAGTTTAATGACACTGTTAGGACCACAAATTTTAGATTTCCCAATATGAAGGATGGAGAGTTGCTCACCATTTCAACTGTTAGACTATCTGAGCCTTTATAACCAGAATTGATGTGGAGATTGTTGAGGTCTGCTGTGACATGACTGGAAGCACCACTGTCCATGTACCAGTTTGAATCATTCACTGTATCAGATGAGGCTAGATAGGCATTGTTGTTCCTCTGTGAATTCCCAGATTGACTTGGTGTGCCTACATTTGAATCAAATCTATGCCAACAGTCCACTGTTGTGTGTCCAGTTTTGTTACACACTTGACAGATTGGCCTGTTATTATTTCCAGAAGTATTACCATTACTAGGTCCTCTTCCTCCACGTCCCCTGGAGTTTCTTCCTCCTCTATTTCCTCTGCCTCTTCCAGAACCATAATCTTGAGTGGTTTGATTTCCAGACCTATTTCCTGACTGCATGTAACCATTGGATCTAGAAACAGCAACATTTGCAGAAGGAAACCCCATATCCAGATTTGCAGAGGGGTTAAATCTAGCCAACAATCGTTCATGAGTCACTAATTGTGACTGAACTTCTTGCCAGGATAATGAGCCAATTCTTGAGGTCAGATTTACAATCACAGATTCATAATCCTTACTTGGCCTCCCAGTGTAGCAAGAATGAACTCACCTTTTGTGATTGGATATCCAGCAGCAGCAAGACCATCTGAGTAGGATTTCATTTGGGCAAGATAGTCCATCATAGGCTTAGATCCTTTCTCACTTCGAGTCAGAGCTATCTTGTACTCGAGCATTCTTGCTTCAGATCATTGTTGTACAGGATTTCAAGGCTTGTCCAGATCTCATTTGTTGTTTCAGATCCAACAACTTCCAGTAATGCTTCCTCTTTCATGGAGCTCATCAACCATCCAACTAGCAGCTGATCTTTGGTGTACCAGTCATCATAGGCTGGATTTGGGATGGTAACTGCAGACATAGTTGCAGGGTTGTAAATGGACACAACTTCCGGTGGCTTTGGTTTAGTGCCTAGGAGATGACCATCCAACTTGTGCCCTCTAACAATAGGCAAGATGGTTGATTTCCAGAGTAAATAGTTTGATCTATCAAGTTTGATAGTACAAGCCTGATTCAGACTTCCATTGAAGGGAGCTAAAGAACTCAGTGACGATGTCATTGACATCTGGGGTGTTGGAGTTTGCATCAGGGAGCTGGTGAAGTTTGCTCTTTCAGGATTTGAATGCATGAAGGTGGAGAAGTGAGGAATCGTTGGCCGGAGGTAAGAGGTAGAGCCAAAAGTAGGAAAGGTTCCGGTAGTAAGGGGTATGGTGGAAAACTGAGGCAGAGTTCCAGTGAGTGTTTTTGTGACATTGGTGCCTTCAGATAATGGAGGAGGTATAGAGGATGAAGGTGTGTTTGTGAGAGGTGCAGCTGTTGTGGATGTGGGTGAAGGATCAGTTATTCCGGTGGTTTGTTTTTACGAGTCGGCCATAGCTTGAGACAGTGCTCGATACCAACTTGAATTTTAGAGAAGAGATAATAATATTCTCATTACACACAAACAGATATCTAGTCCTTACATAATGTATTAGGTAGAGAATAAGACAAGGAATAAAATCTAGTACTATATATTCTAGTACACCTCCTCCATAACAACCTTACACACAAAGACTAATATACCCTTCTTGACCTTATCTTCTAACAAGTACTAAAGAAGTTATCTCATGAATCCTATAGTTTTAGTCGTTAGGGACAGATCCATGAATTTGTTTGACTTGTGTCACTGAATTCTAAAACTACATTTTTAACAACAAAAATACATCATTTTAATACTAAAATAAAATCTCGGATCTCCATGGAATCATGTGACCCCCTGCTGGACAACATAGATCCTGTTGTTGTTTTGAGGGTCTTGATTGATCACCAATGCTATAAAAAACCTGCAAATTTTATGAAGAACGGATCCTCGCAGTCACGCGTATGTCGCTGTCCTTCTTAAATTTATTCGACCCCTAACTTGTCCGGAGTATCATGAATAATTTAAGTGAGATACAGACTGAGAGCCTTGCCTTTTGTCTAGGACAAAATAGATCAAAAGATTACTTGAAGTGTTTAGATGTTTGAGACTTTATCAAGGATGCATACAATTGCTGTGATTTGTTCAACAATGTAAAAGAGCCTTTTATGGTACTTGGATTACAGAAAAATAAGTTACAAGTTCGTAATTTAAGGTTGCAACCTAAGTGAAAAGGTATCACTTGGTTATAACCACTTAAAAGGACCAAGAGCTACCTAAAATTCAGCTTTTCCACCCACAGCGGCGCTGTGGGCTACTGTGATCAACAGAAACCGCAAAACTCTCTGTTCAACATTTAGGCATGCTGAAACCCCACAGGCGGGCGCCTGTCACTCTGTTTCACCAAAACCTGATTTTTGGTCCTTTAACTGGTTTTCTTGTCCTTTAAGTGATTTTCTCGAACTATACTTGCTTATTTTCCATCCGTATACTCATATACACTTATATAAGCGTGCACTCCATACCTCCAAACTTATTATTAAGTGTTACGAGTATATCCACCCTTGTACTAAGCCCCGATTACCTCAACGGCTTGTGATTATACTTAAATCACCAACATTCCTCCTCCATTTAGTGTAATCCTTGGTTTAGTAAAACAAAAACAGTCATAAAATAAACCAACTCATGATTCAATGAAAATGTCACGAAGATTGAATTTCCATTTAGTATTATTACACGCAAATATTCGAGTATTGGGGTGTGACTAAGCATTGAACCCCTTTACACATTTTGAATACATGTACATAACAATACACATGAATTTAAACTACTTCAAAGTATTATACTTGACACCATTTCTTGAAAACCGGCCTTGTGTCCATATCCATTCTTGAGCATTTAGAAAGCCAACCCAACTTTCCTTGAAGCGGCCATACTTCATACTCATATAGGTGAATCTTTAGTTTACCGTGCACCTGCATTAGCACTTTATAAGATTCATTAAGAAAATAATACTTCAACCTAATCTCACAGGTAAACAGCTCATACCTTCGGGATTAATACATGTGCTTAAGTTTCCAAAGACAGGCTTACCACATTGAATTTAGCCTAAGGCATTGTACCAAAGGGAAATTGGGCGTCCATATATTGTAAACTTATATAGGTTGTAGTCCCATCCCGACTACCGACTTTTGTAACAAGTCCTTAGCCAATCCTTTCGTCAAATGATCACCAAATTTCTTTGAGATCTCACATACATAACCGATATCACCCGTGAGAGATCAACTCACGTCTTTGCGCTATGTCTAACGCCTAAGTGTCGCGACTTTCCATTATACACTTGACTATATGCTTTAGACAGTGTTGATGAACTATCACAATGGATAGATATTGGTGATATTGGTTTATGCCATAAAGGAATTTCATGAATCAAATTCCTAAGCCATTCTGCCTCTTTACCGGCTGCCGCCAAGGCAATGAACTCCGACTTCATAGTCGAGCTAGATATACATGTATGTTTCTTAGAAGCCCAAGAAATGGCACCTCCACTGATGTATAACATTTATATGATAAAAATTACGATGTTTTATATACGTTATCGACTATTTTTATATAAAATATAAGTAATTATAACAGATAATCTTATAAAATATTAATAGCTATGAATAAATCTAAATATTATAAAAATCTAGTAAAAATGATAAAAAGTTATAAATTTTGTACCGGGTTAATAACCGGAGTGTCGTGTCAGATTCACGTGGGTATTTTTGGTATTTTACAGACCTTAGGTAAACCAAGACCCCGAGTGACGACACTTTTTGGAGTAAAATCATATCTTTTGAAGGAATAAAGGAAGTGCCATGAGATTTAAAGTTCAAGTGGATCAATGGTTCGTGACGCCGTATCAAGTTATATTTTCGACAAACAAATGGCCCAGCAAAAAGGCATTTTCTGAAAAAGAAGTCTTCATGGAAGTTGTAGATCTTCTCAAGAGCTTTCCAACGCATCTTGAATTATGTCATTTGGAGGTCCAGAGCTCAAGTTATGATTTTATCAAGTTTCGGATTAAGATTGGAAAAAATCTATCCGGATCGATCCGGATTTACCTCGGATCGATCCGAGGAAACATCATGATTAACCAAAGATGTGGCCTGCAGAGAGAATATCCTGGGATAATATTTTTATTCCCGGATCGATCCGCCCTTTCTCGGATCGATCCGGCTTGGGAAAAATATGCCTATAAATAGAAGCGACTTGCGGCAGCACATAAAGGGGGTACCAAATATATTTTCTTTACCTCTTTAGTAGTAGTAGTATGTATATATATAGGCCTTATGCCATAAATAAAGTAGTATCGTTATAATGCTCGAGAAATTATCAGAAGATCAATGTTGTTGAAGTTGTTGTAGCATCCGGAAGAATACGACCACGATTCAATCGTTGTAATCGGGTAAAATTTCTAAAGTATTTATGTTTGTTTTATCTGTTTTTATTTTCGTATAATGTTAGTAGGCTAAATCTAATAACTAGCCAAAGTTATGTAATCGTTTTATTTCGATCTTTTCGGTAAAGGAATGTTGTCTAAGTAAAATTGAATAAAATTGAGTTAATTGAATCTTTTTCTATTGATAAAGTTTGACTTGAAAGAATTCATAATCTAATTATGAATTGACACCTCGTAATTAAGTTATGAACTCGTTAATAGAAAAACCGGAGGGTAAAATTGGCCGAGTGAAAACGTGACAACGGAACCCAGCTTCCTACCGAAGCGATTTGTTCTAAAAGATGAATCTTATTAAAATTTGTACTCAAGATCGTACTAATGTTAAATTCATCAGTTTAATTGAAACTTAAACCGGAAAGTTGAATCGGCCGGCCTTGACAACCGGAGCCTTTAAATAAAATTGACCGTTTGACGAACGGAATGACTCCTTTTTATTCAAAGGTAGAATCGTACTCGGGACCTGTTCAGAAAAACCGTAACAGTTGTGGACTTTGGACTGATGACAATGGACATATGACAATTTCACACGCTAATGTGAGGAGGAATTGTTAACCTTAGGAGTGCACCGTTTCATTTACTCAATTGAACCTAAAGATCGAGCACATTCCATTCACTGAAAAGATCGTATAAATCAATTATATAAACTTTGGCTAGTTCTCTAATAATAATATATTTGGCATCTATATATTTATATCTATATATATACTTTGCAACTTATGCACATCTATATATATTTATATATCTATATATATTATATTAGAATAACTTTTAAATTACGCATTTATTTTATGTTAAGTAAAATAGTAGTTATCTGTGCTATAAAACCGAGATTTAGATTGAGTTAATAATGTGCTCTTTGGTGTTTAACCACACTTAGAAGAATTACAAAGTTCCTGAGGATACGATACTCGACTCACCATACTAGCACTACTGATTTGACCCGATACATTGTCGGTTAAGGACCGTATTAGCACTAGAAAAGGCCACGTCGACTTTACGGCGCCGTTGCCGAGAACGACGCTAATTTCTTTTTTGTGTCTATGGTTACTACTTGTATTAGCTCAAAATTCTCGAGAATAAGTCAACACTTTTCTTATCTCATTTCTATTTTTATTTTAAATCGGTACTTACCTTATAGGTAAGTCACCATTTTTTACTCTTCAATTTAGTGTTATTTTCTATTTTCGTTAGTTGATGACCGTAAGTGGTAAGGCCCCACTCACTCCTTATAAGCCTGACATAAACACTTACGAAAGGCGCGTTAAGAGTAGAGAAAAACGTGGTCATACTAGTCGGAAAATCTGACGAATCATCTTCAAACAGAAATACGAGAATGGTCAAATCGGTGATGAAACACCGAACAAGAATCGGAACATGCTCTAGGGCATGGACAAAACCATTAACCTTAATAATCAAAATAATAATAATAATATAAATAATCAAAATCGGAACCGAATAATCGTAACAACCCAATAAACCCAAGGCCTATCGTGACCAAACCATAAGAAGAAATCGACTAATAATCCCATACTTTTACCTAATGAAGGAGCGAATAATTTGAGATTAAATCTCATCTTTTTGGTTTAATTGACGCAAGAGCCCAATTCTAGGAGAAGATGATGAAGATCCGCATCATCATCTCTATCTTTTGAAGAACTATGCAATACACCCAAAAGTCAAGGTGCTCACAAGGAATTAACAAGGATGACTATGTTTCCTTTTTCTCTAAAAGGGACGAGCCCGAGATTGGTTTATGTCTCTTCCACATCATTCACTTACTAGTTGGGAGGAGATTCAAACTGAATTTACGAAACAATATTTCACTCTGGACGGAATTTGGAATTAAAAGTCGAGGTTGCTAATTTTAGACAAGGATCTGAAGAAACGCTTGGGAATGCGTGGGAAAGATTTAAAAAATTGTTAAGAGCTTGTCCCGACCATGGTTATTCCTTAGATATGCAAATTCAACTCTTCTGTCGTAAATTAAGAAAAGATTCACGTCTTTGATGTAGATCATGCATGTGGTGGTTCGTTAATGATGAGTGAAGCTCAAACAGCTTTACGATGCTATAGAAAAGATTTCCAAAAATAACGAATGTGGGAAACCGGTTCTAGCACCGAAAAGTAGCTTTTGCAGAGAGAATGTACGTCTAATACGGAAGTTCTAGCACATTTAGAAAATTTGAGTAGGAAATTTGATGGTTTACAACGAGAATAAGAACCAAAGTTCGAGAAAATAGTACACCAACCGAATACTCGAATCGAGATAATATGCCATCGTGATTGAAGAACCAACAGATACTCAAGAGAGGAGGTGAGTTTTCTTCAAAGAAAGATAGAATTTAAACAATGCTTACTCAAACTCGTTTAATGCTATTAGAAGAGATCACCCTACTTATCGATGGTCCGAAAACCCTAGTAAGCAAGGACAACCGCCGTATCGAGTTCCATATAGGAACATGAATAATAATCAAGTTTATCAAGAAAACACGCCTAATCGAATTTACAATCATTACCTAGATCCTATCCTCAACATACCACTCAAAGTATACCAAGAACTCAAAGTTCAACTCACCTGAAGGAGTTGAAAAATGGGAAAAACTAATGGAAAATATGATGGGTGTAGTATCTACTCAAGCTAAAAATATAGAAGCGATGGTGACTTCTATTGGTACACGATCACTAAGGACATGAGTTCAATGAAAACATCTATGAGTGGACATGATACCAGGATGAGAACGATAGAAGCCTCATTAAGGAATATGGAAGATCATTTGAGTAGGGAAGGTGAACGTAATAACAAAGCAGACCCCGGGAGGATTACCAAGTAACACCGAAAGGAACCCAAGAGAGGTAAATGTTGTAGTTACGAGAAGTAGGAAGCTCGATGGAAGTAATGGAGTTGAAAACTTTGGGAATAATGAAGTAGAAGATGACTTAGATGGTAAGAATGATAAAACTAAAGATGAACTTGAATTCTGAGATGAGGAAGAAGAAATTATAGAAAATTTCTTGAAAAGAAATAAAAGTTCGAACCTGAAAGTGAAAGGGAAAATTGGGTAAAAATCCCTAAGATTCTCGAAAGATCCCATGGATAAAGATTTAAGGACTTTATTTAAGGAACATGTTAGAATGGAAGATAATGAAAACAAGGATGAAAAGCAGGAAGAAATGAAGGAATCAAGTAGAGATTGATTCAGGGAACAATTTAAAAGAAAGAATTCAAGAACACAAACATGGCAACCGAGTAATACTCGAAGGTTTAAGGAAAAGGAAAAGAGAAAACGACAAAGGAGCCAAAGGTCATAGATCTAAAATCTTTACCTTACCCTCCTAAAGATCAAATCAAAAGGCAAAAAGCGATAAGAAGTATGCTCGTTTCCTTGACACTTTTAAGTCATATTCAAGTTAATATCCTCATTATCGAAGCTCGATTAATATACTGCCTATGGAAAATTTACTGAAAGAAATTACATCAAACAAGAAAAATTAGAGGAATATGAGAATATATGCCTAAATGAAGAATGTTCCGCAATTCTGCAAGATAAGTTACCACCTAAACCGAAAGATCTGGTAGTTTTACCATTCCGTGTGAAATTGGAGGATTTACATTTAAGAAAGGTCTTATGTGATCTAGAGCAAGTATAAATCTAATGTCTTATGAGGATTATAAAAAGCTAGGCATAGGAAAGCTTACTACGATCAAAATGACTCTGCAAATGGCGGATAGATCGATTAAGTACCCTAAAGGAATTATAAAGGACATATTGGTTAAAGTAGACAAATTTCTATTTTCCAAGAGACTTTGTAGTTATGGAAATGGAAGATGGTTATTCAAAGACCTCTTATTCTAGGTCGTCCATTTCTAGCTACGGGAAGAACTTTAATCGATGTTCGAAAAGGAGAATTAATTTTGAGAGTCAATGAAGACGAAGTTACTTTCAATATTTTCAAAGCTATGAATCATGCATCATCAGAATCATGTTCTTTTATAGAAGATATTCATTCTGTCTACGATAATCAGTTACCAACTTTTGAAGACAGATTAGAAGAATGCTTAACTATGTCTATCTATAAAGAAGATGAGGAAGACATTGAAATGAAAGAGATAATTCTTTCTTTAGATACGTAAAAGTTTTACCTTTAAACCACCATGGCATAAGTACTTGGAATTAGAACTAGAAGGACCGGTTCTTAAATCGTCAATAGAAGATCCACCGAAGAATGCGAATTGAAACCGTTACCTTTAAATCAAATATGCTTTTCTAGAAACTCGATAATCTATTACCGATTATTATTTCATCGACTTTAAGCGAGCAACAAGAAGATCAATTACTTAGAATGTTGAAAAAGCATAAGAAAGCTTTTGGATGGACGATTCTTTGATATTCGAGGTATTAGCCACGAGATTTGCGTTCATAAGATAATTACGAAGGAGGATGCTAAGCCTTGTATTCAACCGCAACGCCGCCTCAACCCAAATTTGCGATTAATTGTTAAGAAAGAGGTCATTAAGCTATTAGAAATGGGAATAATTTTCCCATATCGAGATAGTGAATGGGTTAGTCCAACTCAAGTTGTACCAAAGAAAGGAGGTTTCACAAAGAAAGAGAATGATAGGAATGAATGGATTCCAACAAGAGAAATTACAGTTATCGAATGTGCATTGATTTTAGAAAATGAATGATCATACTAAGAAAGATCATCATCCACTGCCATTCATAGTTCAAATGTTGGAACGTTTAAGTGGTCATAAATATTACTGTTTCTTAGATGGTTATTCAGGTTATTTACAGATTTTCATTGCAGCAGGAGATAGGGAAAAGACTACTTTCACTTGTCCTTATGGAACTTTTGCGTATAAAAGAATGCCGTTTGGTTTATGTAATGCTCTCGCTTTCGTTTCAAAGATGCATGATGGCTATATTTTCCGATATGGTTGAGAAATTCTTAGAAATTTTTATGGACGACTTTAGTGTTTACGGAGATTCTTTTGGTAAATGTTTATCGCACTTAGAAAGAGTGTTACAACGCTGCGAGGATACCAATTTAGTTTTAAATTGGGAAAAATGTCATTTAATGGTATCAGAAGGAATTGTCCTAGGCCATAGAATCTCTGAAATAGGAATTGAAGTTGATAAAGCTAAGGTTGAAGTAATTGAAAAATTACCACCACCGAGTTAATCTAAGGACTCTAAGAGGATTTCTTGGACATGCGAGGATTTTATAGGAGATTTATTGCAGATTTTTCAAAGATAGCAAAGCCTCTAAGTCATTTGCTTGAAAAGGAAGTACCTTTTAACTTCGATAGTAAATGTAAAGAAGCTTTTCGGACCTTAAAAGCGAGATTGACTACTGCACCAGTGCTAGTAGCACCAGATTGGAATTTGCCATTTGAGATTATGTGTGATGCCGGTGATTTAGTTTGTAGGAGCGATTTTAGGTCAAAGATATAACAAAATTCTCAAAGCTATTTACTATGCATCTCATACATTAATCTATGACTCAATCGAACTATACAACTACGTAAAAGAAGCTGTTGGCTGTAATTTTTGCCTTAGATAAGTTTAGATCGTATATTGTTGGTTCTAAGGTAATAATTTATACTGAGACCATTCGACTTTGAAGTATTTACTAAGTAAGAAGGATGCGAAACCACGCCTTCTTAGATGGATTCTCTTACTTCAAGAATTTGATATTGAAATTAAAGATAAAAGGAAGTGAGAGAATGTAGTAGCGAGATCATCTAAGTAGAATGGAAAATGATGTTGAGAAAGGAATAGAAATTAAAGATTCATTTCACGATGAACAAGCTGTTTAGAATAGATACTCCTTCAACCATGCGATTATTAAAGAATAGAATTCCTTCTAAGGAAATGTCACCTTGGTTTGGAGATATCATTAATTACTTAACTTTGTGATTATATTCCGTCTCATTGGACTTAGCGTGAAAGAAGAAATTCTTTTATGACTTAAAATTCTATTCTTGGGAGGAACCGGACCTTTTCCGTAAATGTTCGGATGGGATAATCGAAAGTGTGTGCCTGATAATGAAATTTTAAGTATTTTATCATTTTGTCATGATCGTGAGGCGGAGAGTTCATCATGGAGGTTGGAAAACTGCTTTTAAAGTTTTACAATGTGGTTTTTATTGGCCTACGCTATATAGAGATGCTTATAAGTATGTCAAATCTTGTGAATCTTGTCAAAAATGGGGAAATGTATCTAAAAACATGAAATGCCTATGCAACCTATTTTAGAATGTGAGTTATTTGATGTTTGGGGTATAGATTTCATGGGACCATTCCTATATCTTTTGGAAAAAGATTTATTCTAGTAATGGTAGATTATGTTTCGAATGGGTAGAAAGTTGAAGCTCTTCCCACTAATGATACCAAAGTTGTCATACGATTCCTTAAAAGAACATATTCACTAGATATGGCATTCCAAGGGCTATATCATTAGTGATAGAGGTTCACACTTTTGTAATAGACCATTTACCAAGATAATTGAAAAATATGGTGTAACGCATAAGTTAGGAACGCCCTATCATCCGCAAACCAAGGGTCAGGTAGAGGTGTCTAATAGAGAGATCAAAAGAATTGTAGAAAAGACAGTGGATTCAAATCGAACAAAGCCGGCGATTAAACTAGACGATGCATTATGGGCGTATAGAACAGCTTTTAAAACACCAATTGGTTGTTCTCCCTATAAGTTAGTTTTTGGTAAGTCTTGTCATCTCCCAGTTGAGTTAGAACACCGAGCCTTCTGGGCTATTAAATTTTTGAATTTCGATCCTAAGGTCATCGGTGATCATAGATTGCTTCAATTGATGAACTAGAAGAATTCCGTCTCGATTCTTATGAAAACGCTCGAATCTACAAGGAACGCACGAAATCCTTTCACGATAAGAGAATCTATAGGCGTGAGTTCCATGTAGGTGATCGAGTACTCTTGTACAATTCACGTTTAAAGTTATTTCCAGGAAAGCTTAAATCAAGATGGACAGTCCATTTAAAGTAACGAGTTTACAAATGCTGAGTGTTGAACTAATCGATGGAAATACAACTTTCATAGCCAATGGCCATAGAGTAAAGTTATTTGTGGAAGGAGAAGGAACCGCACTAAAAGAAAAATAATGCTACTAATCGATCCTCCGACAAAGTAAAAGCGAGAGAAATCAAGAAACCGAAAAGTAGAGGAACTAAATTCAGCCGAATACCAGGTGCTATCTATCTTTACTCTACTTTTCTGCGTTTTGATTTATGTTTAAATTAGTTTCGTCTTTTACCGGATAGACGTAAAAGAACTGGATGTCTTTTTTAGATAGAATAGGAATTTTTATATTGCTTTTGAAATTAGGCTTGGATAAAGATGTCGCGTTTAAAATAGAAGCTTCAGTTTTTGAGAAAAACAAGCAATTGTTGAGAGAGATCAGATTGAAAGAGTATGTAATGGAAAATCGAGAAGTTCGATAAAGAGAAGGGCAAAGTTTTTAAGAAGGTGTAGAAGCTGTGGAAAAAGTGAGCATGAAGGGAAATGTAGGGAAAGCACAACCAAATCACAGGATGAGTGTTTGAATGTTGTTAAGAAGGGAACGATTAGGTGGTTATCCGAAAATCCCGATGGAGATCAAAGAGAAAATTCGAACGCCTCATTTCTTAAGATTAGGTTAATGGACCGTTATTATAGAAATCTTGAAGATTTAAGAATGGTGGGAGTAGAATTAGATTAAGTTTTTGTTTATTTTAATTTTAAGACTTCAAAAATTTTTATGATAAAACTTATTTTTATCATATATATGATTTATATGATATAATTGAGGATTATCATACCAAAAATATTTTTTTTAGTTTTTTTAAAAAAAAAAAAAAAAAAAAAAAAAAAAAAAAAGTGGTCGGATCGATCCGACCTAACCCCGGATCGATCCGGAAGCTAAAAAACCTAAAAAAGAACGGGATCTTCCTTTCTTCTTTCTTCTTCCATTTTTCTAAAAACAGCCGCCCCTCCCCTTTTCCCCTCAATTCGAATTTTTTCTTCAAATCATCACACAACATCACCATTAAACTACCCCACCTCTTATACTTTTCTCATTTTCCATTCCTCTCTTCAAAGTTGCATTTAAATTGAAGAATTTTTCAAGGGTAGCTTCAACTTTTATTCCGGCGAAATTTCCATCTTTTCCGGCCAAATTTCAACTTTTTTAAGCTTTGTAAGGTAACATTGTAGTCACTTATTTTCTTAATTTCGTTTTTTAAGCAAGTCTTTATTTAATTCCAAAATTTTGTGTAACTCATTTGTGTTGTTTTGTGTTGTTTTGTTATTTTGTCAATATCGTAGAATGGCCGAATCATCAAAAGCTAGTAAAAAACGTAAACCTAATATCCCAACCCAAATTCCAGTCATCGAAACTAGACCTTTAACAGAAGAAGAATTGACTGTTAGTTTTGATAGAACCGCGTCTGCTGCAGCTAAGAAAGCATTGAAAAATAAATTTGGAAAGTGTTTAGTTGCAGTCGAGAGGGGTTTGGATTTTAAGGATTTGGGAAGGGAGGTAAAAGAGATTTTTGAAAGGCGACATTGGTTGGAATTAGCCGCTTTAAGGTCGGGAGAAATTAACACCACCTTAGTAGTTGAATTTTATTCTCTGGTAGCAACTCATAATGCTACTGAAAGATGGTGAGTTAACCACACAACCTAAGAACTAGACAAAGTGCCGTTTACTCCTCACATTATAAATGCTATTTATGGTATCCCGATATACCGAGAGAATGAGGACTATTATACGAGTTTGGAATTTGGATGAGCTGCAGCAGACTTTGATTATATTGTTTCACTAGCCCGAATGAGTTAGATCCCACTTTGCCGTCTGGCATGAAAACAGTTTTTCCTATGGAAAATGTATAAGGGATATGAGAGCCATTAAACGCGTTTTATTAGTCACACTCTTTTACCCTACTCGACATTTTACATCTTTTGGTAAAGAGGATTTGTGTATTGCTTGGGCTATGGTCAATGATATACCCGTGGATGTAGGCGAGTAATGTGTAGAAGGGCCAAGGAATTTGCCTGAATGCTGAGACCCGCAAATCACATGCCTTTTCCGTGTTTTATTTCTTCCTGTGTGTCGCCAGATAGAGTCCGTGAGCTCCCAAATGATAATTTGATGATGGTGGATGACACACTTATAGGTCTAGTTTACCACTTAGGCCGGCGGGAAGAATAAACTTTTGGACCCTAACCGTCAACGACCTCACCTTACTCCATCCACTCTTGTCCTCCTCTCATCCAAATAAACTCAAACTCAACTTCCAAATACCATCACTTACGACATGTTTCAATCCATGGCCTATGATGTTCATCGTGCTAATGCCAATATGGTCATTTTTTTGCGAAAGGAATAAATTATGGTCTCAAGATTTACGCCAAGGCATGCGAGGTTTATATCAAATGAATATATTGCAAAACCCTACCTATGCCTCGATGGATATTCCGCAATGCCAAACCCAGCCTTATACCTTGCCCGATTTCATTCCACCGATGCCACCTCGCTCAGACTTCCAACAAATGCCACATTCTTTTGGATTTCAAACTAGTGGTGTAGGGATTTTTTCGACGTGTACTACGGCAAATGCGACATCTGAATGGGCTGGATCTGGATCATTTGGCCATACCACGACGGGATGGGGAAGCACTTTTTCTGATATTACGAGAGAAATGAGCTTGATGGGACTAGATAGCTCGATGCGGATGTCCACTTATTTTCAAGATCCATCCCAAGAATCGACCCGTTCTCAAGCTATGCCAAGTTCAAGCCACGTCGAGATGAGTGATGAAGAGGAGTAATTTTAACATTCTATGATTTTTGACATTGAAACATTTTATTTTTCGTACAATTTCGTATCGTAAAATTTTAGGTTATTTTGATTTTGGTAGGATTTTATTTTATTACGATTTTCATGTTTTCATTGCATGTTATGGTATTACGCATTGTGTAGTAAAATTTATCGTTATAATAAAATGAAAATGAACAAAAAAATAGGAAGAAAACTTGTCCCCTAGAAAAAACTAGGCATTTTTTTCAAGAAAAATCAACTCGACCGTGAACGGTAGATGTTCCGGATCGATCCGATTTTCACCGGATCGATCCGATGTGAGTGTACCGACCGACGAAGATTACTAGTTCAAAGGCCGGATCGATCCGCCCTTTCTCGGATCGATCCGGCAAGTAAGTAAAACGCAGCGCAAAGAGATCTTTTCTACTTTTGCTTGATAGATATATTTCTATAAAAGGAAAGAGCAATGACCATAAACTTTGCTCATTCTTCCCTTCCTTCTATTTTTAGTCTCAGTATCGAAATGTCTAACCGATCCTCTCCTCGGTTAATAGTTATGAACCACATACGCTGATGGTGTGGTTCCCGAAGGGCATGCCTCTTGCTTTCATAATAACGTCCCGAGACATCTAAATTTCGTCCGTTCTCCTATTCGATGGAGAAAGGCTTAAACACTGAAAAAATTGATCAGTGGGGCGTAATCTAATCCGAGGTTGCGGGTGGAAAAAGTTGATAAGGACTCCCGAGAGGTCGAATAAACATTTCGATTGTTAGAGATTTCTTTGCGTCTCTCACTCGAGATAACGACAATAGCCTCTCGTCTCAACTTATTACGATTAGGGGAATCGTTATTTCATTTTCACCATCATCATAAATCAAATCTATCAAATCCCACCATGTACTTTTGATCGAAACCCACACTTCGAGTTTCTTTGGGAACTTGGGGATGCATATAATGTTGTAAATCGTCTCTTTGCGAAAGCCTTTCGGTTCGTATTTCCGTTGTTTGATCATAACTATGATTCTTCAACTCGGCTTTACCCCTCATTTAAGAGGCGTGGAAACGCTTCATTAATTCTCGGATCTATCCAACTAGAGATTTTTATGGGGTTACGGATGATGAGATGCTGCTGTTGTATGCATTAACTGTGGGAGCATACATTGATTGGGGAGTTTTGATTTTTAAGACTGCAATTAATTTTGCAGTAGAAAGACGTAATAGGGGAAGACCGCTACCATTTGCCTGGGTTATCTCTCACCTTTGTATCCAACTGAATCACGTGCCGGAGTTGGCTACTGACGAGATTTTTCCATCTCGTGATTCTCAGTTAGGATTACTTCCGGTGGATACTCCCGGATGTTCATCTACGGTTTGATAATCAGTTAGAAGTTATGTTGTTAAGTTGGTAGTTGTTTAAATTAGTTGTTTAATCGTTTTTTGTTGTTTGTTACTTTTATTTATAGTTTGTAATAGTGTTTAATATATATGTCATTTTCTTTAATCAAAATAATATATGGTTGCTAAAAATAATAAATAATAATAAAAATCATATAAAATTTTAATTTTATTTTCAAACTAACTTTTATTTACTCATTTGAACATCGGACGATGATGTCATTTAAATAAGTGGGAGTGGAAGTAAGTTAGTAAATTAAAATTAAAATTTTCTTATATAAATTTATACTTAATTGCTCAATACTTAGTTTAATTTTTCTTGGAACAAAATAATTAGATAATATATAATTAGTATGAATAAAAACAATATAAATTGGTAAGAATAGATTTTAATTAAGTAAAGTAAATTAGATATATTATAAGTATATTATATATGTCAATTTTAGATCTTTATAAGATTTTAAGTATATGCAACTATACATAAATATTATCAAGTAAGTTTCATATGAAATTTTAGCAAATATACTTATATTTATAATGAATTTTTAGAATAATTTTCTTTGTAAAACGAAATATGAATATGGAATCGGATTAGGAATGATGAGATTTTTGACACCACAAAATTACCTCAACCTTGATTAGAGTGATCAAGACCTCACTCAAAATAGCCATTTTTGATCATAACCGACCATTGGCTTATTTTGGTCTACATTTCCTAAAATCCCACGAGTTTGTATGCGTACTTATGAAAGGAGATGATAGCATAGAAGCTAAGGATGGTGTATGCTGAGGTGAAAAAAAAAAAAAAAAAAAAAAAAAAAAAAAAAAAAAAAAATATATATATAGAAAACGAAGCACCATATTTACAGAGAATTAATCGAATACTGAGGTATCTTCCTTATCTTTGATCGACAGATATCGGTAGTAGCTTCCAATGATTTGAGTGCGATAGGGTGTTATCTAAACGTCCTATATCACTATATGAGGTATAAAGCTCCCGATAAAAATTCGAATCATAAGATCTCAAGAATGATTACGAGTTTAAGGAAACCGGACTCGTAATTTTAGATCGAAAGAGTATTACTCCGATCAATCTTGATGAAGCAATGCTTGTAAATTTGATTTTCTACACACACTCACGCTTTTAGTTCTTAATATTGAAAAAAAGAAGAGAGAAAATCTGAAAAATAGTTGGAAAAGGAGATATTATTAATCGAAAATGTTTTTGATCAAACGTGAAGGTGTAAAGTATGCATTTACTTGCTTCTCTCTCTTTTGATTTCCTTTTCTATCTTTTGATTAACCAATGTCTCATCCTAAAAAGTATAAACCATTTTGTCAATTACTTGACTTAGTCTGTGATTCCAAATACTTCATACAAGTTAAGATAGGAAAATAATTCTAGAATTTTAATTATATTTATTGAGTAGATTTTGTGAAATTTCATTTGAATAATAGTTGATAAATAATTTATCAAAGTTATCTACACTTTTTATCTTATTAATTTCTAAGAAAGATATAATTAATATGTTTATAATATTGAAATGATATTTTACTAATTTAAAATTTTTATCTACCACTTATATTATTTTTATCGTAATTTTTATATATTACCGCTTATTTTGCTCGAGGACGATCAAAGAGCTAAGTGGGGAGTAGTTGATGTATAACATTTATATGATAAAAATTACGATGTTTTATATACGTTATCGACTATTTTTATATAAAATATAAGTAATTATAACAGATAATCTTATAAAATATTAATAGCTATGAATAAATCTAAATATTATAAAAATCTAGTAAAAATGATAAAAAGTTATAAATTTTGTACCGGGTTAATAACCGGAGTGTCGTGTCAGATTCACGTGGGTATTTTTGGTATTTTACAGACCTTAGGTAAACCAAGACCCCGAGTGACAACACTTTTTGGAGTAAAATCATATCTTTTGAAGGAATAAAGGAAGTGCCATGAGATTTAAAGTTCAAGTGGATCAATGGTTCGTGACGCCGTATCAAGTTATATTTTCAACAAACAAATGGCCCAGCAAAAAGGCATTTTCTGAAAAAGAAGTCTTCATGGAAGTTGTAGATCTTCTCAAGAGCTTTCCAACGCATCTTGAATTATGTCATTTGGAGGTCCAGAGCTCAAGTTATGATTTTATCAAGTTTCGGATTAAGATTGGAAAAAATCGATCCGGATTTACCTCGGATCGATCCGAGGAAACATCATGATTAACCAGCATGTGGCCCTGCAGAGAATATCCTGGGATAATATTTTTTTATTCCCGGATCGATCCGGCCCTTTCTCGGATCGATCCGGCTTGGGAAAAATATGCCTATAAATACAAGAAATTGCGAGGCACATAAAGGGGTACCAAATATATTTTCTTTACCTCTTTAGTAGTAGTAGTATGTATATATATAGGCCTTATGCCATAAATAAAGTAGTATCGTTATAATGCTCGAGAAATTATCAGAAGATCAATGTTGTTGAAGTTGTTGTAGCATCCGGAAGAATACAGCTTCTGATTCAATCGTTGTAATCGGGTAAAATTTCTAAAGTATTTATGTTTGTTTTATCTGTTTTTATTTTCGTATAATGTTAGTAGGCTAAATCTAATAACTAGCCAAAGTTATGTAATCGTTTTATTTCGATCTTTTCGGTAAAGGAATGTTGTCTAAGTAAAATTGAATAAAATTGAGTTAATTGAATCTTTTTCTATTGATAAAGTTTGACTTGAAAGAATTCATAATCTAATTATGAATTGACACCTCGTAATTAAGTTATGAACTCGTTAATAGAAAAACCGGAGGGTAAAATTGGCGAGTGAAAACGTGACAACGGAACCCGCTTCCTACCCGGGGCGATTTGTTCTAAAAGATGAATCTTATTAAAATTTGTACTCAAGATCGTATTAATGTTAAATTCATCGCTTAATTGAAACTTAAACCGGAAAGTTGAATCGGCCGGCCTTGACAACCGGAGCCTTTAAATAAAATTGACCGCTTGACGAACGGAATGACTCCTTTTATTCAAAGGTAGAATCGTTACTTTCGGGACTGTTGAAGGAAAAACCGTAATGATTGTGGACTTTGGGTGATGACAATTGACATATGACAATTTCACACGCTAATGTGAGGAGGAATTGTTAACCTTAGGAGTGCACCGTTTCATTTACTCAATTGAACCTAAAGATCGAGCACATTCCATTCACTGAAAAGATCGTATAAATCAATTATATAAACTTTGGCTAGTTCTCTAATAATATATTTGGCATCTATATATTTATATCTATATATATACTTTGCAACTTATGCACATCTATATATATTTATATATCTATATATATTATATTAGAATAACTTTTAAATTACGCATTTATTTTATGTTAAGTAAAATAGTAGTTATCTGTGCTATAAAACTGAGATTTAGATTGAGTTAATAACAGCTCTTTGGTGTTTAACCACACTTAGAAGAATTACAAAGTTCCCTGAGGATACGATACTCTGACTCACCATACTAGCACTACAGTTTGACCCGATACACTGTCGGTTAAGGACTGGTATTAGCACTAGAAAAGGCCACGTCAGCTTTCTGCTAAAACAAACACCCATCCACTAGTAGAAGAATGATCGTCTACATTAGATATCCAACTAGCATCCGAATATCCTTCAATCACCGAAGGATATGCAACATAAGTCAAACCAAAATCTTTGGTAGACTTTAGATATCTCAATACATGAACAACCGCTCTCCAATGACAGTTACCTGGGTTACTAGTATATCTACTTAGTTTCCCAACTGCATAGGCGATATCCGGTCGTGTACTAGTCATTGCATACATCAAACAACCAATGACTCGTGAATATTCAAGTTGATTCACTGTTTCACCTTTATTAGGTCCAAGCTTCTCATGAGGCTCCATGGGAGAATTTGCCGGAGTACAATTTTCACAATTAAACTTTTTCAACACTTTCTCAATATAATGAGAGATGTGTTAGTGAAAATCCTCCCTGATTTCTCTTGATTTTAATACCAAGAATTACATCTTCCTCCCCCATGTCTTTCATAGAGAATCTAGAAGATAAGAGTTCTTTACACTTATCAACCTGATTTTGGTTCGTACCAAAAATCAACATGTCATCGACATATAGACAGATTATCACACCGTTACCGGTTTCATCAAATCTACTATAAATACACTTGTCCGACTGATTGAGTTTAAACCCACTAGCCAAGACAACCTCATAAAACTTTTGATGCCATTGTTTAGGAGCTTGTTTAAGTCCATACAATGATTTAACAATTTTACAAACCTTATGCTCGTTACCGGGCATAATAAATCCTTCCGGTTGCTTCATGTATATTTCCTCATCCAAATCTCCATTTAGAAACGCTGTTTTAACATCCATTTGATGGATCACCAAGTTATGAATTGCGGCTAAGGCAATCAATAACCTGATTGAGGAGATTCTAGCAACGGGAGCATAAGTATCGAAATAATCGATACCTTCCTTTTGCCTTGTATAACTAACCGGGCTTTATATCGATCAACAGTACCGTCGACTCTCATTTTCCTTTTGAAAATCCATTTGCAACCTAATGGTTTGCAACCACGTGGTAAATCCGTAAGAATCCACGTATTGTTATCCATTATGGAATCCATCTCGTCATTGATGGCTTCTTTCCAAAATGATACATCCTGAGATCCCATTGCCTCAGAAAATGTCTTTGGATCATCCTCAATATTGTAACAATATGAGTATTGATATCCAACTTCATTTCTCGAACCTTCCACCAAATAAGTAACAAAATCTGGTGGAAATGTTTTCTATTCTAGCCCTCTTACTTCTTCGAAGTTCAGAAGGCTCAACTTGAGAATCATTATTCTCCACATTCTCCACTCCAACTATTGTAGGAGCAATATCCTTTGGTCTAGGAATATAAGTAAATCTATTCTCATCAAAGATAGCATCTCGTGATTCTATAACCGAATGTGCAGCCACGGAATCACTAGGTTCTAAAACATAAAACCTATATGCCTTTGAATGACTTGCATATCCAATGAATATGCAATCGATGCCTCTTTCTCCTAAAGTTTTAATTTTAGGATCGGGAAGTCTAACAACCGCCCTGCAGCCCCAAACTTTCAAGTAATTCAAGTTTGGTTTCTTTTTGAACCAAAGTTCATACGGGGTAGCAGAATTCCTTTTATTAGGAATTCTGTTTAGTAGATAACAGGCCGTTAACATGGCCTCACCCCAAAATCCACTGCTCAATCCCGAGTAGGATAACATGGAATTTACCATCTCTTTTAGAGTACGGTTTTTCCTCTCTGCAATGCCATTTTGTTGTGGCGTATATGGTGCAGTAACCTCGTGTATTATACCACACGACCCGAAGTAGGTTGGATCATAGAATTCACCACCTCTATCGGTACGAAAACGTTTGATACTTGAATTTAATTGCAATTCAACTTCACTTTTATAAACTTTAAACTTATCAAGTGCTTCGTCTTTTGTATTAAGTAAATATACATAAAAAAGCGAGTATGATCATCTATAAAAGTAACAACATATTTCTTATTTTCCAAAGAAGGTGTGGCATAAAGATCACACAAATCACTATGGATAAGTTCCAAAATTGTAGACGACCTTTCAACACCATGAAAAGGTTGTCTTACAATCTTAGTAAGAATACAAGTAGTACACTTATCCATATTGATATCAAAAGGGGGAATCATAGCATTCTTACACATAACATGCATACGTTTGTAATGTACGTGTCCTAATCGTGCATGCCACAACTTTGAAATATTAACATCGAAAATATGCATAACTTGATTAACTTTATATTAACAACATTAAGCATAAACATGTTATTACACAAATAACCAAAACCAACAAATACACCATGTTTTGACAAAATAAACCTATCGGACTCATAAACTTATTTGTAGCCCGATTTACACAACAAAGCACCCGAAACAAGGTTTTTCCGAATGCATGGCACAAATAAAACATTAAATAGTTTTACAGATTTTCCAGAACTGAAATTTAAAGTAATAGTTCCTACACCACTTATTACAGCCTTCGACTCGTTTCCCATCTTTAAGATAGATCCATCGTTCACTGGTTCAAAGTCTTCAAACCAGCGTCGATCGTTGCATACATGTCTTGTTTCTCCCGAGTCGATCCACCACGTAACATCATCATCCTGCATATAAAAAGATTCAGAAATAAATGGCACATAATTCATAACCGAATTAATACCATAATTAACATTCTGACCTTGATGATGTGGTGGTCCTTGGTCTTTCGACCCTTGCTCTGGACCCTTGCCTTTACCATTCTTTCGAACTCGGCAATCAGCCTTGTAGTGTCCTGTCTTACCACAAATCCAACAGGCCCCTTTTGGCCTTTTTCCGGATTCTTTGTCATTTGACTTTTTCTTTTTCTTGCCATGGTATTTCCCTTTATTAGTTTTAGAACTCTCCCCAGCCTCCATCACATGAATGGAAGTGGATTCATCAATTTCCATGCCATTGGTTTTAACCCCCTCCTGCGCCCTGAGGGATTCCTCAATGCGCAGATGGCTACCAAGTTCAACCAAGGAGAGTTCTTCCTTTTTGTGTTTCAACATATGCTTAAAATCCTTCCATGATGGTGGTAGTTTGTCAATGATACTAGAAACAGAAATGGCTTCATCCATTTCCATTTTGTGTTGTGCAAATTGGCATAAAATGCGTTGTAGTTCATTGAATTGTTCCATTACAGACCGTGAATCTACCATCATGTATTTCATAAAATTACCAACTAGAAACTTTTTAGCAGATGCATCTTCATTTAAATACTTAGTTTCTAGTGCATCCCACAACTCTTTGCGAAGCAAAGTTTTGATAAATGTCAAATAACGAATCGGACATACCATTGACAATGTGACCACGACATGATGTAGTCATCATTTTCCCATTTGTTCCGCCGCTTCGCAATTCCTCCAACGGTGCATCATCATCAACTTCGTATTTCGTATAAAGAACATACACCACTTTCAATGTTGTGAGAAGAAAATGCATCTTCCTTTGCCACCTCCGGAAATCAACTCCTTCAAACTTGTCTAATTTCCCGAAATTCATCATCAAATCCTTTGCATTCACCATTGTGATCAAAACAATAAATTTAAGAAGATTGTTGTTGTTTTGAGGGTCTTGATTGATCACCAATGCTATAAAAAACTTGCAAATTTTATGAAGAACGGATCCTCATGATCCACGCGTATGTCGTTTGTCCTTCTTAAATTTATTCGACCCTAACTTGTCCGGAGTATCACGAATAATTTAAATGAGATACGATCGAGAGCCTTGCCTTTTGTCTAGGACAAAATAGATCAAAAGATTACTTGAAGTGTTTAGATGTTTGAGACTTTATCAAGGATGCATACAATTGTTGTGATTTGTTCAACAATGTAAAAGAGCCTTTTATGGTACTTGGATTACAGAAAAATAAGTTACAAGTTCGTAATTTAAGGTTGCAACCTAAGTGAAAAGGTATCACTTGGTTATAACCACTTAAAAGACCAAGAGCTACCTAAAATTCGCTTTGGACCCTGCGGGCGCGCTGTGTGGCCACTGTGATCAATGAGAAACCGCAAAACTCTCTGCTCAACATTTAGGCATGCTTTGAAACCCCACAGCGGCGCCATCACTCTGTTTCACCAAAACCTGATTTTTGGTCCTTTAACTGGTTTTCCGGTCCTTTAAGTGATTTTCTCGAACTATACTTGCTTATTTTCCATCCGTATACTCATATACACTTATATAAGCGTGCACTCCGCACCTCCAAACTTATTATTAAGTGTTACGAGTATATCCACCCTTGTACTAAGCCCCGATTACCTCAACGGCTTGTGATTATACTTAAATCACCAACAGATCCGCCCCTGCTAGTCGTACCCTACTGATTTGAAGAAGCCAGGCATTTGAAAAAAGTCACTTTGTGTCAATAGTACACTTTGTTTAGTGCTAAAGACGACTATCGAGACGTTGAGTTAATATTGGTTCATGTATTTATATTAGTGATAGCCGAGTCAAAAATTCTTTTAGCTTCTGCATTTATTTCCATATGAGTAGGTACGTAAAGTTTCGTGCTTCAAAATTTTAATTTCAAGTCATAACCTAACGGTTCGAAATAGAAAGTTACTCGAGTTTTCGGGTACCCTATAAATCCCCACCAAAGGCGCAATGTCACCTTGGTTTTAACTGCGCAATCTCCATACTTTCCTTCCGTATCCAAGGTGGTAGACCTGGTCGTGGGAACAAGTCAGCCATTGTTTTGTGGAAAAGCCAATCATATAGACTAACAAATTCTTTAGTTGTCTTTCTTTTTTTGAATCCTTATGACTTACAGCAAACTGGCTTAATTAGTACGCCATTTTCAAAGAGGAGAGATTTATGTATACATTTTATCCACACACAAAAATCATCGTAAACTTAGTTCAAGAGTAGATATTAATTTATTTTCTCTATTCTTTATTCATAATTAACACTGTATTGTTTGGATCATTTGTATGTGTATTTTGTGTGTACAAAAACCGTGTATAAATTCTTTTTTTTTTTCAAAACAAAAGTTTTATCTTGCTTTTCCCTTGGACACGGGTAGTCTATTGACTAATGAACCAACGTAAATCAGAAGTCTAAGTAAACGTTAAATTTAAACGCCACATGACAATTGGAATAAATAGATCGGCTACTGTTATTGTGTAAAAACGAACCAGTCTCGTATGAATGTAGAGAATAGTTATGATGCAACACATACTGATTTTAAAGTTATACCAAATGAATAACTGTGATTAACATATTCTCACACATACTCTATGTGTGTGTGTGGTAGTAGCGTGGTAATTTCCGGGGATTTAGTGATATGGATCTAAAACTTGTCATATTTTATAATTACTAAGAGTAATGTTACATATTATAGTTCAATACGGATCAATAGAGATCAATATATAAAAATAAATGGTCGGTACACATATAAAATATGTATATAAAAAAAAAGTCACTGTAATATTTTTTTAGCGGTTCGGATGACCCAAATCTTAATACATGACACCACCCCTGGATATGAGTTGGATTAATCATAGTCATCTACTTGTAATGCATGGTCCGTCTTTGAGTATAGACGAGTAACAATATAACCAAGGAGGCAAGGGACTCTAAAAAATAATAATCAAAATTTTGGGCTCCAAGGAGTTTTTCTTTATTTTGTTTTTTGGGTTAATTAGTTAAAACATGTGTCACGTTGTATAAAATCTGTTTGTTTCTTTAGAATGATTTTCTTTTGAAAAATTGTCCAAAAACTTTTAAAAACTCATGAACGGCCATTGTAACGTCATTTGTTTCTGCATAGAATATTAATTTTATTGGATTTTCCGAAGAGACTTCTGCATCGAATGTTAATAAAATGAAATACAAGAAATGAGTCAAATATATATATATATATATATATATATATATATATATATATATATATATATATATATATATATATATATATATATAGAAACGAATTAAGATGGGGTTTGGTTTGACCAAGGACGTAGATGGTTACATGCATGATAAAACCAATTCTACTTTCCAAAAAAAAAAAAAAAAAAAACCAATTCTAAAGTCCAAACTAATTCATTTAAAACTGTTCTGTGCTGATCATGAAAATCATCACCACATGCCTCACCAGATCCATTTACCTTTAAAAGTGAGGCAGTTAGTATATATACCAATGCAACATAGGTGTGGGTGGGGGCGTAAAGTGTGTTTACTCATAAATTATATTATATTCGAAATAGAAATGTTTGTGTCACAATGACATATGTACAATAAAGTATCAAAATATATTTTTACACAGTTGTTTTTTATTAGACCCATCGATCAAAATGTCAATGACATAACCAATGGTCAAAAAATGAGTTGTATATAGAGATTTTGTTATGCTACTATCACTATTCAAATCGAAAACATTACGTCATGATTATGTATATTATTTGCATTATTTGTGTATCATATTTGTTCTCAAAATTTTCCTTACCCCTTTTCTCATTGCAAACTTAATAAATGGGAATATTCATTAATCTCAAAATGACAAAGGTTTGTATATCATGTTATATCCCAAACTACAAGCTTGATCACCAAGTCAAAACAATAAGGGTAAAATTGGTAAAAACACATTATTAACCTAATACAAAATATGTCAACATCTACCATCCTCCTCAAACGAAATGTGGTATCAATCACATTGAGTTTGTTGTGAAAATCTTCAAACTTTGAATGAGATAATGGTTTGGTGAGGCAATAAGCTGTTTGGTATGCTGAAGGAATACACCCAAGACTGATGCACTTTCTTGCAACAAGATCCCTGATATAATGCACATCTAGCTCAATGTTATTTATGTGAGAGTGAAACACGTACTGGATTACATGCAAGAGAATTTGCACCCATATTGTCACACCAAGCAACATGAGTTGCTTTAAGACCCCATTTCAGCTCTGACAGAAGAGATCTAATCCGTTGCACTTCTAATCCAACATTAGCAAGAGCCCTATATTCACTTTCTATACTAGATCGTGCCACCACTTGTTGTTTCTTGGAACTCAAAGAGACAAGAGAATAACCTAGGTAAACACAATGTCCAGCAGTAGAACGCATATCAATTAGATTACATCCCAATCTGCATCTGAATAAGTTGTAATGTGTTGACCTGGAGCTACTTTAAAATGGAGGCCATGCTGCAATGTTCCTTTGACATATCTGAGGGTTCTTTAACGGCACTGCCAGTGTACTTCTCTTAGGGCTTGCATGAACTGACTGAGGACATTAAATGCAAATGTCAAATCTGGTCTTGTAATGGTAAGTTATTGTAAGGCACCAAGTATATTGCTATACAGAGAAGGATTATGCATGAGAGGGCTATCTTCAGAATATAACTTTGCAGTGGTTGCCAAAGGTGTTGGACAAGGCTTCATATTGCTCAAGTTCAGCCTGACAAGGCTTCATAATATAACTTTGCAGTGTGTTATGGTCTCAAAAAATGATAACAGACATGATGATGACGAAAAAGTCATCTTATTTTAGCGGCGGATTTGTGGTGGATATCTGGCTATTATGTGTATAAAAGTGGTGGTGCTCGGCGGCAAAAGTGGTGGTGCTCAAGAACAAAATGAATATCTTCCAGAGCAAGATGGGGGAGTGTTTGGTGTTTTGTGTTTTATGAGTGAGCTCAAGAGGTCGCCTCACGTACCATAGTAAAGCGGATCAAGCCATGCGTAGTTCTGGAAGTGAAGTTCCTCTTCCTCTGTGATGATGGCGTGATGTTGCTATTTATAAAGGTGATGGGCCACCGTTTCGGGTCATGGCGAGTAGATAGCTCTCGAGAGCTGTCAGGCCGGCGAACTGAGAGCTGGCGGACCCGACCTGGCGGACCCGAAGCCTCTGGCGGACCGAGAGCCTTTGGCGGACCCGAAGCCTTTGGCGGGCCCGAAGCCTTTGGTGGGCTGAGAGCCTTTGGCGGACCCGAAGCCTTTGACGGTTCCGAATAAGGATCCGCAAGCCAAATTACAATTTAGGCATATCAAGACACAACCAAAGGCCTTATACACATGGAATAATCTGGGAGCCTTTTGTATAAGAGTTCAAATAGTAATTTCGGATGAAGAACATGTGTAGGAAAAATATTGATGACATGAGTGGCATGTTCCAAACCATGCCACTAGATTTTAAAGGAAGACTATCTTGAGCCAACAAGGCTAGGCCAGTTTATGTGGCATGTCTGTATTTTCTTTCTACATTTCCATTTTGAGCATTTGTGTGAGGACATGGTTGCCTAAAGTGAATCCCATACTGCTGGAAGTGAGTCTCAAAGACCTAAACTCACCTCTAATGTCTGTCTGAAGTTGCTTAATTTTAACATTTAACTTGTTTTCGCAAGAGTTTTGAACTTATGAGAACTTTTAAGGCTTCAGGTTTAAGCTTTAAGGGGTAGATCCATGAGAAATGACTATATTCATCAACAAATGAGAACATAATAAGAATAGCCATTTATAGATTTTACTGGAGAAGGTCCACACAGATCAGTGTAAACCAACTCCAGGGTTGTTTAGTTAGGGTTTGAGAGTATGGAAAATGAATATAATGCAATTTGCCAAACTGACAAGCTTCACGAAAAGGTAAATCTTCATTAACATTACAACTTTTTAGAACAATTTTCAGAACCTTAACAGAGAGATGCCCTAACCTTCTACGCCAGAGTTCTATAACACCAATGTCTGACATTTAGTTGGATGAAACACTTCTTAAGAAGAAAAGGTTGTTCAATATGCCTTGTAATTCATTTTTGTTTATTCATACTTTATGTGTTACAGTTGCAATTGGCATTCCAAAGAGTATGACAACAGCCCGGGCATCTTTTATACATCACACACTATTTTAACCCAATAAGAGTCGAAAACTGGTTGATTATTTTGATTTAATTTGAATCAGATGTTGAGTATTTTCTAAACCCAATATCTTTCAATAACCACATTTCATACATTCTAACCCAAATTTAGACAGAATTTTTTTCAACATGCAGTCTAAATTTGAGTTAAAATAAATATTCCCTAAAAAAAAAAGATAATTTAAAAAATAAAATTGAAAATAACTTTTTTTTGACTAATTTTAGGGTGGTCCAAGTACAAGTTTTGGATCACCATATCATCAATTTCAAAGAAAATTATTGATGGTTTTTTCTATATGTGAGGGTCCAATTTCAAACACATTATTTCTATTGGTTGTGATGCATCAAGTAGGATTTGTATCATTACCAAACCAAAATTTGTGTTTTTTTGAGCTAAAACATTTGGGAAATGGTATGTGCACTACACATTTTTGTAGTGTACTTTCCACTACATGATGTATTTCCATTGATTAAAACGATCAATTATTTGTTGTCATGGGTCCCAACAAAATAAATGATGTTGATTGTGTTGTGTACGATATTGTAGTAAAATAAATAGTAGATATATCACTACTCAAAACATTTATCGTGCGAAAAGGCGTCATATCCAATTTCATGCGGGTACCTGTCTTTCACGCAAAGCAAATCATAGTGTAACATGAAAGATCAAACACTAAACTGACAATTGAAAAGAAAGAAAACTAACACCGTCTTCATTATCTTTAGTTGAACAGTCATATAATCCTATGCTTCACGAGATGTTATTGGGTGCACCCGTCATATGCAGAGTGTACCCATATGGCATAATATTAACCTTTTATTTCTAAACTAAATTCAAATGTGTGGTTCAGATCATTCCTCCTATCACTTCGGTGTACGTGGATATACCATACAAAAATCTCTCATGTTTCACGGCTTCACCCATGTTCCACCAAGTACAGAATCGTTGCATTATGTATCTGATTAATCTTTTGCACAATAAAATTCTTAAGTAAATTTTAATTTTTGATAACGCAAAACTAAAAATGAAGTAATCATAGTATTAAATCAAATATATATATATATATAAAACTTGAAATTTTGGTCAGAGTTACACTAAGAAGAAAATCTAGTGTAAGATGGTGGGAAAAGTTTAAGATACTTCCTAATTAGATGTGGCCAAATGGAGTCGGTTTTTTTCGGTTTGTGCCGGTTTGTTAACCGTCGATTTACAAACCGGCGGTTGCCGGTTCAATACGGTTACGGTTTGCTTCCGGTTTCGATCACGGTTTTAAAAAAAATTATTAATTTTTTTTTTTACATTTTCATATAATTATTATTCTTTTCACAACAATAATAAATTATTATTATTTTCACTACAATTATCAAAGCGAATGTAATATATATTTTTTTATAAATAGTTTTTTATTCGGTTTTAAATATAATATTAATATTGTGTTATTTTTTTATATGTAAATTATATTATTTTTTTCAACACTTGTACCGGTAATTCGGTTGCCTACGTATCTTTTATATGTAATCGTGTCGGAGGCACGACACATATAAAATAATCAAAACGAACGTAGTTCTTTTTGTTTTTTTAGTCTTTTATAGTTTTTTTTTTAGTCTTTATAGTATTTTATAGTTTCTCATATTTTTATAGTCGGTTTTAAGTATAAGTTGGTTAAAAATGTTGTTTTATTAAATATTACATGAGATATAATTTTTTATTTTTCTTATATGTAAATTATGTTATTTTTTTCAACACTTGTACCGGTAATTCGGTTGCATACGTATCTTTTTTACTTGTAACTAAAACGTATTGAAGTAACGATTAAATCAGAACAACTTCAAAAATCGGTATCGTAAAGTAAATTTGATTGTTGTTTTTAACAACTAAACAAACTTGATAATCAAATAGAACAAAGATACAGACACAACGAAAATACACAACCAATTGCCATAACGTTGATCTACACCATTGGTTCTTGTGGGACCTAGATCAATTAATCTAGTTGCCACAAAAACCAATGGTGTAGATCAACGTTGTGGCAATTTGTTGTGTATTTTCGTTATGTCTGTATCATTTCTCAATCAAATAAATGAATAGAAGATGTAAGAAATTTTTTTTTGAGGGAAGAAGATGTTAGAATGGAGAGGAGATTGGTGTAAGAAATTGAAATATGGTGGTATTTATAGGATTTTTTTCTCAAGTGTTTAGAAAAAAAAAAAAAAAAAAAAAAAAAAAAAAAAAAGCCGCTGCAGCTCAACCGCCGCCGTTCCGGTTCATATTGCTTCACGTTGATTCAGAACCGGCGTATTCTGGCCTCCAAACGCCGGCCATCCGATTCATTCTAAAATCTCTAACCGCCTAACCGTGCTTCTAAACCCGCCTGATTCTGATTATAACCGCCGGTTATGGTTAACCTTGGCCACCACTACCTCCTATACTATGTCTCACGAATTAGGCAACCAATAATAATACTAAAATATACACACGTAGAACATTTGTATATACAAAACAGAAAAATGCATTGCAGTTGGAAGTTTAGAAATACAGGTGAGAAATATCGGGTGTGTTTGTTGAATGTAGACATGGAAATGCAATAGCAACTTGCCGGGTGCCCCCGCCTTTCTCAGTCAACAATTGGAACTTTCCTAGAGAAAAATTGCACTAGCTCACCAAACTGCACCAACTCCCGTTTACCTGCTTTGCCCTCCTAGGCCCCCACCCTATTGCCCCGTTCCCACTATATTACCTCCTTTCCCTTCTCTCCCCTCATTTCAGTCATTTCTTCTCCAAGTGTCCAGAAACAACAGAAGATTATTGTTCAAGAAAAGCACCCCTCTTTGAAAATCACTCAAAAAAAAACACACAAGACTAAATTTTTTTGGGTTAATTTTCTGGGTTGTGTCTTTGATTGATAAAGTTGTGGCCTTTTGGGGTTATTGCTTCTGTCCAAGATGCAGGATAGGATATGGGGACTTGTTCTACTTCTGTCCATGTTGTTTTGCTTGCATTCAACCACATCTGCTCAATCATGCTCAAATTACAAGTTTTCCAGTAACCAAATCTTCACTTCTTGCAATGATCTTCCAGTTCTCAACTCCTTTCTTCATTGGACATACAACCCATCTTCCCAAAGCGTTAAAATCGCGTATAGACACGCAGGTGTCTCGACATCGAGATGGGTAGCTTGGGCCATTAATCCTACAGCTCATGGTATGGCTAAAGCACAGGCACTTGTGGCTTTCCAGAAATCTGATGGTTCAATGAGAGCATACACTTCACCAATAGCTGATTATCAGACTGTATTACAGGAAGGCAATCTGAGCTTTCCGGTTTCAGACTTAACCGCTACGTATTCGAATAATAATGAAATCATTATATTTGCTACATTGAATCTTCAGAATCTTGGCTCTACTGTTAATCAGGTTTGGCAAGAAGGTCCACTTTCAGGTGGTAGTCCTTCAGTGCATGCCACTACAGGTCCTAATGTTCAATCGATGGCTACTCTCAACCTTCTTTCCGGAAAATCCAGTAGCTCTGCAGGTGGAGTCAGTTCCAAAATCAAGAAAAAGAATGTAAGTGCTTTTATCATATTATTATAAGCTGAGAAAAAAAAGGGATTTTTTCTGATCTGCCACCACTTTCTGGTGCATTTTGTTGATATACCATCATAGGCAAAAAAAAAAAACAATTTTGGGACGCGATTTTCTTTCATTTTTTTCACAAATGTGCACGATCTTAAGGTCCTCAAATCCCCTATTGGGGTTCCCCTTTCCAATTAGGGTTTAGTTTGGTTCCAAAAACACCTAAAACGCGAAAATGGGAGTGGTATATCGACAATGGAGTGGTATTTTCTGAAATTGGGCTTCTCAAGAGTGGTAGATCAACAAAGCTCCCGAGAAAAAAAATCGGGATTTATATAATTCCAGGTGAAAACTGAAAATAACCCTTTTTTTTTTTTTTTTTTTTTAAATTTCAAATTTACAGATTCATGGAGTTTTGAATGCTGTAAGCTGGGGAATACTGATGCCTATTGGTGCTGTGATAGCTAGATACTTAAAAGTATTCCCTTCAGCAGATCCTGCATGGTTTTACTTTCATGTTACCTGTCAAGTATCAGGGTATATTGTAGGGGTTGCCGGATGGGCAACCGGGCTCCAGCTTGGGAAACAATCCGTAGGAATTCAATACACCGCCCACCGGACCATTGGCATTGTTCTCTTTTGTCTTGCCACCATTCAGGTATTGTTATTGGAATGAATGAAAAAAAAAAAAAAAAAAAAAAACTTACAAAAGGAATATAAAAAAGCATCTTTCTTTTTGGCTGTGCAGGTGTTTGCATTGTTTCTAAGGCCAAAAAAGGAACACAAATACAGGTTTTACTGGAACATATACCATCACTTATTTGGATACTCCATAATCGTACTAAGCATAATCAACATTTTCAAAGGGTTTGATATCTTGAACCCGAAAAAGGGATGGAAAAGAGCATACATTGGCATCCTTGTGGGGCTGGCATCTGCTGCTATTATTCTGGAAGTTATCACATGGTATATAGTTATAAAGAGAAAGAGATCTGCAAGAGGTGATAATCATAAGCTGCCTTCTCATAATACCAATGGAACAAACGGATTTAATGGCACATATCAGGGAAGAGAAACAGAGAGAATATAGATAGAAAGCTAGGGTTCAGTGGCCATCCATCTGTTTGGGATGCATTTCTTATGCTTTGTTGTTCCTTTTTTTTTATTTTTTTATTCGGCGATCCTATAGATCTCATCATAGTGTGTTATTTTCCGTGTTTTCATATGAACATATTCCATCGACTAGAATCAAAGCCGGATATTATCTGACACTGATTTCTCATGGCTGTATCACTGAATATTTATTGTTGTTTGTCAAAAAATAGTCATAAAAAGCTTCAAGATGCCCAGAATAATTAGATCAATTGATTGTGTTAATATAAAATGAACGTAGTAGAGTTATATGTGGACTAAATAATACAAGTTTTTCTGGAAGAAGTTAAAGGCACCACTACAAATGCAATACATATGCTTAGTGTGGGCAAACCTCTTCCAGTTCCTTGAAGAAAACAATGTACATCAATCCGACTGCTGCAATGCTTCAATGAATGCATCCTTGAGTAGAGGATTTGATGCTGCTACTCTTTGGGAGGTAATATCAAATTCTTTACCCGACCTGCAACAAAACACACAGTAAAAAAACAAACAAGATGTATATGGACACTGAATGCGTTACATTTGCCTAAAAAAGCTACATATTTGTTTGTCATTTAGTGGACTGTAACTTATAAGCCAATATTGTAATCCAGGCAACATCTAACTGAAATTATTTCACTTGAAAAATCTCGTATCCAGACATACTCTTTATTTTCGTTTTTGTCTTATCTATTTAAACTTCTTTTTACAAAGACATAAAAGAGCAAAAAAACAACTCACGGATCAAACAGAACGCCGCCAGCTTCTGTCACTATAACAGCACCACCTGCCACATCCCAAGGGCCTCCAAATCCAAGTTCATAAAATAGATCTAGTCTGCCACATGCAATCCCACATAGATTCAATGCACACGAGCCACTCATACGCAGGGACCTAACCTGATCCGAAAAAAAAAAAAAAAAGGATCTCTCAGCCATCAATCTAGAGTAATTTTATAGTCGCCTCTGCTTTTACAGCAATGGATATGTTTACCACCTTAAAGAGTAAGCCATTGATCCTGTTTGTTGTAGCATCCACAGTAACTTTATCACGTTTAGTTCCTACCTGCTCACAGTAACATAAGTTGTGAATGAACGTTTCTTAAACTCTAAAAAATAAAGGAATAAGTTAACCAGAAAAAGGTCTAACATAAACAAAATAGCCACTTCACCAACAAAAAGCCAAACAAGTGGATCAAAAACATGCATAGAGTAGATGGTAACCGATCATCTTTCTTTGCACACAACCCCCCCCCCCCCCCGCCTCCCCTCCTTCCCCTAAAAAAAGACATCAGCTGTAAGTGTGATTCACCAAGTTGCTTGGTATATGGCAGTTACATATTTTCTGTTCTGATAATTAATCTAACACTTAAAATAAAGGTAGTGCAAAAACAAGTGTTTATCGTAAAATCTTGATTCTGTAAGCATGAGTGTTTTCATGGGAACTGCTGCGAAATTCTTGTGTTGTAGTCCCTTTATTCAGATGATAGAATATTTGGGGAAAAGAATAGCTGAAAGCAAAGCGATTGTCAACATTTAAGAAAGAATAACATGCAAAACTATTTTGATGTTTCTTGTCTTCCCATTAGAAATGGAATTCTCCTATTAATAGCTCAAGCATTTTAAACACTGCAGTAAGTCAGTTTAGTATCACAGCTAGTGATAATCAAGTATCCGACTTATCTATTAAATGTATGAAAACTATCTTAAGCGATAATACTTCAACCAAAAAACCGCAATTTAGTTCACCATAGAAATATGTCTATTTTGAGGAAAAGTTGAACCATCAAATACCAGTTACCACAGAATAATAACATGAAAGCAAGACAAAGATATATATATATATATATATATATATATATATATATATATATATATATATATGACTACCTCTGTAGCAAGGAGAGACTTCACAAGTTCAGACTGAGCAGACACTGTCAAAGATGAAACAGCACAAGGCTATCAGATTCATGAAAAGACGGTGATATGAAGCAGTAAACAAGAGTCATAGCATTCTCTTACCTTTTATGGGCTTCCCGTTCAGATAAGAACCTTTCCCTTTAACAGCAGTGAAAAGCTACATGGACAAACAGCATTTGTTAGAAAAACATCCAGAATTCTAGCACTGAATTGATTATTAGGTGTCTTATGATGTTCCTTAGAAGTGAAACTGGAAGGTGCTATCAAATTCATTGGAACACATGAAACACATAACATGTAGCGAAACTGCATCTGCGTGTGTAAACAAGATACATCCACGCTTTGCATTGTTTTTAGACATTTGCCAGACATCTGATAGAAAACTCACAGAGGACAGACAGCAACAGATAGTACCAAGAAAAAGTGTTCTAACCTCATCCAAGATTGGATTATAGACGACACCAACAATCGGAACCTTCCCAATGGTGAGACCAATTGAGACACACACAAAAGGGTACCTGTGAATCAACATATTGTGAAATAAATTCTTGAAAATTCAAATCCATTTAAAGAATGAAGTTTTCATAAGCCCATGTAGCTAAATGGATAACGAGTACTCACCCATGCACAAAATTAGTTGTTCCGTCAAGGGGGTCAACTATCCAAGTGGGTTCATCAGTTAACTCAGTAACACCGTTAGCAGCAGTAGTCTCTTCACCAATGAACTGCAGGCAACATATATGAGCATAAACAAAGAGGAGCAGATCTGAATGGAAGACGCCTAGAAGTTAAACCAGAAACAATGAGTTAACCTTGTGGGTAGGAAAATGCTGCTTAAGCTGGTTAAATATCATATCTTCACATGCCTTGTCAGTTTCTGTAACCAAATCCACCTTCATTGCAAGCATGACGGAAAAGAAGACGAATTATCAGCAATCTTACAAAGATCTATTGAAAGGAAAGAAGAAAAACATTATTAAAAACTACCCGCTAGCCATCTTAAGCTTTAAGCTAATTCATCAATGGTAAGTATTTCTTCCTATCTGTATCAGGGTTTTGAATCATGTGTCCTATATCGAAGATTTGTCTTCCACCCAAACTATCTATAACAATAATGTTTAAAATAGATCCCTGTTTAAATTGCATTTCCCAAGGATCAAACATCATTATTGCCTCATTTACTTAAAAAGAAAAACAATAATTACTGTTAATATACTTCACCTTAACACCTTATTGAATAATATTTCAAGCAAGCATTATGCCCCATTTAGCAGACATCTTACACCTCCTTCACCACTCACCCAACTTAACCACAAGATTTGCTCTTCAAAATAGCATTTACATCTCAAAATTTTGCCTTGCCTTGTAAAGACAACACAGTTATAAATAGAAAATTCTGATTATTGTCTTCTTATCTGCTATACATCAACACATAATTTAGTTGGAAAAAAAGAGAACCATTCACTAGTTAACGGACATCAATCCAAGTGCATCAGTGCAATGAGTGAATCTGCCAAAGATTCAGCTGATCTGTCTAATTCAAGTTCAGTAACTAAATGCATTTAATTTTAATTTAACCCAGCTTTGCCATAAGATTCATGGGGCTTCAAGAAAAGTGCACCATTAATGCGATGATCCAATTTTGGCATGCCAAGTCAAAAGGAGGATGGATGAAAAAAAATGAAGGAAAAAAAAAAAGGAAACAAAAGGGAAAAGGAAGCCGAATGCAAAACAAACACAGTGTACCTGGCCTTTATGCTCCACATGCTTAGTCTGATAGAACCCCTTGCGAATTATCTACAAAAACATGTTTTTTCTTAAAAAGCAAAGATAAAAAATTGCTATCAAACGTGAATTACATGAGACCACGGAAAACAGGGACGGGAACGAAAATGGAAAGGACTCACCTCTCCAGCAATTTTAGCTGCTTCCACAGCGACCGACAGGAACTCCTCTGATATCCATTAACAAAACAAAAAAAAGGGAATAAAGATTCGAAGAACATAGAAATGCAAAGCGAAACAAGCATTCTTAAACAAAAAGATGGAAGCTTGATACAATTCGAACCAAACAGAGTGACGGGTCTAACCATTTTGAGCCATTCTCCTTTCCTCCTAGATGTGCGATGTACGGAGGAAGAGACAAACTAGAAGGAAGAAAGAGTATGAGTTAGAGGACCTCTGCTGTAGGATGCTGTGTTACCCGGAAGCGGATCCCGACGGTATAAAGAGAGCGGTATAATTTGCCGTGCATCATTTTCGTCCAAAATTTTGACGAAGCTTAGCACCATTTAGACGGGTTAAATTAAATTTGATTCATTCTCTTAAAATCCAAATTTTGGACGGAAATGATCACAAAGAGATTATACTGTTTCTTCAGACATCAGTTGGGGATCGGAGTCCGTGTTAACCCGCAACGGATTTGGATCCTCTCTGCTGTCATTTGCAGCTGTAGTTTTTGCTGTGAGCATGTTAAAAGAATTTTTGATGGTTTTTTTTTTGCTTACAGTGTAAAAATAAAGGAAAATGATTTTGTATTGCATATAAGGTACGTAAGGATGACCAATGATTGAAGTGTATCAAGGTGAAATGAATGGACAATAATGTGTAGTACACCTTCATTATACAGTATATGTGTAGCGGATGTATCACCATCTAAAAATAAATTACGAACGATATAATATCATTTTTTTTTTCAAATTCATCACAACATGTTGTATACAGCATAGGATCATGGCTCGAGTTGAGTCATATTGTATAGAAAGAACAATACGGGAAGGAGTTTCTTTATTTAAGGAGTGTCTCATTTAGTGGTCACTCCAACGTGAAACTGTACGATGACATGTCTTCGATCAAGAGACTCGTACGAGACATGTAATCCAATTTTTATGCTTCCTTATGTGATGTTTTACTATATTTATAAATTTGAGTGTTGATGTAACTCAACTTGATGAGGTTTTTATCCCTGATTTACCCCGTATTATGACCGAAATTGCATGATTCCGTGACTCGTGATTACTATAGTACATTTTATGTGTTATATGTTGAGAAAAGAGCCCACTTTGCGGTGTTTTGTGATTCTTGGCAGATTACGAGTTGTCAAGAAGGTTTTTAGAGCATGAAAATAAGTTAAGACGGATCGGGTTGAGTCGTTACGAAGTTCAAAGAATTTAACGAAGAATTGAATCCGACCTCACATTTCCGACTTGACATATGGTTGTCCCAAACGTTCTATTCGCCTCGGTACGAATTGTGTGCGATCTCAGATGGCATGAACTCTCCTTTATAGGGCATTTCAGACATTATGCACGAACTTACACCACGATTGTAACTGCTCTTTTAATGGCTCCGTGATTATCACACTATTAGGGCAAGAGTGGTATCTATTGCACGATCCCCCCTCTTCATCATAGGCCACAAAATCATGGATCCACGATCTATTCCCTTCGTGTGAAACACTTATATAAAGGACCCTACGTCTTCAAAATCAGAACAACATTATTGGCTTGATCTTATACATACTAGGTACGTAGGCAGTCTCATTGACACCAATAAATCATCAACAAAACCACCAATTTGCTAGTTGGATTTCTCCTCAGATGATCCAATAACCCGAAATTATACCCGGACGATTTCCAAGACATAGGCATGACCTGAAAGTCATACACATGGCACTTTTAAGGTTGTCTATTGGGGCCATAGTAGCAAATGGGCCAACCCAAGATTAGCCCGCTGATGGACCTCGTTCGAAGGCTTCAACCATGACTCACCGACCTAATTCTGGTCATCCTCAGAATACAAGTGACTTACTCATCCTGGTCGCTCATGAACAAGAACAGATCATCCTCGAACTCTAAAGACGATTATAACTCATTAACTGCTATGATCCCACGATTGATTAAATCCTTTGATTCTAGCCTAATTGAGCCATGACTGTTCCATGACGGCATCATAATGGCCCTCAATCACAGGCCCTTGAATCATGGATTCATACATTAACTCCCCCAGGTAGGACTCCTACATAAAGAACCATTGTCCTCACTTTCAGAACTACGTTAATTGGCTTGAGCATATACATATTGGGTATGTAGGCAGTCTACGCAACCATAAACAATCAACAAAATCACTAGTCTACTAGTTGGATTTCTCTCAAAAAATGATCCAATACCCGAATGATTTCCAAACATCATCAATTCTCTAAATCCGAACCACGCTATTAGCTTTATCCCATACATACCGGGTTTATATGTAGTCTAAATGACACAACCATAAATCATCAAAAAAAAAACCCACCAATTTGCTAGTTGGATTTCTCCAAAAAAAAACGATCCAGTTTCCCGAAATTATACCCGAACGATTTCTAAACATCGTCACCTTAAGAGCTAATTTTTCACTTTTGAGTCAATGCCTAAGTTTCTAAAATCATAACCGAAAAAAATTACTACTTTGAAATTCTAGAATAATAACTTAGAATTTCACAACTTAAGTGGTTATAAGATCATCACTTAATCCCTAAGTCAGCTAACCTCGGGCTCTGATACCACGTGCAATGACCCAACCCAAAATCTAAGTGAACTTCAGGATTCAGTCCGCTCGGCCATGACCCGAGAAAACAGTGATTTTCTTCTAGATTCACGGCTCGCGAGGTGCACTAATAAAATTAAATGCGAGAGGTGAACATGAAAAGACCCGGCTTACTAGAATCCCAGCAAGTAAAATACATAATAAAACATCCTTACAACATTACACATTCATTACTACCACACAAGTTTCACACTCAATATAAATAATACAACTTTACTACCATACTACAAGACATAAATTCTTAATACATCACCTCATTCATCATATACTAGAACTTATGGATGTCTACAATTTATTCATTGCCAATTAAGGTGATGGCACATAACTCGTGAAAGATGAAGTAATCATAGAATATACCCCGGACCCAAGTTTACTGAAATAAGGGAGGTTGGAGCAAGATCCACTTCCATCATTGATCTCTCGTTGCTACTAAAGCTAATCATCTAAAAGATGTCAAAGTAAGAGGTGAGATATGAAGCTAAGTAAGAAAACATTGCATCAAAGAAAACTAATACATGTTACTGAGACCATGATAAAGTTTCATGTTTTCTTTTACAAAATGAGATGCACAAGTATATTAAATAATTAACTATCCTAACCACATAATGAATAACCAGAAGAGACATTAAAACAATCTATATTTATTTTAACATAACATAAAAAGTAATCACATAAGTCATCTTCATCTTTTTTTTTAGAATGATCTTATTTATTAATAGACCTCAATTGAGGGAATCCAAAGTTCAGAGCCGTATGCTTGCAGTCCGAAATTACAGTTATTGAAACAAAAAAGTTCTAATCTATACACCATGCAAGGCGTAAATTTCTAGCTCTTTCCACTACTTTTGCCATGAACGCAAACGCTGGAGGTCTCACACCTTCACTTCCATGTACGGCCTTTTTTCAAGTAGCTTTCCAACTATTTCTTGCAAGGGGAGATCCCATGCCGGCATTTAACCATATTCACTCAATTGGCTGGGGTGCTCGCTCCAAAAAAGTCAGTTCTACACTCTTCTGGAACACTGCGGGCCAAGTGCAGTCTCATAACGCATGTAAAATAGATTCATTGTCCTTATCACACAGCTTGCAAATTGGATCTTCAATCACATGTCTGGCAAAAAAAAATTCATCCACTAGTAAGACTTCGTGTGCAATGGTCCATAATAAATAATTACCTCGGCTGGGTCCTTTTTGTTGCCAAATAATATTCCAAATTTCACTTTCCTCACCATGAGGTTGGATTTTGTTTTGTGATGCACACCCCGAGGTGACTGTATATTTGCCTTTAGCATCGGCCCACCATACATAGGAGCCATCCTTCTTCTCATAACCATCACATAACTGAGCTAAGCTGTGCAAATACTTAGCCAAGTTACTGAGCTTCCCTGTTTAGTTCGAGTTGATAGCACTTTATATTTATTAGATAAAGCATGAACGTAGAGGGTATCTTTTTGAGTGGCTAGGTTACACACCTGCTTCCCAGAAATGATATGTTCATGTCATATAGCTTACGGAATCCCAACCCACCCGTCTGTTTCGTTTGGCACAATTTAGCCCAAGCAGTGACGGACCTAAGAATTTTTTCCAGAGGGGCCAAATTCAAAAAAAAATGTTTAAAAAATGTAGCAGCCGGGTTTTGAACAAGTGACCTCCAGTCTAATAGTAATACTTTTAACCAGTTGAACTAAATAAGTAATTACACTAAAATTTGTCTGAAATAATATACATTCCCGATATTTAATATTATTAGAGGGGTATTTTAGTAACTTTGCACGAAAGTTGAGTGGGGGCCATGCACCCCCCTTTCTACATTGGGTCCATCCCTGAGCCCAAGAAATAGTATGCATTTTAGGCCCATTCTCGTCATCCCCCCCATAAAAGGCTCTACAAAATTTTTCCATATTATTTATCGTTGTGTGTGGCGGTAAGGTAGTTTGCATTTTAGAATATGATTGCGTGGCAAGAGAGCTTTGGATCAAGATACGCTTACCGGCCTTAGAGAGGAATTTGGTTTTCCGGGATGCAAGCTTGTGCTTCGTTTTGTCTTCAAAATAGGTGAAGTGAGATACACGTAGTCTACCATGTATCAATGGCACCCCCAAGTACTTCCCCAGGTCGGAAGTATATGTCATAGTCAAGCTTTGGCCTATATTGTTAATAATGGTGGCACTCACATTGCTCGAGGTGTAAAATCTTGATTTTGACGCACTAATTTTCTGGCCTGAGCAGTTGCAGAATTTTGTTAATACATCCTCATTACATTAGCATGTTGTTCTGTGACCTCCCCAAATAGTAGAAGGTCATCGGCAAAGAAAATATGAGATATTTGTATGCCTTTATTGGACTTCTTGATCGGTTTTCATATCATGATTTACTGCCGCATTAATCTTTTCACTGAGGACTTCTATGCAGAGGACAAAGAGGTAAGGGGCTAAGGGGTCACCCTGCCTAATCCCTCTGCTTGGGCTGAACGCTTCCAGTTTTTGTTCCTTTCCAGAGGACTGATAATTTTGCCGTAGTGATACAATGCATGAGAAGTTGTTGCAACCTTTCTGAGAGCCCTATCGTCTGTAGGATATATTTTTAAAATGCCAACTGACCCGATCATAAGCCTTCTCCAGGTCTACTTTCACTGCCATGTAACCCTTCTTACCCTTCTTTTTTTCCAAAAAGTATGCATCACTTCCTGGGCTAGAATAATATTCTCGGAACTCCCTCTGTCTGGTATAAATGCACTTTGTGTTGTACTAACAAGTCGGCCAATAATACTTTGCAGTCTGTTTCCCAAGACTTTTGTGATGAGCTTGATTATGACGTTCGCTAGATCTATGGGTCGAATCTGAGCTGGACTTTCAGGATGGTCTACTTTAGGGATGAGTGCTATCAAGATCTCATTCATATCTTCAGGGAAAGTGGCGTTTTCAAAGGCCCCGGTCACAAAATTCACCACCGACGTGCCTATGATTCCCCAACATTTTTTTTAAAAATATTGGCGGCAGCCCATCAGGTCCTGCTGCCTTGTAGGTCCCAATTTCGAAACACACATCTTCTATCTCTGTTTCGCATATCCGGCGATTAAGGTGTTGGAGGTCAACAGTACTAAGGGGAGGGAAGTGCAACTTACATCCGCAGGCATGGTGCTCATCTTCTCTAGCATATAGGCTAATGAAGTAGTTTCTCATCATATCATGTATCTCCTGTGCATCGGCACTCCAAGTGCCACCGGATCTTTTTAAGGAAATAATATTTTTCCTCTGTTGTCTTTTAAGGGCAGTGATATGGTAAAAATGGGTTTTCCTCTCGCCTTCGACTAACCATTGCAAATGTAATCATTGATGCCAATATTTCTCCTTTTGGACTAGGTTTTGAGTAAATTTGGCTCGCAATTGCTTCTCCAATTCAGTGAGATACGTAGAAGGATAGTTTGAGAAGGAATTTTGAATGCCAGACAGTCTTCTCAAGCCGTTATCTTTCTTGTAAAAAATATTACCGAAGTGACTTCGGTTCCAATTCATTGCTTTAGACATGAACTTCCTTGCCACCTATCCAAAATTCAGGTTCCCTGCTTCCCAACTCGATTCAACAAAAATTTCAAATTCCACATGATCAATACAGGCATTTTGGAAACTTACCGGAGGTGGGCCCATGTATATTTTCTTCTGAGTGCTCAACTGAAGGAGTAATGGGCTATGGTCGGAGTGTGTTTAGGGAGATGTAACAAGAAGACATCCGGAAATAGAGCAAGCCATATGGGAGTGCACCATGCTTGATCTAGCCGCTCTAAGATATGTGTACATTTATATAAGGGCCCTGCCCATGTATATTTAGGCCCTTGAAATTGGATCCCGATCAAATCATAATTTTCGATCATGTTCCTCATAGTGTTGATGTTAATACCACCAATGGGCCGGCCTCCTTTCTTGTCATCTTGGTCGATAACCTGGTTGAAGTCCCCTATGAGGCACCATGGTACTTAATAATAGTTGAAAGCCTTTCAATGTATGCCCAACATTCATTTCTGATTACTGGGGTCGGAGAAGCATAGATAATGGATAGTACCCAACTTATATTGTCCTCTCGGATAGTAGCAAGATTCATACACTGATTAGTGCTTGGAAGGAACTGGAGATTTATGTTGTTGTCATGCCCAAAACACCATATACCTCATGCAAAACACCGGGCTTCTATACACACAACTTTATTGAACTATGACTGGTACAAAATTCTCCATGCTTTATGGCTACTTGCTCTAGTTTCCAACAGGCAAAGCATATCAGGCTTATGATCTTTCAATAATCTTTTTAAATTCAAGAAGAACTCATCTGAGCCAACACCGCGATAATTCCCGGATAAAATTCTCATTGGTAAATTATTGGGGATGGGGGTGGACACTATTGTCCTCTTGTACCTTATTATCAAGTGGTTCATCTCTTAGCCTCCATCGAAGGCTATTCATGCCATCGGCTTTCTCTTGATGATCTTCCGACAGGTCGGCAATGCGTTGATCATGGGGGTTTGCCTTGTAGTTTGGTATATTATTCACCCTTTTTAATTCATTTTCCCTTCTATATACATGTTGTACTTCATATAATTGTCTTGTGGGTACTTGGGGTTGCTGAATGGCCCCTAATAAGCAAGCTGAGGTTAGGAAATTTTGGAATAGCAACTAGCTTTTGTTGGCATCACATAGACCTTCGTTGAGAGGCTCGCGCAGTTGTTACATCAGCTCCAAAAGGATAAGTTGGAATTGAGAAAGTTCTGTGGAGTTCATAATTGCATAAAATGAGTCAAAGAAGTGCCTCAACGCGCAGTAGCCACTACTAACCAAGCCCAGTTACATTAGAAATATCATTTAATGGCTTTGTCCAAGTAACTCATGTTTGTCTTGTAGGTACTTGGTTGCAGGACGCTTTGTCTAAGTAACTCATGCTTACGAGAAAGTACGTCTTCAAGCCACCCGCAATAAAGCTCTGTAGGGATAAAGGCCCCTTGCGTTTTGAGTTGGGTTCCCCATTGCACCTCATTGGAAACAATTCAACGGCCCAGGGTCAAAAATTCATTATGTCGAGGGTCCTTGCTGTGAAGTGGAGAACGTAAGAAGTAGGATGGATCATCCATTGAGGAACCTCTACTTCCTAACAATAAGGAGGCATCGCAGCTTTATAGCGAGCTCCCGCGATCACGGGTGATCCGTCCTAATTCTTGTGTTCTCTGCTTCACAGCAAGGACCCTCGATAACATGAATTTCGACCTTGGGCTGTCGAATTGTTTCCAATGAGGTGCAGTGGGGAACCCAACTTAAAACGCAAGGGGCCTTTGTCCCTAAAGAGTTTTATTGTGGGTGGCTTGAAGACGTACTTTCTCGTAACCATGAGTTACTTAGACAAAGCGGCCTGCACGATGCTTTGTATGCTTCACTATTTACTTATACTAGAGACCATCATGTGATTCGGGCCTTTTGTGAAGCCTGGTGTCCCGAGACCAATACGCTTCACACCGATGTTGGAGAGTTTTCCATTTTGTTGACAGATTTGTGGGAGATTGGCAGCCTTCCTATCAATGAGGATTTGTACGAAGAAGTTATTCCCAGCTCAATGGAATTGACTGGTCCATTCACCCCTCACGAAACTGATGACAGTTAAAATATACCTATTTATGTCATCAATTCTAACCTTAAATCAGAGTTAATTACATATATTTCATATTAAATCACGTGTTTATATTTATTATTTAATGATAAGTGATTATTAATGTGATCATTGGTATTTAGCTGTTTTAATTATAAAAGAGCAATTAATTGTGTGATAAATACTGATTTCGCAGATCGTAACGAATCGGGAGGATAATTGTCATGCAATCAGGAAATCTCAAGATAAATAAGGAAGAAAATCGGAGCATTAATGAAGAGACAAATCAGATCAGCATAGAAGAGTGAAATGGGGAACAAGTCAGACGAAGCGAAATTGAAAACGCGTAAAGAGGGAGGCTCGGTCAACCGAGCCATGCCATTCGGTCGACCGAGCCATGCCATTCGGTCGACCGAGCGTAACTGTTCGGTCACCCGAGCCTAATCAGATTAATGCGTGCATATCTTCTGGATTCTCCCTATGTCGGCTACAACTCCTATATAAACAGCAGCCACGATGCTAAGAAAACCACCAACCTAAAAAACACAATACTACAATACTTTTAGTTTATCAATATAGTTCTTTTTATTTCATATTATGTTGCTTCATCACGGAGGCGATGGATTCATCGATTAGAGATTGCATTAAAGGATCGGAGGACCCTCCGTCTACGAGGGTAATGTCTATCCAAATATGTCGTTTTTATTCGTAGATCTATTTTATTTCGTTATGGAGTAGTCGTTTGTGTATTGATTTCGTGATGTAGTTAATTAACAAACCCATATTCATGTAGATCTAAGTCGTACGAAGGCGTTTTACGAGCAAATTCTAGAGTCACCGGTCTAGATCTACCACGGTCTATATGGTTAGATCTAGCCATCAAGATTCTAGTAATTTTACGTGAAACGACTTCGCCACGTCGTGCTTTCTGCTTTTCATATACACATGTAATAGATCCGCCAACTTGTTACATCGTTCTCGTAAATTAATATGATATATTGTGAAAATTGCCATGTTAAATAGGACATAAGTTAGCCGATCGTTTAGGAGGTGTGCCAACTTTGTCCCACGGTGGTTGCCTGAGGCGAGGTGACGATTTTAGATCGGCATCCCTAGTTTGGTATAGCATGCTTGTTATATGATGTTCTATCCTGTCCAAGGAAGGATTCGTAATTAAGCATAAAGATCTTCTATCCGTTCACGAAGTAGATCCAGTTTAGGGGATAGCTCCCGTAGCCAAAATATAATCAACCTTAATGTCTTTTCTGTCTCGGCTTAGATATACGTTATATGAGGAGTAATTACTACTAGCGTAATCAATACCGTTTGTTAGAGTCTTATAAAACCATAAAAACAAGTGTTTAGTGTCTTGTGTCGTATTGTTAGTCTTTGTGTTTTCTATCGTGTCAATCTTTATTTCTACGTTACTGTTGGTCGTAGACCGCCCTTTAATCTATTTTTAGTTTAATAACGTTGTACTTGTTTAATCCGAGTCTCTGTGGGATCGACCTCGACTCTATCTAGCTATACTACGATTGAACCTAGTTCTCTTGCTAGTAGGTTATTTAGGTATCGAGTTATTTTTATAACTTGACCGTCATCAGAAACCCCTACTAGATAGTTGTTGATATTTATTTATGGCATTCTTGGAGTGTCAGAGAGAAGTTTGTGATAGGGATCGTCCCAAGGCTTCGGTCACAAAATTGATCGACTTTTGGTGTCGAAAGCCCTCAGAGAATCCAAAGTCCACCCCGTTGATGGGGAAAGAATAAAGCATCAAAGACGTACCGTGCCAGAGATCCGAGAAAGACGATATTCCCTTCAAACCAGGGAGGACTTAAGGGATAAGACCTACCAAGCAGATTTGGTGGCATGTTGGCTATGTATGTTTGCTCTTCCAGCTGAAGGGTCTTTGATTAGGCCTTCAACTTTCAAGATGACTAGTTTGATTGCTCGTAGGATGAAAATATCGTTTGTTGTTCCGGTGTTGGTTAGCATATATCGGGGTTTGAATCGAATTTCTCATTCTTTTACACCATAGTGGGCCGGTGCTTTTATTCTATGGAGCTACATCTTTGGGTGGTTGGCTCGGTATATTGGCATGCATAAAAGAGTTTTTGCATATTTGAGTGAACCATTGATGGTTAGATTCTCGGGAATGAGCAGGTCAAAGGCTTTCACTGATCAGACGTCCAGAGACCTCATCCATGACGGTCGTGATGCCGAATGGCTTAGGACTGCAACAAATTTTGAGAGTACAATGATTAAAACTGACGACGACCAATTATCTATCCATGAGAAAGTATTTTTTTTAGTTGTCCGATCAGGTATTTTGGTGTTTCATTTTTATGGATCTTGTTGGGTTGAGCCTTACAACCCATGCAGGTTTGCATGTCATTTTGGTTTTCATCAGGGCGTCCTTGCGGAGCTCATTATTGACGCACGGAGTACTTCACTTGCTCGAGGTTGGGGACTCTGGGCCAAATTTATTGCTCTCCGAAGCGGTTCCAAGCTTGTCTTTCCCGCGGATTCTCGTGCTATTAACCGCCACGTTCCCTAAGGTTATTGGTCATGGTAGGGAAAGTCTATGATTCATACTTGTTTGACGGAATACTGTTGCTTATTAAAACCGTGAACGGGACTGCCCCCCGGGCAAAACAAAATGCCCCGACAACTAATATATAAATAATGTAGATAACTATCTATAACAACATGTAAGATTTATGCTATACTCATGCTCATTAATCTGAGATTGTGTTATGCTATGAACGTATAAACCTTAATTGCCGTTGAGAAATTATCTATAAGAACGTACCTTAATTGCAAATTGTTAGAAAATGTGACTTGACCTCTTATCTGATATGGCTGAGTACTAAGTCAGCTGAGTACTCAACAGGGGCAATGTCAGCAGGGGCTATGCCAGTAGGGGCAATGTCAGCAGGGGCAATGTCAGTAGGGGCAAGGTCAGCTGGGCAATGTCAGTGGGACAAATATCAACAGGTTATGTCTGGTGAAGTCTGCTGAGTTGAGTTCACATCTGGGGTATTTTAGTCAATCAGCTAGTATTTAGTTATGGCGGCTAGGTCTAGGGTTTTGTGACTATAAATACTCATATGTTGTAACCTAGAATATTTGTAGAAGCTGCAGAAGCAGTGGCGTCAGGAGCAATTGCATACGCAATTGCAAAGTCTGTAAAATCTCCAGTGATAATATAATCTCCTCGTTTCTGCCCGTGGACTAGTCGGCATATTTCCAGAAACCACGTTAAATTCTGTGTTATTGTTTCTTGTGTGATTTATGCTTTCTCGTTTATTCTTGATTATTACAATCCGTTTTTATCCCTGACGGTCCTGTTATAACACACTAGTATCGGAGTGTCGAGGTTATCATCAGGGAATCCGAGGTTCTGTTTGGGAACCATCTGTTTGAACAAAATTTTATCTTCACCAATACATTAACCGGTGCTAGGATTTTGTGATAAAAGTTCTGTTCTTTGGCGAGATCAAGATGTCTGGGTTAGATGTAGAGATTGGTAAATTCACAGGAAGGAACAATTTCAATCTGTGGCAAATCAAGATGCATGTTCTGTTGAAGAAACTAGGGCTTCATTGATAAAGGCGGTGGATGCAGTAAACGCTGAGATGGCCAATCTGAAGGAGAAAGCACATTCAATGATTTTGTTGTGTTTGTCTGATGATGTTATCACTGAAGTTGCTGAAGAGGATTCAACAACAGGGCAGTGGCTGAAGCTTAAGAGTCTGTATATGACAAAGTCATTGACCAACAAGTTGCTGATGAAGCAACGTCTGTTCAGTTTAAAGATGCATGAAGGGATGCCTCTCAGAGATCATTTGGAAAAGCTAAACACAAAATTGCTTGATTTAAGGAGTATTGGTGTTAAGATCGAAGATGAGGATGCAACTCTAATTTTGTTGGTATCACTGCCAACATCGTATGAGAATTTTGTGCAGTATTTTATTGTTGGAAGAAACACAGTGTCATTGGAGGATGTAAGGGCATCTCTCCATAATCAAGAGCTAAGGCATAATGCAGCTAGCACAGGTACAGACAATCAGGCTGCTGGTTTTGGTTGCTAGTAGAAGTTGCAAAGGGAATGCAAATCTGTTCTGAATCTGAATCTGGAGTGTTGACAAGCAGGTGAAGCTGCAGGTCCATACTCAACTGAGTCTGCAAAACTCAGCTGAGAACAATCAACACTAATCTGGCACTTGGTTGTGCATCTGAACCTGAAGAATCAAGAGTAGAATCTGGTGGAACCAAAATCTAGGGTCGGCTGAGTGAAGGTCTGCTGCTCTAGTACCAGCTGAGTGAAAGTCAGTTGAGTAGAGGAATGTTCAAGTCTGGGAAGTCTGTTGATAAAAGTCAGCTGATTCCATCTGTCAGCAGAGTGGCATCTTCTGAATCTGTTGAACATGTATGTGTTGGTTCTGCATCTGTGTCTGGAAGCCTCAGCTGAGTGAAGTCAGCTGAGAATCTGGTGAACATATCTGAGGTGGAGTTCTCATCTGGAGTTAAGTCTGATATGGAGGAGTCTAACCTAAATTCTATTTTTTTAACATCTGGTCAGCTCAGAATTTGAATTTGAATCTGCAATCTGTTTGGTTGAAGTTGAATCTAAAGAACTCAGTTGAGTGTCCTTAACTGAGGTGATTACATCTGAATCTAGTAATCACATTTTGTCTGGTGATCAAGTCTGAATTTGTTGATCACATCTGTTCTCAACTAAATCAAGTCTGAATCTCTTAACAGCAGAGGATCTCATCTGAATCTGGGAGGTTCTCACGGAAGTTGGTTTCTCATTTGGATTTAACTCTCATCTGGAGGAATCACACCTGAAGCTGTTATGTCTGAAGAAAGAGGAGGAATCTGGTATAGTACATATGGCATTGACGAATGCAACTGGTACAGTACATCTAGTTATACCTCTGTTTGAATGAGAGTTCACGTCAATGTGGAGATTGTTAGAAAAGGTGACTTGACCTCTTATCTGATCTGGCTGAGTACTAAGTCAGCTGAGTACTCAGCAGGGGCAATGTCAGCAGGGGCTATGCCAGCAGGGGCAATTCCAGCAAGGCAATGTCTGCAGGGACAATGTCAGTAGGGGTATTGTCAGCAAGGGCAAGGTCAGCAGGGCAAATATCAGCAGGTTATGTCTGGTGGAGTCAGCTGAGCTGAGTTATTTTAGTCAACAACTAGTATTAAGTTATGGCGGCTATGTCTAGGGTTTTGTGACTATAAATACTCATCTGTTGTAACCTAGAATATTTGCAGAAGCTGCAGAAGCAGTGGCGTCAGGAGCAATTGCAGCAGAGTCTGTAAAATCTCTAGTGATAATATAATCTCCTCGTTTCTGCCCATGGACTTGTCGGCATATTGCCGGAAACCACGTTAAATTCTATGTTATTGTTTCTTGTGTGATTTCTGCTTTCTCGTTTATTCTTGATTATTGCAATCCGTTTTTATCCCTGACGGTCCTGTTATAGCACAAATGCCTCTCCTTGTTCGTGATATATTGAAACAGTGGCTTCAAAATTCTGTTCATATATATTGAGCCTCATCGAATGGTGGAATTTGTTCATAGTTGTAGTCTCATTCATTTCTTTGATTATACATGGGCTGCAGCTTCGTAATTTCAATATAACTAAGGCAAAAAGTTGGAATGGAAGCGCGCAGTTAAAACAATAAATTTATAAGTAGGCAAAAATTGTGACACCTTCGTAACTTCATTGTGATCATAGCTTTTGCGAATTATCCTTTTGCGCTTGGACGTCTCACCGGTTGTAGTTTTTTTTCTTCTTCCTCCCATATGTGAGATGTAGCGGCAACCTTTTTTTTCCAGACATGCTATGCTCAAAATCTGAATCATTTGGTACCTATGTTGCACAGACACGGACACGGACTGACGGTTCCAAAAATTGTTTGTATAAAATCTAGGGTTCTTTCTCTTGATGATAACCTAATGGAGCTCCTAGAATACAGAAAACACTGAAAATAGGGGTGGTTGTGTGATGTTTTAGACTGCACTTGATAGTGATCAAGCTGCACTTGATAGTGATCAAGCTGCCTATGTTTCCAATGCAGGGATTGGAATCAAGTCTCCGTAGTTCCTTAGGGAATGTTTATATAGAGGGGATTGTGCCCTAGAGATAACATGTAGCGTATGCCCGATGGGCTTTGATTGCCTTGGTCCCTAAGGAAAAGATAATGATTAGTTGATCTCCTTGATTTTAGGAGATAATCGTGGTATTCAAATATTTGTATTAAATGATAAAGATTGGAGCCTTTATGGCCTGGGACTCCTTCCATAATTATCTGATTCAGAACGTGTGCGAGGGGCCTAGGTCCGAGAGGGATCTAGGCCGACCATATAGATCGGATGCGAGTAAGTTTGAATACAAGTATTGGCCGACCATATATAGGTCAGGATGGTATCGGTGCCTATATCGCTTGGAGGTCGGACTTAAGCATTGGCCGACCTAGAGAGTCAGAGGGAGAGTAGCCGACCTACTTTGTCTCGGCTTCTGGGAGATCTGACCCCTTAGACAGCCTTTCTCTTTCTATAGTTAATGTTGGGCCACTAAAGAGGTGCCACGTAGGTACGTTTAGTTTTTGGCATCGTCATAAGCCCTCCAGATCCAGCCGAGCCTCGGTTGGTCGGTTCGGATCTGCTTAAGTGGTAGCTTGGCTCGGCTATCTATCTTATAGGTCATGAATTTGAATGGCCAGGTGGCAAAGCTAGCTATGACGCCTCGGTAACCGTCCTAAGAATCGAGGTGTCATTGCCCACTAGTTCTAATTATGGGCGATTTTTGAGATGAGAGGGGGGTTATAACCCCGTCATGTCAAACGTTTTATTCCATCAGTTGTTAAAGCAGAAGATCCGTCTCCTGTTGCTATTTACTATTCTCCTTTCAATCTCTAATTTTGTTCTTGCAAGTAAGTGCTTTTTCTTTTTCACCATTTAGCTTTGTAGCCCAATTTCCATTATCCTTAGATATAAGCCCCGTTTCACCGGAACTCTAGGTCTGATTTCATGGCTATTGCGGATAGTAGAGATGTTGGATCTATTCTGAGTCAAGAAGATCTAGATGAGATATGCGAGTTGTACGGGGTGGATAGGGAAAGATTTGGCCCAAGGTTGCCCTCGGAACCGCATTTGTTTGCTCCGGACCCGCCGGAGGACTTCTGTACGGTTCACCTGGAGTATTTCGATGTAGGTCTGAGGCTTCCTTTTTGCCCGGCTCTACTTGCTGTACTCCGGCACTACGGGTTCGGGATTTCCCAAATAGCCCCCAATGGTATCAGGGCCATCATTGGGATTGCTATTTGGTGCCGGCTGCTAAACCTGAAGTTTAGTGTAAAGAAATTTAGGTACTTTTACCACCGTGTAGGGGTAAAGGATAACCCCTACCGGTACTGTTTTTCTAGGAGGCAGGGCCGGTTATCCGACGTCCTATACTCTCTAAAGGTAAGGATTCTTTCAACGGTGGAAAGAGAGATTCTTCTTTGTGCGTCATGAAGCTCACCCCGAGTTGAGTGAGTGGAACATGGCCGATCAGAACAAGGATGACCGCCCAAAACTACCGGATAAATTGGTGGAGAAGATCCACAAGTCTATGTATTCTATTGAATGGCAAAACTTGTACGATGGGCTGATTATAGCAGCTCGGTTAGAGGATGTGGGGCCTGACCCCTATGTGGAATTCACTAAGACCGAGTGGAACTCCTGTAGGACCTTCACTTCTCATTTAAAAGCACGGCGAGCAGGGCTAGGTCGGACTGAATTTTCAGGTGAAGTTTTTAAGAATGAGCAGGGCCAGACTGGTGCTGACTTCACGTTTAAAATCACGGTGAGCAAGGACAAGTCGGACTGACTTCTCGCGTGAAGTTTTAAGGACGAGCGGGGCCAGGCTAGTGCTGACTTCTCGTTTAAAAGCACGGCGAGCTGGGCCAGGTCGGACTGACTTCTCGCCTGAAGGTTTTTTGTAACACATTAGTTAAGTGGTCCTTATGGACTTATGCAACAAACAACAGAAGACAAATGCTCCACGGCAAAAAGAATGACTTATTCAAAAAAGGCAGTAATATCCAAGACTGATAATGAAAGCGCAGAAATGAAAAGTAGACTACAAAAAGTAGTAAATAATAAAGACTTGCCGAACCGATCAAGCCAAGATAACTCTTTTGTCTTTGATAGTGGCCGCTTAGCAACTTCAGGCAACCTCTATATCTCCTTTGATTTCAACCGAACCATGGGCGGTCGGAAACTGTAAACTGATGTGAGCTAGGGAAATCACGGCCCGAAGATCAATCAAAGCAGGCCATCTTAAGATAACGTTGTATGCTGACGACGACTTGACCACAACGTAGTTGACCATTAGAGTCCTTCATGCTGACTCTTTCCCAAATGTTGTTGCGAGCCGAACCATTCCCATGGGATGAACGGGAGGGCCAGCAAACCCAAACAGAGGTTCTGAAACTAGAGTCAGCTCGGACTCCTTAAGGCTCATTGCCTGAAAAACTGTAAAGTATATGACGTTGATGGCACTGCCAGTGTCGATGCAAACCCTCTTCACCAGATTCTTATTCACCACGACTTCAATAACCAGACATTCGTTGTTTGGGACCAGCGGGATTGGGTCCCTAGGTCCATAACTTACCTCCTGAAAGGGAATCAGTCTTCCTCTGTTCGCCTGTACGCCATCAGGTCAGGCGTTAACACTGCTGTTGCTTCCGAATGCATGACCAGGGCCACCCACAGTGTTGATGGTATTAACCGGGCGGTTGTCCATCTGTTGATCCTTTTCTGGAGACCGATCTCTTCTTCGCTGAGGCTCGCCTTGCTGATTGCCCTCTCGATTGTAGTTTCTCGGCGGGTAATCTCGCCGACCCCGTCTTTCACCATACTGAGGTCGCTCCATGACCTCATCCAACCTCCCTTCGGAAATTGCTGCGTCCACGTCTCTTTGGTAGTCTCTACAATTTTCCAGATCATGCCCAGATTAGTTTAGGTAATCACAGACTTCCCTAAATTCTGATCTCATATCCTTGACTTTTAATACTAAGTTTGATCCATTAGCCTTCATTACTGAGTTTGAACCCTCAGCCTTCAACCATCAACATGTCCTAGACACTCTACTGAGCTAGATAGGTCTGTTGATCAAGTCAGCTGACCTCTTTATAGTACTTGTTTGATCAAACCTATACAAAGATCAAACTCTAGTAAACCTATACATTCAATCTAGACATCTTTGCTCTATAACAACTAGTCCGGCACTCATCATTAAACTGAAATATGTCTAACAATTTCTCCTTTTTTAGTGATGATGCTAATACCCTCCTTACAGCAAAGCAAAAAGATAAAAACACAAACACAGAACAAATTTCATTCATATATATCATTAAGTTCAATTTGTTCAAAACTATTACAACTAGAATCAGCATAAAGATAAAGAGCATAAATATAAGTTTGATGATCTAGTTTCTTTTTTTGTCTTGATCTTGCTTTTGTTGGTATTCTCTGATTTCCTTGACCATATCCAACATCCATTGATTTTCAAGTGTAGTGAAATCAATTTCATTTACGTATGTACCAACCTCCATCTCCTCCAACCCTCAGGTAGAGTCAACCTTATACTTTGAAAGTTGAATCCTTGTCTCATATTGAAATGCTTAAATTCTTCCACGGAGTCCTTTGCTGACAAGTTCCTCAATCTTTGCTCAGCAGTCTATCTTCTCTCTCCAGTTGATCTTCCACTATGACCTCCTCTTGCTGTAGCTCATAAATATTTAATCCATGTTTCCCACAATTTATTTGCAAGGAAAGCTTCTAGACCTTCTATGAAGGTCATATCATGGTAAGGTTTCCTTCTTGCACCAAAAATAGCCTTGAACTCCTTCAGCAGATCGTCTGTCAATTGTACTCTACCAGGTGCAGGGTCTCTAAAATCATTAACATCACCTTCAAACCTCTTCTTATTGTAAATCCTTACTGCCTCTTTTGCTTCTACTGTTTGACCTTCTTCCCCCTTATTGACATCATCAATAAAATGGTTCAGTAGGCCTATAACACTCTCTTGTGTATTAACCAAATTACTCAGCTGTCCCTCCATTATCTCTGTTCTTGTATCAACTGAAGTAATCAGGCTTTCAGTTGTTTGCTCTAGCAGATTCATTCTTTCTATGAACTTTGGATCAAGTGCAATAGGGTTTGATGTCTCAGCCAACTGATCAACTTTCTTGTGCAAAGAGGAAATCTGCTCAACCATGAATTTATCTCTCTTTGCAGATTCTTGCTTGATATAAGCAACTTCTCTAAGCATGTCATTAATGGTAAACTGTAAGGAAGTGACATTGGATGCAACAATCTCTGTAGTCCTTCCTCTATTCTCAACCAGATTTACCAAATCCTCAAATCTTTGCTCATTGTTCCTCAACTGATTCCTTAGTTGTGTGATATCTTCTCTGACGGCTCTGAACTCTTTCAAAATGTATGATGGTATTGCAGCAGCCATACCAGTCATACTACCAGCAAGGTTCGCAGCAGATTCTTCAACATTGTCATCAGCCCTTGGTACCATCACCACAATTACTCTTGTTCTGTCCCATACATAGGGCTCAGGAACTTTTACATCCAAATCAGGTACTTGCTCATTGACAGGTTCTTCTTCTATTTCTTGAGGTAATTGAAATTCCTCATCACTGAACTCATAATCAACTAACTGCTCATTAGGTTGTTCTTCAGCAGCTTCTTGAATATTTATATCAGTAGGAGTTGCATCCTCAGCAGCCTCCATGCTAGGGATAGAGGATTCCTTCGATCCCAACAAATATCCAGTCTTTGTCCTAGTACTGTCTGATCCTCAGTATTTTGGAACTCCAGTTCCGACCTTTGTTCAGTTGCTGTTTGAAACTCAGCAGTGTGAACCTCCATCTCTTCAATACTTGGAAAAACATCCATGTTTTCTTCCAAAATGCCACCAACTTCAACAATTTCCCTTAGGACTTCAGCAGCCTGTGCCAAAGTTTCATCAATATCAATGTTGTCTTGATATTGAGCAGATCCCTCAGAAATGACATCAGTTTGCTCAACCACAATAACTTCAGTAGCATCTTTCAGAATGGCATTTTCAAGAAGTGTTGATGCAGAAATCTATACATCCAAATCTTCATTGAAAGCAGCAAACAATTCTTGGTTTAGATTATCAGTCTGCTGACCCTCAGCGGACTTATCTTCCTCAGCAGGTTGCTCTATAGACTTTTCAGTTGATCCTTGTCCAGCAGCCTCAGTAGATTTCTCCTTTGCAACACCACTAGACTCTCCTGGATGCATAGGATGATTATCATCTGTATCAGAAGATGATGAATCATCACTGTCATCAAAAGGTGTAAACTTGGGATCTTTGAACATTATACTTCTTTTCTTTCTCCCATCTTCTATGATTTCCAGCAACCTCATTTCTGGGAGTGATGTATCAATCAATCCTAACAAATTTTCTACCCCAAGGGTTCTAAAAACCCACTATTCAAATCCACTCATGGGGTCTGCTATAGGCTTCTGCCTCTTGTAAATGCCAAACTTCCATGCAAAATACTTTGTGATCATTTTTAAATCAGGATTTTCCTTAGGCTTCTTGGTTTTATTTTCATAAGGCATAGTAGGCTTTCTTACAGCAGTCTGATCTACAACATGTTGACTCCCAAGAGTTTCCACCAAATGAGATAAAGTTTCCTCAGCACACACAAAGATATCAGTAAACTCTTGAACAAGTATATTTGTGTCTACTACTTCCAGTTGTTCCACACTTGCTTCCCCCTGAATTGTATGCTTTTCAGTAGGGTTATCATCCATCTTTTCTTCCCCCTGAGTTTTTGCAATATTAGCGGGTCTTTAACCACTTCAGTAACCTCCTCAGCAGGTTCTTGCAAAATCTCCGTGGCCACTTCTGTTGGATCTACAACATGTTGTTCAACGTCTACCTCTTCTTCTATTTGTTTCTCTAAAATCCTCAATTCTTTTCCTTTGCCATGTCCCTTGTTCTTTACAACTTGCTTCCTTATTTTAGAAGGTCTTTCTGGGGACCCAAAAAATAAATTCTTCCAATTGCTCTTTACTAGGAAACTTTCTTTTCTTGGATGCCTCTCTGGCCTGCTCTTTAAGTAAATCTGCAGCAATCTTCTTAACAGGTTCGGCTGGATCAGTAGGCACATCCGCAGTGCTAACTTCAGTAGACATAGCAGTTTCTACTGGTTGCTTTGTCTTCTATGGCTTAACATCTCTGCTATCTTTCTTATATCAGTAGCCTTTCTCTTCTCTATGCTCTTCTTTGATGCAGCAGGTTGAACATCATTTCTTGCTTTTGTTCGTTGCTCCTGATTGTCATCACTTTCCACTTCTTGTACCACCTCATCATCATCATCTAAGCTAGGAATAAGAGTGTTAATTTCTGGCTTATACCTTGCCTTGTTGATGGTGGAGGGAGCAACATTAACAATCTTTAGATGATTCAGCAGAGTTTGAATCATCAAGCCTAAAGGTTTTGCCTTGATAAAGAAACCTGAACCTATATATCCATCAGGTTTCTTGTCTTTCAACCTTTTTTTGATGGTTTCTTTCTCATCAATCATTATTTTCTTCATATATTGCACATAGAAACCAGCCCAGTCAAATTTCATACTTCTACAAATGATAATCATCAGGTCTATTTTGGGTCCCGATAGTATCATAACTGCCAACTAACCCCAAAAGATTCCTCACAATGTATTTGCTCATCAGGTTGTACTCAAAAGCAATATATTTGACATTGATATTCAAGGCAATTGGTGCATCTAGATTTGTTCTAATTGATTCAACAAATGCCAATCTTGCTAACTCCATAGATTCTGGATTTGTGGCAGCTCCATTTCCCTCACTAAATCCAAAGACCTCTCTCAGCAGGTCTGAAGAAACTTCAATCTCCTGAGCATTTATAGTTGTTGTAAATGCCTCTGTATCAGCTCTAATCACCGTGTTTCCCCAAAAATCGCAAACATTTTTGTAATAAATCTTCTCCAATCTGTTGTTGAGTACGTTTTCTAGACCTTCATATCTCCTTATTCTTATTCCTAGATTAATTGCCATTGTTGTTACATTTGCATTTGTGACATAGCCTCTAACACTTTGGATAGATCCAAGATAAACATCTTCAGCCGCCATTGTAAAGTCAAATTCGAATGAAGAAGGTGAAGAACGAGAGAGTATTGCTTTCACACTTGTATACCAATGCAGAGAAAACAATCTGATCCTTGTATATATAGTCTGTGTATATATATGCAGAGGTAGTGGGTAGGACATTGTGCACGTAGTGTACAATACGCACGATTTCAGACTGAAATAAATGTGATACTGCCACGTGTCCCACTAATTGATCCCACTAGTGTAAGAAATGGTTATGTCTTTGTAACAGCTGTAATCAAGATAAGATTAATATCCATTTACTCAGTGGTTGACTTTCATTAAAGTCTGACTTTATCAGCAGCCTTTGTCTTCAGCAAACTTGATCTTCAGCAGGGTCAGGGTGAATATACTCTGTTGATATACTCCAGTAGGTTCAACATGTTAGGTGTGGTGCCCGAAAGACAATTTGTGTAATTATTTTTGGTGACAGAATTTATCTCACCTTATTACTTGCTTTGTGCTTGTAAGTAATACACTCACACCAAACCCTAAGTATATCAAGATGTAACCGCTTAACTTCGGTGTATGGCATGCACGTGAGGATTGAGTTAGTGGTGATATACTTAAATGATAGTCCATGGTGAACTTAATCGAGTTTAGGGTCTCTTGATTAAAACACCAATAATACGCCTAACACACTTAGGGTGTGATAGTCTTATCCGGACTATCGGTAGAGGGTACTCACGTGGGGCATTTATATATGATGGCATTCATATAAGACTGGACCGATTTAATCTGAATTTCTCGATATAATTCCGTAATCGAGGAATCTTATTAAATCATTAGATGATCATATATGGATCAACCTTAATCCTGAGGTGATCACAGGGTGCTTCTTGTATCGGGGTAGTGTTTGATGTGTTAGTTACGGTTCACTTAAATATGTGTTCCAAGCCACTTCTCATTGGCACTATCTCCTGATGAGTGAGTAGTTCTGATTTTCACAGACATGGAATCCATTCCTTCCTGCGGGAAGTAGAGAGACAGTCCCCTTGTTTGGTGGCCCTAAGAAAGTGATCGATCGGCCGAGTTCATATTAGACTAATTGATCACTAGTCAGATATGTGAACTAACTGATCATCAGGGGGTTAATGGTAAATAAGGATAAGATATTCTGAGTCGGGTTCACGGAGACTTCCTACTCAGAATGGACAGTCTATGGAGGGTTAATCCGTATGTAGTGATTATATCAATGGACACTTATTGACTCTATGGGTTGAGTATAAGTATACATCTATAATCGGTAGAGTTCAGTTTCGGGTTTATGATGGCGTAATCCCGGAATTAATAATTAATGTACTTATTCTGTTCGATGAATAATTAATTATTGGAGCTACTGGTTATAGGTCCATGGTCCCCAATGTGGCTTCTATAATTCGTGCTGATATTCTTGTTTATTTGGGCCTTAGTGATAATTAATTGGTTGGGCTAATTAATTGATATGCATGGATATTATTTAGTTGGGCTAAATAATATAATACACATAAAAGACATTTTATGTGGGCTTCTAGACCTAGTGTGTGGCGCCAATTTGAGTTTATTTTAGCACAAGAATTATTTTTCTTGTGTTATGGAAAATAAAAGATATTCTTGTTATATGATTGGTTGGATGACTTGTTATTTGATTTCCTATTGGTCAATACATGTCACAATTAGTCATTAAGGAAAATATCCTTTTATTTTGTTTAATTAATTAATTATTTAATTAATTAAAACTTGGAGAACAAGGATTTACTCTCCTATAAAATGAGAGTTATTCCAAGGGTAATGGCATTGGCAAATTTCGACTACACCACATAAAAAGGAGAGAAAAAATTGTTTTTCTTATCTAGGGTTTTTAGAAGAAGAAAAACTCTAAGTTTTTCTTGGTGTTGCATATCAAGGAGGTGCTTTTATCAAGAAGGGTGTCCACCAACCACCGTTTGGAGAACACATTGAAAGATCAAGGCTTCTCTTCCCACTATTGGTAATATAATCTTAACCCCCTTGTAGTAGTTAAATCCTTTATTTATATATTATGATATATGAATCGTGATCCATCCGCTGCGCATAGATCTAATTCGTTTAGTTCTAAGATCCTACATCCTTCACAACAGCCTACTGAAACTAAAATGCACAGCTGATCTTTACACAACATAGTTTTGTCCAATTGATAATACAAGATGAAGTTTAATACCAATGACTGATCTGCCAAGTGAGCTCACCCAGCAGGGCAAAGACCAATCCCCTTGGAAACTTCATTTGCTCAGTTGTCCAAACTATAAGAGCATTTAGGAATTGTTGATACCAATGACTAATCTACCAAGTGAGCGCACCCAGCAGGACAAAGACTAGTCCCCTTGGTGAATTCCAGTACTCTGCTGACCTATCAGTAGGTCAGTCAACCTTGATGATGCCAAGTTCAGTTCTTAACTTAGCAAACCTCTCATTATCCAAAGCTTTGTAAGGATATCAGCAAGTTGGTCTTCAGTAGGTATATAGAGAACCACCACATCTTTCTTTTCAACATGATCTCTTATAAAATGATGTCTTACATCAATGTGTTTGGTCCTTGAGTGCAAAACATGATTTTCTGTGATTGCTATTGCACTTGTATCGTCACACATTATGGGAACATCTCTTTCTTCAATCCCATAATCCCTTAATTGTTGTCTTAACCATAAAAATTGTGCACAGCAGCTTCCAGCAGCAATGTATTCAGCAACAATGGTAGTTGATATAGAATTCTGCTTCTTGTTAAACTAAGAAACAAGTCTATTTCCCATCAACTGACAAATTCCTGTGGTGCTTTTTCTATCAATCTTACACCCAGCACAATCAGAATCTGAGTAGGATATAACTTTGAAGCTTCCATCTTTTGAATACCATATTCCTACTCCAAAGTCTCTTTAAGATACTTGAAAATCCTTTTTACTGTAGCTATGTGACTTTTCTTAGGTTTGGATTGAAATCTTGCACAAACACCTATTGCAAAGGATATATCAAGTCTGCTGGCTGTGAGGTACATCAGACTTCCTATCATCCTTCTGTATGAAGTTTGATCAATATATTTACCTTCTTTATCTTCATCCAACCTGATGCTTGTACCTATAGGAGTTGGTATTTTGGTGCTATTTTCCTCCCAAAGTCTGTTGTATAAGTCTGCTGATGTCCATATATGGTCAGTGGACTTTTAGTCTGCTGTGTTTTATAAACACCTCAGCTGACTGCTTCTCATCTAAATTTTTATTATGAAGTTAGAGTACACCATTTTAAACATAACCAAGTTCCCATCACCACTTTACTTTTATAGAACTTAGACCTTCTACACAAGGAATATGTGATCAGTTTAGGTCATCACAGACTTCCCTAAATTCTGATCAATTTCCTTGATTTTTAATACTAAGTTTGATCTCTTAGTTTTCATTACTGAGTTTGAACCCTCAGCCTTCAACCATCAATAGGTCCTAGACATTCTACTGACCTAGACACTCTACTAACCCAGATAGGTCTGTTGATCCAGTCAGCTGACCTCTTTACAGTGCTTGTTTGATCAAACCTATACAAAGATCAAACTCTAGTAAACCTGTACATTCAATCTATACATCTTTTTGCCTTTGTTCTATAACAGCTAGTATGACACTCATCATTAAAACTAAAATATGTATAACAGGCACGTTCCCAAAGATCGACCCAGACTACGTCCTAACTAACACTTCAGTAATACTCTATCATGCTAGTTTACGAATACGAATACTAGATTCGTCAGATCTAAATAAACTTGAATTAATCTTATCGATCAGATGTAGCTGATGCCAATATTTAGAAATAGGGTAACCTAAAGTTGCCTCGACGCATCGGTAAAGACCACCGCCACGTCGAGAGTGGTGGTTCCTATTTCTGGGGTTACATATTATTATTCTAGTCAATTCTAATGAATTACTGGTTCGTTAAACATCCATATTAATTACAACGCATTAAAACAGACTAATCTACCATAGTAAAGACATGAAAGAACGTTCAAAGTTTCATACCTTCAACAATGGAGGACTAGCTTGATCAACTCAATCTAGTTGATGGCTTGGGGAGAAAGGAACCAACAAGAAATCAAAAAGAAAATCAAGAAGAATTTTCTTTCGACAAATAAGGTTTACAATCTATGCTAATGAAAAGCATACATAATACAAAGCTTTTACTTGCCTTATATAAGGAACTGTAGCCGACTTAAACATATGGAAACCCTAGCCGACTTGATTTATCTTCGTAAGGTCAGTTTTCGTGTTGCCCAAGTTCTCGATGCATCGGGCTTAACCCTCGACGAGTCGGGCCCGAGTTTCCAGATTCTATCACGATTCTTCTTGGAATTCTTCTCTTCCAGCCCAATAACTCTTTCAAGCCCAAATCTACTTCATCCTTGCTCCTAGAAAATGGTCATACCTTAAAAGCACACAAAACGGAGCAAAACAATACCGATTCCAAAGGATAAACATATAGATGCAGAATTATGATCCAAGAGTCATGCACTAAGCAATTGACACGCAGTTCATACAATAATCAGAATATCTCTCATCAATTGAGCATGATTAGGGGCCAAATAAGGTATAAATATAGTACCAAATAGACTGTCATCAATTTTCTTGGATTACAGAGGGTTTTCATTGAATGTGAAGCATAATCGAGGAAAGGACAAGGCGGAGGATCCTAGAGATTTCAAAAACTAAAATTCCAAAGTCATATGAGGGGATTCATGGATATTAGGGTTATTAGGTTGATAATCTGGGTCAAACGGGTCAAGGCCGGGTAAATAGGCTTTCTGATCAAGGGTCAGGCTTAGAACACGGACTTGACAACTAATTAATCAGGCTTGTGTAAAATCTGGTCCAATAGAAAATATAATCCAATAATATATTAATCAAGTAATTTAATTAATTAATTCACCAATAAAATTGGTAATTAAAATAATTAAACACCTAATTAATTAATTAAGGAAAAATTAGTTTATAGTCCACTTTTTCCCTCTTAATTAAGTGCTAATCCAACTTCAATTTTTTAGTTGCATTAAGGACAAATAAATTCCATCGGACAAATATACCCCTATTTACTTAGAAAACAATCTTAATAACAAAGATTGGGTTGCAACTTGTATCGTAAAACTCGCCTCTTAATAACTTGGATTCCACCGGATCAAATGGAAGCCAATTACTTGGATTTCTATTTTCCCACCCCTTGAAGCTGGGTGGCCATCACCATTAAAGCTGCAAGGACCAGAACAGAACAAAACGAAACAGATGTAGAACATATTTTAAACCCAAAACAGAACGGAGCTCCATTTGACCATTTGAATTCTAACCCAAAAGAACAAACACTTGTGTTTGTTGTCGATCAATTTTATACCCTCGACGATGCAATTTCGGGATTTGCTACAGCAGCGGGAAACCCAATTTATGAGGAAATGTTAGAGGTCAATAAATATACCAATTCGTAAAAAGTCAGGCAATGAATTTGATCTGAGCAATCACTTGTTGAAGAAATTGAGCAAAATGAAGGAAATTATGACAACAGAAATGGTGGGCTTTCTTTTGGCGAGATGCTGTCAGTTTTAGACCTTGAAGGTGAAGCAAGTGTAGACGTAACATCGGGCTTCGAGGTTGTTTTGGGACAAAAAATACTATTGACAATGAGGCACACAAGGTGTTCGACAAAAATGTCCTAGTCGATTCGAGCAGTTCTACTTGATAAACCAGTCACCTCAAGTCATGGGCATCGTTTTCGATCATTCAGCGAGAGTGCTATTGATGCGGTAGAAGTGGCTCTAGCTCAACTCTATTCAAGCAACTTGACTTCCATATTGATGCACTCATCTTTGTTTGTGCTAACTACCTATCTCAACAACTTGGCTCAACATCTTGGAGAGAATAAGAATGCCGTTATATATACTGGTAATGATGCTTTGTGTTTATTCGATCCGGGTGGATATTCTTTGCTCCAAATGGATTGTGATCCCTTTGGGTTTATTGGTGAGCAAAGGGATTTTTGTTTAGTAACAAATGTGGTTGATATAATGGTTGAGTTTATTATTCCTAAGGACATGATTAAGAATGCTTATGATTGTGGTATTATAGTCCAGAATCATGGAACAGATGGAGACTGTGTACTGATACTGTGTGCCTTATATAATATTGTTAGCTGATGATGCAGGCCTTTTTGGATAAGATTGATGAAAGGTTCGAATCACCAACAGAGTCCTCTGAAATTGCATTGGGAAATGACTATTGCAACTCAGCTATGGCAGATGCAAATGCAACTGCAGATGTAATAGGAGTTGATAAATTGCTACAGCCCAAAGAGATTGATGGTTACAAAAGCATTACATCGACAAATTATAAACAAACTTACGATGAGCAAAGGGAAGCCTGTAAGGTGTTTCGTTGAAATGCTCGATCCATTCCAAGAAGATAAAAAGGACGGAAGAGACGAATCAATTACATAAAAGGCTGCTAAAGGTTCCGAGAATTCAGCTCACTATGTGCTTGACGATTTACCCAAGTTGGTTCCAATAGCATTCTCATCTTTTTCTTTGACTCAGTCAAGTTGACACCATACTCTCTGATAAGATAGGCACACTGACTTGCAATTCAATGGAGTTCATTAAGTGCTCTATAGTTGAAACTGCGTATGGACGTGGTATTACAGAAGTGGAAAGGGCTATGGCTAAAAAGAACGGTTCTCCTCAATTGTTTAATGGAAAGGGAGATGATGAAGATTCTCCAGATGATACGAGGAAGTACTAGCACCGTGTGCCTTATATGTGCAAGATATGTGTGCCTTGAAGTAGTCACTTGAATTAAGCCTTAAATGAGCCTCGATCATCATTTCTCGATATTGTTCGCGATCATCGATCGAGATATTGTTCATGATCATCGATATTATTCTCGATCATCGATACTTTATGCCTCATATGATACTGTTAGTGATAATGTATGCCTTATATGAGCCATATATGATATTGTGTCCCTTGAAAAAGGCGAATCGGATACGTCTTTCGAAGGATTTTTTAAGAATGCAACTATTTATGAACCCAAGAACAAGTGGCCTAATGTGATTGAGCCCAAGAACAAGAAGAGGCCTAAAATAAATGATCCTAAAGAAAAAGTAGTATCGAAACATACTCCGAAAAGAAGTAAATATAAGTGCTTGAACTGTAAGAAGACATTCAGTTCACATCAAGGACTTGGGGGACATAGACCTTGCAACAAAAAACCGAAAGGAGAGTCCTTTTGAGCCTGATCATCGATCGCGATATCACTGATATCGACATCACTGATATCGACATCTGCGATCTCGTGTGCCTTAATACAATAGATAGGCCTAATTCAAGTGATTAACTGCTGAACATGCATGTTATAAACACCACACCTTAATCAAGTTAATCTATGATATTCCTTTTATCAATCAAAACCACATAAACTTGACATAGGCTTAATAGTTAATCACTTGAATTAAGCCTTAAATGAGTCTTATATGAGCCAGCTATGTGTGCCTTGAAGTAGTCACTTGAATTAAGCTTTAAATGAGCCTGATCATCGATATTGTTATCGATCATCGATAATCGATATCGATACTACGATATCGACATCTGCGTTAGTGTAAATGCTGCAATTAAATTCGGCTTTCAAATACTACGTCGAAAAGGTATCAAACGCGGTCTCAAAATGAAGATAAAAAAAAATATGAACTTTGGTGAAACAATTTTGATGATCGGTGTTCTAAATCAAAAGTTACGGTCGTTTATAAGAAAAAGCGCTCCGGTTAATAAAAATATTTTTTCGTCTTTCAAAATATACGTCGGAAGGGTATCGTATTTGGGCTCAAATTGAAGAGCAAAAAAAACATGAATTTTGGTGAAAAAATTTCGATGATCGGAGTTGTAAATCAAAATTTAAGGATGTTTGGAAAAAAAAAAAACAAACAAACAAACAAGCAAAACAAACATGAATCAAATGTTTGTTCATTTTGTAACCTGTAACAAATATTTATACGCGCGTCCCTTTTAAAGGGTTAGTTTTGTCCGTCTGAAAATGTTTGTCCTTTTTACAACTAAAAAAATATGTGTGTCCTATTTATTTATTTTATGCCAAAAAGAGGACTTTTGGCTCTTTATCTCATTAATTAATTCCTGTAAAATAAATCAAACCCAATAAAGTTTGACATATGATGTAATCTAGGTAGTTTCATGGCATGTTAGGAGCATGTCATAAGTATATAACACACAAACTGATACTATAATGAAAATTAATCAAACATAAGATCAACCGGGCATATATTACACATTAGATTTTGCTAGACTGAAGAGAGAGTTATGGTTAATTGTATATTAGCCATCAAATTTTGAGATTGTGGTGTGATTTATGGTTGTTTTTCTCTCTCCTTCATTGATTTTGGTCTGTTGAGTTTTTAAAACAGATCCTAACGCAGATGTAATATGCATTTAATACCCAATTAATTAGTGTATTGAAAGTGAACTTAATGGTATTTTTGTCTAATAAATATAAGATTGTCCTATATCTCAATTGAATATTCTACATCCTTTTTGCCTAAAATCTTCTAAAGAGTGTCCATTTAGCCATTTTAGTAAGTTTTTTTTCCTCAACTATTTAAAGTCTGGCTTGTGGACTCAGTCGTAGAGTTGAATTTGATATTAATAAAATTTATATTTCATAGTAAATCTATGTTTCTTCGTGTTTTATCTCTTGTAATATTCCTTGCATGTTACTCTGATACGCCTCCGGCGTCAAGATCTAATAACTATTGAAAATGCAATGACAATTAATGACGTAGTGACAATTGATTATACAGTGACAATTGTAGAAGCAATGGCAATTGTTTCAAAATTGAGAATGCATAATTAATGACATACAATAGATGAAGTGACACATAAACTGCTAAGATATGAACTTGCAGTGGCAGACACAATTAAAGCTGCAGTGACGATTGACAATGTATTGATAGTTAAAGATGTATTGACAAATTAAAATACATTGACAATTGTAGACGTAGTGACATTTGTTAATTAAGTAACAATTGTATATGTCGACATCAATATTAACATATGCAGTAATGAAAATTGAAATGTCAATTAGAAGAAGCAGAGGACAAAAATTGAGCACTTTATATGTCACTGTATTTTCGGTGACACTTTTGAAGACCAAAACATGTGTCACTTCATCTTAAGTGACATTTTACAAAGAGCATATCGCATGTCAGTGCATCTTAAGTAACACTTTGTGAAGATGGTTTCTTATGTTACTGTATCTTAAATGACACGTTACGTAAAGAAAATATGGTGTCACTACATCTTCATTGACATTATTAAGACCAAATCATTGCATCTTTAATGTCACTGCATATCAAAACAACCTTATATTCACCAATCAATGTGAATCCGGCACTGCAACTTCATTGACTTCGACGTCACTGCATATCACAGTCATTGCAAAAATGATTTTAGTAATAGTTTCATCTTCTCCTATGACGCCCCTTCTTGGATACCGAATCTTCATCCGGAAAAGAACGTCCGACGCACATTTTTAAAAAATGATATCTATACGTAATCCTTACGTAAACATATATCATAATGCAAAGCGGAAGTAAAATAAAAGCTGACTTAGGAATGTCAAACAACAAACCTAAGATTGCAACAATTCCGGTCCAAGTCTTAAAGAAAGAAAATCCAAAGACCAAACAACAGAAGTTAAATGTAGTTTACAACCATCTCAAAAATCCTAAATTAAACTTAAGGAAAAAAACTTAAAGAAAAGATAATAAATCTAGGAATATCTCAAACGTTTACATAATCCAACAACATTGTTCAATAATAAAAGTGCATGAATAAAAGATAAGTAAAATTCTTCATTCAATGATCCCAGCTTATTTCTCAAAACAAAAAAAAAAAAATGATCCCAGCTCAAACATCAGCTTCATCAAAGCTATCATCATGTACCTGTCAGTATTCTCAGGGAGGGAGACATACACAATAATAGGGGTAAGCATGTTTATACTCAGTTTGGGGTAGAAGAATCGGTAAAAACATATATTTAAACATGTATTCAAATACAATTGCTTCCACAAAAGTTATTAAGAGCTCACTCTCCCTCTACTAGCTCTGTTAGTAAAACCTCGACCAATCAAGGGCTTGTTACATGATGATCCAAGGACACTTCGCTGGGTGATAAGTATGCACCGAGACATGTTCAGTACCTTATATGGAACAGACTGTTCCATGTGGACTGCTCAATACTGCAAAACAGAAACGTGCCTTACCATGAACCATTACGTTTTATCTTTTAGACTCATCAAGTACGTTTGTTATTTATTTAACTAACCACTTAGATTCGTTCACATAAAAGGATTTCTAAGGACATCTAGTCCTAGACCATTCTATATACATAGCAAAAAAATCATTGACTACTAAGTCAATGTTACTCAAGGCCTAGGCAAACGCCTTTCGGTTCTCCCACATTCTCCTCGTAGAAGATCTCAGTTGCGGTGCAGAACCGAGGCTACCCAAAGTCGATGTTAGACTTTGCCACGTTTCAGATAATGTCCCAAGGACATACAAACCATATCATAGCATGTTATACACACACAAAAAATCATAAAACCATATTCCAGGCCTTAGGCGTACGCCTAGGCTATTTTAGCACACACCCAAGGCAGCTGGGAGCATTCTACCAAGTTTTGTGACTTCATGCGCACGCCTACTAATGGTCAAGTGACCGCTCGAAGTTTCTGAATCACTCCAAGTGCATGCCTGCATTGGTCATGCGTCCGCTCGAACTTCCTGAACCCACTAGGCGCACGCTCGGCGGCGAAATCATCCAGATTTTCATGTTCGTCATCAATACGACTCCAAACCCAATTTCAACTAACTTTTGGCACTTTCAAGTACCAAAGAGTTTCAAAACCCGTAGCAAACATATCCATAACATTCTATACTATAATTCTCCCAAAGCATAACACAAATTCTCGATTAGAACACCCATTTACCTATAATTGCTGTGAAAAGTTGATCCAAAGAATATCATAATCCAAAACTTGCGAAAACTCCAACTCTACTACGCAATCTTACAATCAAAAGCATAACTACGATTACTAAAACATTCTAAGCAATATAAACTCATGAAGTTACAAAGAAATTCTCAAGATTCTTCAAAAGGCTAAAAGTTGAAAAATTACAGATGATGATGAAACTTGTATCAGAAGAATCCTCGTATCGCGGTGATAAAGAATCCCTACTTTTATCTGAAAGAGAACGGTTTGATCGATCAGAATTGTGAAGATTCTATTGCACCTCTTTTTTTCTTCTCAATTTTTTCTCCATAGTTCGATGCATGCTCTACTTCTCCGATAACGCATTGTGAGGGTTAATGGGGTGGGGGATATCTTTTAAGTGATTACCCATTAAACTCCTATTAAATCCCTTAATTATCATATTTAATAATTAGGATAAATAATAAAAAATGAAAATGTACCAAATATATCCATTTTTTAAAAACTATTTTACCCTTACTTTAATTCTGGGGGTATTAATCTCCGACAGGCCGGGCCAATACTCTTAAAAATGTTTTTTTTTTTTTTTTTTTTTTTTTTTTTTTTTTTTTTTTTTTTTTTGAGTGGATCTTAAAAATGTTTTAAACTACCAACAATTACAATACCTAATAAATTTGAACACAAGAAGACTCTAATGAACTTGAACACAAGAAATAAATATTTTTGGTATAGAGAAAAACAAAGAAAAGAATAGTTATGAGAATAGACCGAGAAAAAAAAAAAAAAAAAAAAAAAAAAAAAAAAAAATTTGATCAAGAAATGTAATAAAATATGGATTTTTTTTATTAAATAGATGAAAAAATATTTTCTTTCCTCAAACAACTTTCTAAAAGGTGGGTGAGAATAGGAACATAAGAAAAGAATACACGTCTGAGAAAAAAATAAGAAGTTGAGAAAAGAAACGTTTCTTTTCTTAAACTAACTAAACATGACAAAATTGAGAAAAGAGTACAAAACTTTTCTTTTCGATCTCAAATTTTTCTCAATACCGCCCAAATGTTACAGAAAGCAAAGCTACTAATATCTAAAACTCAATGTCAAACAAGGCCTTGAATCTGCTAACCTTAAAATAAAAGAAAAAAAAAGAGGAAGGAGGACGGCACTTGTATTCATGAAGTAAGGGATAAAGATCCAATTGATAAAATAAAACTGAAGCCACAGCTGACGACAAATCAAATACAAAGGGATAATTCCAAAGATGACGATCGGTGCTTCACGAAAGGATAGAGAGGCAACAGAATTTGCAGAGTCGGCCCGGGGCTTGTCGGAGATGGCTGAGATCGCAGAAGTTCAGACTGGAGCTCAGATTGTTGAACTACTATATCTTTCAAAAGTTTAAGCTGGTGGGAAGGTTGATAATTAACATCTTATACACAATCTTGTTAAGTGTAGTGCCCGAAAGACAATTATCTAATTGTTTTAAGACATATTTAATAATTCATCTTATTATATACAAATATGCTTATATTAAGACACTACTGACAACCCTAAGTATATTTATTATGTAATCACATAACTCAATGTATGGCTATACACATGAGGATTGAGTTTGTGAGATATAATTAAAATTAACTTAGTCCGTAGCGTTTTAATCAAGAGTACGGGTCTCATGATTAATTTGCTAATAATGAGCCCAAAACACTTTCTGATGTGTGATCTTTATCCGGATTTATCGGTAATAGGAGTACTAGTGGGGCATTTATATATGATGGTATTCATATATGGCTGGACCGATTTGATTTGAGTTCTCGATATAATTCCGTGATCGAGAAGTCTTATCGAATCACAAGATGATCATATATAATCTCAATCCTGAGGTGATCACAGAAGACTGCTTAGACTAGGGTAGGTTTGATGTGTTGGTAAGGATCACTTCGAAGTATGTGGTCCAACACTTCTCGTTGGCTCTATTCTAGAATGAGTGAGTAGTCTGTGCTATCACAGATATGGAATCCATTCCTTCCTGCGGGGAAATAAACAGACAGTTCCCTAATTTGTTAATCCTAGAAAGTGATCGATCCTGGGAGTTCATATTATATTAGTTATGAACTAATTGATCACTAGGGGGTTAATGGTAAATAAAGATAAGAGGTTTCGAGAAGGGTTTACGGAGATATCCCGAATCGAAACGAACAGTCTATGGAGGATTTATCCTTACGTAATGATTATATCAATGGACGCTTATCAACTCATGGTTGAGTGTAAGTTATCTATATTCGGCAGAGTTCAGTTTCGGGTTTATGGTGGTGTAACCCCGGAATTAATAGATTGAATATAATTGTTCGGTCTGACGAATAATTTTATTTAATTTATTGTAGCTACTGAATATGGGTTCATGGTCCCCGACGTGGCTCCTAACATAGCATATGTTTTCTCGTCGTTTCACCTCAATTAATATTAAATAGTTGGATTGGACTATTAAATAGATATGTGGATTAATTGTTTAGTTGGTCTAGATAATTAAATACACGGAAAAGACATTTTTCGTGGACTTGACCCAAAATGGTGAAAAATACGTGTGACCCCTTTTGACCTAGGGTTTTGGGCGTTTTTTTGGTTTTATTATTTGTTGGGAAATTAGTTTTCTTGATAAATAATAAGACATGTGATTAAATTATTTATTGGTTAAATAATTTAAGGAAAAAAAATATCTTTTATATATCCTAATTAATTTTAGAATATACTAGATATATCTTTTAAGGAAAAGGATTAATTTGATTGATTTTGTATTAATTAATTAAATTCTTAGAGGACAAGGATTACTCTCCTATATAAAGAGAGTTCTCCCAAGCCATATCACATATCACAAATTTCGACATATTGGGAAGTATTAAGGCTTAGAATTTTCGGCCTTAAGTACTTGGGTTCGAGTTTTAGAAAACTTCAGGTTTTCTAAGGTAGCATATTGAGGAGATCCGGCGGCTTGAAGCACCATCCACCTGGTGGTGCTTGGAGATACACGTTGGAAGACTTTGGCTTCTCAACTAGGATCTCAACTAGCTTGGATTGACCTTTCGTTCTTGGCGTTTTTGCACCATAAAAAGGTTGGTAATCTAAACTCCCTCGTAGGTTTAGATCTATTATTTTATGTATTTTGGTTGACTAGATCTAGATCTTATACTTTCCGCTGCGTAATCGGGTGGATCTATGATCCATCCGGCGATATTACATCCTACAAATCTCTCCAACACTTGCACAATCTTCAACACACCCCTCAAGTGTGGCTATCTCTCCCAACATTTGAAAATAATGTTCACACCAGGGGTCGATCTAATGACCTCTGGCTTTAATACCATGTTGAACTATCATATCTTCCAAAAACTTAAGCTAATGATGAGGTTGATAATTAACATCTTATACATTTTCAAGTGTGGGCAATCTCTTCCAACACTTGCACAATCTTCAACACAGATCAGAGGCAGTTGTCTCAGGCTAGCCGAAATCGGCCATGGAAACTGCCGGCCATGGATAAGTTGAGTTGTTCTTGTTGTTTATGTAATTTTTTTTTCTGAACCGAAACAGAATTTTGTTTAAAGGAAGATGGGGTAGTCCAATAAGTGTTTTATTGATCAATCTTTTGAGTGTGGCTTGAATACCTAATTAAGGTTTTTTTTTTTAAATACCTAATTAAGTTGTAGACTAGTTTTAAAAAAAACCTTCCTCGAAAGACATAAAAAAAAACTATAAAATATTATTGAAATATCTGTCAATTTTAAATTTCTTCTTTTATGTAAAACAATTTTAAATTTCATTACTTTGTTAAAAAAAATCATTTCAATCTCTGCAAATAATTACTACTTCGACTGTTTTTTTAACTCTCTGAATTTGTTTTGTTTATAAATATCTATCATTCTATACTACCAATGTGACGATACAGGATTTCACCCCTCCACGTGGAATAATCTGATTGGTCCAGCTGGATGTAGAAAAGTCTGTGTTAATTATACATATCGGATCGAATATGAGACCTACCAGTGAAGACCGCAGCAACCGGCAGATTCTGCAAGTGTCCCACCTCGATCACTCATGTCGATATGCATCGAGTCGAGACCAAGGCCTCCAGTCCAGGTTCCTAGGCCCACCATCCAGCTGGTTACTTGGACAAGGGGTCAAGGCCCATTAAAGGGTATTTATGTCAATAGACCAAACCGCCTTAAGTTTAGGGCAGAAGAAGGACATGTGCCTATAAATACATAGCTCCAGGAACTACGTAAGGCTTGATTCCTGGACATTACACAGGATACGTAGGCAATCCAAGATACATTCTTGGACTCAGCCATATAACACCAAAAACACCATCTTTATCAGTCTTGGCCTTGCATATTCTTCCTCCTAACTCACCCTTAGATTACACGTGGCCCTGTTTTACCGGTGGTGCATTATTCAGCATCATCATTTAGCGCTAGAAGGAGGGCCTTCTACCGGTGAGTTGGTAAAAATATTGCAATGGCACCACCAGCAAGAAAGAAACCAACGAACAGTAAGAACCCGCAGGTCGAAGAACACACAGATGTAGATCCAGCAGGGGTTCCATCCCAGATTCAAGAAATCCCCACTGGATCTAGACCTGCAGTGGCATATCCCCCAAGGCCGCAGCTTCCACCCCAGCTGCAAGACATGGCAGATCATTTAGCGTCTTTAGATGAAGCCACCTTGAAAATAGTGGTGGCGTCAGCATTCATAGGTAAGGGAATTTATAACACCCCCCACCGGGTCGGAAGGAGACTGAGAATGCCAGAGGGAAGAGGCCTGTCGATCCTCAAGAAGAGCATGAGGATGAAGTAGAAATCAGCATAACCAAGAAGCATCCTGGACACGAAAAGCAACAACGGCAGGTCGAGGAGAGTATTCGAAACGAGTTCAATCGCATCGTAGGGAAAGAACAGGTCACAGAATGGCTCGAGTCACCTTTTAGCCCCGAGATCGAAATATATACGATGCCAGAGTCATTTAAGCCACCAAAGATGGAACCCTATGACGGTACCACGGACCCAGAGGATCATCTGTATCGGTATATATCATTGATGAGATTGAGAAATGCCAACGACGCCATGAAGTGTCGCGCATTTGATACCTTGCTTACGGGTCGAGCTCGGGAGTGGTTTCATAAGCTACGGCCAGGGTCGATCTCAAGTTTTATACAGTTGGGACAGAAGTTTCGAGATGCTTTCATCGGGAACAAGAAGTTCCACCTTAGTGCTACCCACCTCATGAACATCAAGCAAGAGAAAGGGGAGTCAACCATTGATTTCATAAGGCGCTTCAATCTCGAGGCCATGAAAGTTCATAACGCCAATGATGCACTGTAGGTCAATGCCTTTGTCGGAGGTCTGCGTAACATGAAGCTGTATGATAAGCTTTCCAAGAAGATTCCAAATGATATGGACGAATGTGTAAACATAGTTCACAAATTTTGCCAAGGTGAAGAGGCAGTGCGTCTGCACACAATTTCACTTGGCCTCAACTCGAGGAATGACACCCGAGGCCAGGCCAAGGGTCAGCCAAAGGGTCGAAATGATGAAGGGAAGTCCAATGTGTTCGATCGATTGACAGCTCCGATCACAGATCGACTAGGAAAGAAAGGAAATTTGAAAGATCGAGATTTTATCCCTCTCAACCGATCTCGGGGGGAGGTGTTGGCTATCATGATTAAGAAGAATATCGCTCGAACACCTAAGCCGATGTCTAAAGATCATGAGAAGAGAAAGAATACCCACAAGTACTGTGACTATCACAAAGATGTGGGGCATGACACAGAAGAATGTTTTGATTTGAAGAGAGATATTGATGCATGTGTTCAAGAGGGTCGGTTGGACGAAGTGATCGACAGATCCGAGAAGGACGAGCCAAAGGGTCGTCGGGAGTATAAGAGAAAAAGTTATAACGGAAAGAGAGATCGATCGCCGCATCGAGATAATCAGAGACGCCGAGATAGATCATCCGAGCCGACCTACAGAGATAACCGTCGGGAAGATCAGAATCGAGACCCTGATCATCGGGATAACCGCATCGGGTATGATGTCAACACGATTGTCGCTGAACACGAGTCAGATCGACCTCGTTCCAGTCGACAGTATTAAGACAGATCGAGGGAATCGAAGAATCTTAGGTTCACAACGGAGGTGGGTTATGGACCCAAAGATGATATTCCGAGTTCCCACAGTCACAGTGAAGGATTAGTAATAGAGGCGGTGATAAGCCGAGGTCGGATAAAGAGAGTCTGCGTCGACAGTGGAAGTGCCGTCAATATCCTTTACTACTCAGCCTTCAAAGCCATGAGGTTGAAGGATGAAGACATTGTGCCATTGCCTACCTCTCTATTTGGATTCACAGGACAGGCCATCCATCTTGTCGGATCGATTAGTTTGCTGACTACAGTTGGAGATGGAGAGAAGGGCAGAACAATGGAAATGACTTATGTCGTAGTCAAGGCCTCATCGGGTTACAACGCGATATTAGGTCGACCAGCTTTGTACGACCTCAGAGCCATCATTTCAACATTCCACAATAGCATGAAATTCCCCACCTGGTATGGTCACCATGAGGTGAAAAAATACGTCGAGGTAGCCAGGAATTGTAGTTTGGTCACAATTAAAGGGAAATGAGTTGGACAAGTGCTGGTGGAGGAATTAATACCTGAGGAGGAGGATCGGAGCTGGGTCTCCGTCGATCCGACAGAGGAGATCCGTGTTTGGAAAGAAGAGAAGGGCCTAGGGGTCCAGATCGGGAAGTGGTTGTCACACCCCGACATGAAAGCCTTGGTCGACCTCCTGGTCGAGTATCGAGATGTGTTCGCATGGAAAGCAGATGATATGCCAGGCCTATCGGCAGATATAGCAGTGCATCGACTAAATGTCGACCCGAAAAAGAAGCCGATACGGCAGAAGAAGAGAAATCTCGCCCCTGAGAGGAAGGAGGCAGTAAAGAAGGAAGTTGAGAAATTGTTAATTGCTGGAATCGTCAAAGAGGTATTCTATCCTGATTGGCTAGCCAATCCAGTGTTGGTTAAGAAGCCAGATGAAAGCTGATGAATGTGCGTGGATTTTACAGATCTCAACAAAGCGTGCCCTAAGGATTCGTATCTGCTCCCAAAGATTGATCAGTTAGTCGACTCGACACTGGATTTCGAGGTATTTGTATTTCTCGATGCGTACAGGGGATATTACCAGATCTTCATGGACCCCCAGGACTCAGAGAAAACCACCTTCATAACAGAGTTTGGCACGTTCTGCTTCGTTACGATGCCCTTCGGTTTAAAGAATGCAGGAGCTACTTATCAAAGAGCAGTTATTAAAATTTTCAAGGGACTGATAGGTCGAAATATGGAAGTTTATGTAGACGATTTATTGATCAAGATCAAGTCCGTGGGACAATTTCTTGTCAATGTCAAAGAGGTTTTCGAGGTGCTACGGGCTGCAAACATGAAACTCAATCCGAAGAAATGCACTTTTGGGGTTCGATCTGGGAAATTTTTAGGCTATATGATATCGAGAGATGGAATTCGAGCTAATCTAGATAAGATCGAGGCCCTCAAGAACATGCCCGCACCTCGTAACGTAAAAGAAGTGCAACGATTGACGGGTCGGATGGCGGCCCTCAATCGCTTCTTGTCGATATCAACGCAAAGGGCCTTACCCTTCTTCAAGATAATGAAGAAGGCGAGTCCGTTCCAATGGGATGATAAATGTCAGAAAGCGTTCGATGATTTGAAGGAGTATTTGTCTGATTTACCAACACTATCTTCACCTCGGGAAGGAGAGAAACTACTCGTTTATCTAGCAATCTGCGAAGAGGCAGTGAGTGCAGTGTTGGTTCTAGAAGGAGACCAGGGACAAATTCCAGTTTATTTTGTAAGTAAAGCATTGCATGGAGCGGAGATCAGGTATACCCCTGCTGAAAAGTTAGCATTGAGTTTGGTTCATGCATCAAGGAAGTTGAAGCCATATTTTCAAGCACACCCCATTGTTGTGGTCACTGACCAACCTCTAAAGCAAATTTTGGCAAAGCCCGAGACATCGGGTCGATTAGCAAAATGGGTTGTTGAGTTAGCTGAGTACGATATCGAGTTTCTACCTCGTACAGCTGTTAAAGGTCAAGCTCTGGCAGAATTCATAGCCGAGGGATTATCAATTCAGTTGGAGCAGGATAGACAGTCATCAGAGGAACGGTGGACCATCCATGTCGATGGCGCCTCGAGTAAAGAATGAGCTGGAGCTGGGTTATTGTTGGTTAGTCCTAAAGGAGAAGAGTTCCCTTATGCACTTCGATTCGAGTTCAAGGCCACAAACAATGAAGCAGAATATGAGGCCATGATTACAGGTTTGAAGCTAGCATCGAAGTTGGGGGTCAAGAATCTCCTGGTGTATAGTGACTCTCAACTCGTAGTGAATCACATACGAGGTGAGTATGAAGCAAAAGAGGAGTCCATGAAGAGTTATTTGAAAGTCGTTCAGAGGTTGATATCGAAGTTCAAGACGGTTCTTATCGAACAGGTACCTCGGAGCGAAACAATAGGGCTGATGCATTATCTAAACTAGCATCGAACTTCAAATCGAATAGAAAGGTCCTGGTCGAAATGTTAGCAGAAAGAAGCTACAACGAGGTCGATGTACAACCGGTTACCCAAGGATCGACATGGATGGACCCTATAGCTCTGTACTTGAAAGATGGAATTCTCCCGTCTGACAAGTCTCAAGCCAGAAAAATCCGACTGCAAGCCTCCAGGTATGCTCTATTTGACTATGTCCTTTATCGAAAATCGTTTGTAACGCCTTGGATGCGATGCGCATCAGAAGAAGAGGGGGCCTATCTTCTTGAAGAGATACATCGAGGAGTTTGTGGTAATCATTGCGGAGCTCGAATGTTGGCAAGGAAATGTAAACTAGCCGGTTATTTTTGGCCATCCATGCAAAAGGATGCCAATCGATTGGTGATGAGATGCAGGGCTTGTCAAGGGCATGATGTGGTGACACACCAGCAAGCATAGGAGATGAACGCCATCGAATCGGTATGGCCGTTCGATGAGTGGGGGATCGATATAGTCGGGCCTTTACCTCGAGCTCCGGGTAATTTCAAATATGTTGTGGTTGCGGTTGATTATTTCACAAAGTGGGTCGAAGCCAAAGCACTTACCGACATCAGGGCTCAGACCATCAAAAAATTTATATGGGAAAATATTTTGTGCAGGTTTGGAATTCCGAAGTATCTGATCTCGGATAATGGGACTCAGTTCCTAGATGAAAGGGTGCAGAGTTGGCTAAAAGAGTACAAGATTGAACAGGGAACGACTTCAGTGGCCCGACCTCAATCCAACGGACAGGTCGAACAGACAAACAGGCAGATTAAATTTGGGTTGAAGAAGCGGTTAGAGGATGAAGGCCGGGATTAGGCGGCTTCGATTACCCAAAGATTCTATGGTCATATCGAACAGCACCCAATTCGGCCACACAGGAGACTCCCTTTGCCATGGCTTATGGATGTGAGGCAGTAATACCTGCAGAGATCGGACTAGCATCGCCTCGGGTTTTGGACTATAACGTTGAGACAAATGCCACCGATCTGCTCCAAGAAAAGGACAACATCGAAGAGAAGAGGGAGATTGCGGCACATCGAGTGGCCAATTATAAAAGAAAGATCTCGCAATATTACAATGCAAGAGTGAAGTATAAATACTTCCAAGTAGGAGATCTCGTGTTGTGGAAGAATGAAGCCAGCAGGCAGGACCCAATAGCCAAGCTCGAGCCGAATTGGGAAGGTCCATATAAAATTCTGAAGGTGCATCCTAAGGGATCCTACCAGTTAGGCAGGTCGGATGGAAGCACAGTGCCTCGAACTTGGCACGCCACCAACCTCAGAAAATATTATGTTTAGATTGTTTATTCATTTCATGACATTTGCAACTTTACTTTCTTAATTATTTGTAACGAGTCGATATGACATTTGGCTTCAATGCTCTTTATCCAAGCAATTTTCTTTTTTAATTATGTTGTACTTACAAGCTCATATAAAAAAGAAAAAGGGGGCAGAAGAAAAAGCGCAAAATTCGACCACGACACCAATTCCTCGACACGATGAAGTCGGAATAAAACAGTGAATAAAGCCAAGTCACTGACAATGCTCATATCACTTCCGATCTGCAAGCCCTCGACACGATGGAGTTAAAACAAAACAGTGAAAAAAGCCAAGCCACTGACAGAGCTTATATCACTCTCGACCTGCCAATAAGCCACGATGCGAGGCGGTCGGAAGATCCCACGATGGATACCTAACTCGACCAGATTATAAGCACCACGATGTGCGACAGTCGAGGGAGGACTTCTTAATTCGATATCCCCATAAGCCCGACGAGGCAGGATAGTCGAATCGAGCTCCGACCAAATAGCCAAGTCTAGCCGATAAGGCAGTACAATGCTAGGTCGACTCAGACCCAAGTGTATCATGAGTCATGTACTCATACTACACTTCGAGGGGCCATAGGGGAATTAAGTCTAAAGGACTACACCCCACAAGGCAGCTTTTGCAAGGGAATTAAGTCAAAAACGACTACACCCTAGACAAATAATCAACAACGAGAAAAACATTCAATGGAAACATTCAATGGAAAAGCATATATTGAGGTTCAAAAATCCAAGTGCAGAATTGAAAATTTTCCGAGATCGATAAATAAAAAGCTGTTACAACCAGATCGAATAAAGGTTTACAGCCAAATCGAATCAAATTGTTTAAAAAGATAACGAGAAAACAGCATCAGGCTGCCGGCTGGTGGGAGGTCGAGGCGTTGGGGTCGACTTGATTCTCCGACTCGAAGTTCTCCGATCCATCTCCCTCCAGGGCAGGAGTCACATACTTGTCATACAGGGAGACACCGGCCTTGAACTCTGTGAAATACCGGCCGTAACGAGGAATGGCCTCAGGATCGTACAGGTGGGCTTTCTCGATGCTTGATACTTCAAAGTTCGGATCAACTGCCTTGACTTGGTCAAGATCCATTGTAAATCCACCTTTCATACCCTGACTCATCAGCAATGACAAGTCATTTTCAAGCTCCACAGAAGCCAGTAAGTCCTTCTTAGCCGTTTCCATGCGCGTTGTTAGACTATCAAGAAGAGACTGAAGATCGTTACGAGCTCTGATGGTCCCCGCCAACTCGGCCTTCGTCCCATCAAGTTCCGACTTCACCCCCGCCAGTTCCGACCTCACCGTTGCTAACTCGGCATCCCTGTCGAATATATCCTTCTGTGCTTTCGATAGATCGTCTCGAAAGGTTGCCAGCTCTGACTCCAGTTTGACACGCCGATCATCGAGTTTGTTCACCTTGGCTTTTTTCTTCTCGATGTCGGAGGTCAATCTGGCGATGGTCTCTTTCTGCTCTTCCATGACAGCAGATGGAGACTCGATCCTGGTCACCGCCACCTTAGCTGCTAACCGAGCCTGCAATAGAGAAAATTGTTAATATCGGAAATAAACAAAAGTCTTAAGGTGACAAGAGAAATAAAAGGAAGACTTACAGCCCGATTGATTTTCATCAGAAAGTCATGCAACTCATCTGGAGTCATGGCTTCCATCTCTGTAATGCTCAATCCAGGGAGTGGGTCGGTCGCATTCGATCTAGGGAGGAGGAAGATTGCGGGTTTCCTTCCCAACCTCATGCCTCACCTCAGTAGTCTTTTGTCGCTTTCTCGGAACGAGGTCCGCCTCGGTTTGCTCCGTCACCTGAGCCTTGTCAGGTTGGTCTCTCAGAATGTCTGACGTCGACACATGGGTTGAAGCTCGAGCCGGAGTCCTCTGACCTCCGGAGACTATGGTACCAGATACTGGCTTCTTCGATCTGATGCCAGCCAGTTCTTGAATCTTCTTGGGGTCTGTATCCTTAGAGTCGGGCACTTTGCCCAAGACCTCCAACTTTGAAAAAAATTCCAATGCATACAGAGAAAATTCGACATCAGAACACAGTTAAAACAAATACAGAAAAGGAGAAAATACTAAAGTATAGCAACTCGACAGAGTATAAAAATCCTACGCAAGACTCGAACATCCTTATCGAGTTCTAGATAAGCACCCGGACCCGCCGTCTCGACATCGGCAAATGGATACAGAGAATGGAGGTTTCACGTTGCGACATCGGGATTAACCCTCTCGAGAATCCCACACTCACTGGAGGGGTCAGAGTCGAGCCTATCGTGCCATTTCTTAGGCCTTTTAAACCAAGTACGGACGTCGATATCTTCCAACTCGTGTCGAATAAAGAAAAAATGGGGTTTCCACTCGCCCTGAGACGATGTCACCCTTCTAACAAATTCCGGGACCAGAGGACGCCTCTGAAAAGTGTACCATCCCGCGTCTTGTAGGCCTTGGATTGCATAATACTGTCGGAACAGCCGGACCGAGAACTCGACTTTGGCGATCCGACACGCCAGCACGAATCCCATGACACTCCTAACCCCGTTTGGAGCGAGTTGAGTAATGCAAATCTGGTAGTGTCGAAGGACTTCAATGAGGGATGGATCGAAGGGATGCCTTAACCCCTCTTTCAGTTGCGCCTCGTAAATGGCACAGAACCCGTGAGGAGGATCACAGGCATATTGATGGATACCGTGAGATATTTTGATGTTCTCGGATGAATATGGGATGCCGTATCGTAGACATACGGCCTTAGCTTTTTCCTGAGTAAGATTAGATATGCAACCGTATGGTCCTTGACCCTTCATCCTGGTTTGGGATTTTGCAGCAGGTCGAGAAGACGATTCTTCTTCTCCTCCCTCTTCTTCTTCTCCTCCGGCAACTACCTCACCGGAAACAAGTGGTTGTTCGGTAACCGTCCTCTCTGCCGATTCTTCTTCTGCTACAACAACTTCTTCCCTATTTTGAGAATCGTTTTCGCTACTAGACATGGACTTGGGAAAAAGAGAAGAAACACAAAAACAAAAGAAAGAGTTTAAGCAGATTAGGGCTTACTTGCGGTTTTCGGATAAAACAGAGGCAAATAAATGGCAAATAAAAGACTTCAAAGTCTTGGGCTCCTTATATGCTTGCAAATCTCCAAATGATTTGAAAGGGTGGGATTTGGGGGCAGTTATAAGGCATGGAACACGAGAATCAAGGACAGAATCCCCGTGTGGACCAATGAAAAATGCTTCGTTTCCTGCACCCATTAATACTGATACAGTGTGATGTCATCCTGACGACAGCCAACATCGGCTAGGAGGACAACTGTATTCCTGCCTAAAGAAGGCCGCGCGTCAAAAAGATTATTCAAATTTTCAGATCCGACATCAGCACTCGAGACGAGCTTCCCTCCGATCCGGGGGGCTTATGATGATACGGGATTTCACCCCTCCACGTGGAATAATCTGATTGGTCCAGCTGGATGTAGAAAAGTCTGTGTTAATTATACATATCGGATCGAATACGAGACCTACCAGTGAAGACCGCAGCAACCGGCAGATTCTGCAAGTGTCCCACCTCGATCACCCATGTCGGTACGCATCGAGTCGAGACCAAGGCCTCCAAATTGTGTTCTGAACCCACCATCCAAATTTGTTATTTGGACAAGGGTCAAGGCCCATTAAAGGGTATTTATGTCAATAGACCAAACCGCCTCTAAGTTTAGGGCGGAAAGAGACATGTGCCTATAAATACATAGCTCAGAAACTACGTAAGGCTTGATTCCCGGACATTACACAGATATCGTGTAAGCGTCCAAGATACATTCTTGACTCACCATATATAACACCAAAAACACCATCTTTATCAGTCTTGGCCTTGCATATTCTTCCTCCTAACTCACCCTTAGATTACACGTGGCACTGTTTTACCGGTCGTGCATTATTCAGCATCATCACAATGCAATATTTATTACTTTTTCTACCTTTATTCCTCAATAAAATTATAATACATAAAAAAAATATTTACATTTCAAATAAATTGACATCTAAAAAAAAGTAAAAATTGCAGTACTATTTCAAACGTATACACACATTCCTAATATATTTTTCTTCAATTAACAAGAGATAATTAAATTATAATGGGTGTGTAAATATTCAAAAAATCAAAACTAATTTAATTATTTTATATATTAATTGTTTTTTTAATCTATGTGATTCTCGATAATTAAGAAAGGAGTACTATGTTATTTCCAGGATTGATTTTAGATATTTGATAGATAGACATGCAAAAAAAGAGATTTACCTAAATTATTTCTAGAACGAGAAAAAAAAAAAAAAAAACTAATTGACAAAACATTAATAAAAATAAATAAATACACATCTACCTCAGAAAATGGTTCAGATTTTCCAAACAACAATAACATTGCAAAAACCGGAACACTAATTCGTAAATTAATAGATGAAATATTCCGTTTAAAAACTTTAAAAATAAAAAAAAAAAAAAAAAAAAAAAACATTCTAGTGCAATTCTGTAAAAGAGAGAAGCTTTCTAAATTTGTTCCACGGCTTTTCCCAAACGATAGCCTCGTACTGTTTAGAAGCATCGCCACCATCCTTAGCCACAATCACAAGCTTGTAATTTGTGCCGGAAACAACTTGCGTTTCGCCCTTTACCACTTTCTCATACTTCAATTCCCTTTGAGCATTCTTGTTATACTCATCCACGGCGTACTTTGCAATCTCCTGCACCTCAGGGTCGTTTAAGTCCTTGATCGGTTGGTAACCGCCTGTTTTGGTGCCAGCACCACCACCACCAAGCGCGGCGGCGGAGAAATCTAAGTAGAAAGAGGCTAAAAGGAGGGCAAGGATCATCAAGTGAAAGGAACGGAAATTAAGAGCCATTTTTTTTTGGGGGGGTTGAGTGGATTATCTTTGGAAAATTGGAAATTGGGAAGGGGCGTTATTTATGGGAAAAATGGAAAACGAGTAGATGGCATGAATATGAAGTGCATATGCTTGACAAGTGGTGGGAACCGTTTATAGGGGTGGTGTGACTTCAAAGTTAATGCAAAACCAAAACAACCAACCATAACTTTGACCATGACAGCTACACTAATTGATTGGAGTCTCCTGTAACGCACAAACAAAAGAAAGAAAGAAAAGGGAAACTTGAGAAAATATCTATATGTATATACATTTGAGAAATTGTATTTTTAGGTCACTGTACATTTCAATATTTCATGTCAGATCAGGTTAGATTTGATACATATTTTAAGTCTCGTGTTAAAATTTCAAATGGCGCGTTCAATATTGAGCGCACTCACGTTGAATTTCAATAGGCAAAATTTGAATAGCAACGTTGGAATTTGAACGCTGTATAAGGATATATATCCATACAATAGCTAATTTATCCCTGGTATTCCACTCGTTCAAATTTGAACGGATCCGTTCAAATTCCAATATTGCTATTCAAATTTTGCCTATTAAAATTCAATGCGAATGCGTTCAAAATTGCACGCACCCGTTGAAATTTTACCACAGATTAAAAAAATGCTGCGTCCCTGACCGACCGATACGAAATATTATAGTGTCATATGACTTAAAATATAATTTATCTGCTTTAAAAGCATAAAATTTTTACTATCTGTGTCCCAAAAATATAAATTCGTTTAGATTTTTTTACATAGATTAAGATAGTAGTTAAGTATTATTAATTTTAATGGTAAAATTTTAGAATACCATTTAAGTCTCATTAATGTAATAGTTGTAAAGTGGTGAATTAACAATAAATTAAGGGTAAAAGGAAGAAAATGTAATAACTTTTTCATTGGTATTCTATATGGACTTATATTAGGAGACAAATTCAAAAAGCTAAATGAATTTATATTTTGAGACGGAAGTAGTGTGTAGTATGCTCCATAAATTATGATTTGAAAATTATGTTTTGGGTAGAATTTTGACGGGATTTACGCAGCACGCCACATAATTTCGTGGGTTTTCGGTAGCTGCAAAAAAGACCCGCGATGATAAAAAAAAATACCCATGCAAAACCACCTATATCTTACGTATAAGTGACTCGTTTTTTACAACCCGATTTTCGATATCCATACAAGTGACCTAAGTCACTCAAATATCACTCAAACGTTGCATCTGTTTAAGTCTGTCATTACCTATTCTAAAGTAAAATATAAAAAAAAAAAAAAACATTTTCTCATCATCTTTCTTACCGCAACTCAAACCCTACTCAAATATCAATCAGTCTCCGCGTATCTTTAAGTCTACCATTACATCTTCAAAAGAAGGAAAAAAATCCATTTTCTCGCCGTCTTTATCACCAGGCACTTTTCGTACCATGTGACAATTTTGGCCATTGGTATTTACGGGGCACAAATTGGTATCTCCAAAGCACATTATAGCATACTATCTTTTCATTTTTAAACACTTTGCCATGGCAATAATGCTACCCGACAATGAAAAACCGAACACTGTGGTGTATAGTCGCGTCAACTAATACCGGCGTAATAATCGCGTATTTCTGCGGTAGTCCTCATCTCCGTGTTTAAGGTACTAACCGACCCGATACTGTTATTTTATATATTTTTTAAATGAACTCCATGAATGCCTCGTGATTTTATGATAATCAACTGCTACTGCCGATGTATTTAACACGAGAATAGTGATTAATACATCGTCAGAAGCGGATGATTATCACAAAATCATTAGGCATCCATGGAGTTCATTTAAAAAAATAAAATAAAAATAACAATTATCGGGTCGGTAGTACCTGAAACACGGAGAAGAGGACTACCCCAGGAATACGCGACTATCGCACCGGTATTAGGTGACGCGACTATACGACACAGTCATCGGATTTTTCTTTGTCGGTAAAATTGTCGCACGGTAAAGTGTCCGGTGAGAAAGATGATGAGAAAAGGGTTTTTTTACCTTTTGAAGAGGTAATGGCATATTTAAAGATAAACCAGTGGCGGGTTTTTCCAGTGGGGGCCAAAAAATAAGACTTAGTGTAATATCCCGACTTTTCGAAAAAAGACAGACGTGTATTTTTATGAAAAACGGAATATTATGTTAATAATTCGTGGATTATAGTTGGTTTTTTTTATAAAAGAAAATACTAATATTGGAAATTAATATTAAAGCAAATTAATGGGAAGTTATGGATTTATTGGTAATTAAAGGAAATAAATGGAAATTATGTTAGTGGGAGGTTTTTATAGGAAATAAAACTCCCCATTAACGGAGGAGTTATCAGTTTTCAGAAATCAAAAGTGCAAGCAACATATGGAGACAACACTCTTCAGAGAAAAAGAAGAAAGCAAGGACAATCCTCAAAATATCTCCTCGACCGTTCATCGGATTTCAGAAAGGATTGAAAATTCGAAATCAGCGGGAGAAGGGCTTCCTTTTGACATCAAGATCATCAAGTTTGGGAAAAGGTCAGTTTTGTCTCGGTTTTGGATTCATCAAGAGATGATCAAGTTTTGTGGTTTCGTTTGGTTGAATTCGTAGTCCTTTTTTGTCTAGAAGCTTTGATCACAATTGTTTCTTGTTCAATTGGTTGATCAACTAGGTGTTGGGTTGAGGCTTGTGGATGTGCTGCAGGATTTCCTTCAAGTTTTGACTGTGGTTTGCTTGCTAGGAGGTAAGAGACTCTTCCTAATGTTTAATTAAGGTTTTATGATGTTAAGGTTGAGTATTTGTGTTGAATTCTTGGTTAGAAATCATGTTCTAGGTTGTAGTTAAAGTGTTGGATATTATGGTATGTAAAAGCTGTGTTTTCTGCGTTAATTGATGTTGTTCATGTTGGGAAAGGGTTGGAAATCATTTAAGTGCAGAAAAATGATCCCAGATGTCGTAGTCCGTGGCCTATCAGATGCTGAGAGTTCAGAATATTCTGCAAGTGTCATAGGACGTGGCCTATCTGATTCAGAGAGTTCATGGTATTCTGCTGTGCCATAGGCGCCGGCCTATGATTTACAGTCCATGGCCTATGGCCCAGAAATGCTGTTTTGACCGTTATTGTGTATTTTCGAGTGTAGTAAGTTGGGATTGGTTCATAACCTTATGCTAATGATACAAACAAGTTAAATGAACATGAACAAGCCTTGGTTAAGCTTCTGATGTGTTTAGTTCCGGCACCGAATGTACTCTTCCTAGGAGTTGAAGTTCGGGACGGTCAGAAGAGTATGATTGGCTTGTGCTTTGATGAATTAGTATTCATCAATGTATGTGTATGTGCTAGGCCCTGTCCGTGTCTAGTGGTCTAGGTATGAGTGTAGGAGACGTGAGGAGCTTATTTGAAAATACTTAGGTGGCTAGATAATAAACTAATAACTAACGTACTCGTGTAGTTAAAAGCTTAAACATCAATCCATTCTTGGTAAGGCACAGATTTATATCGGCGATGTGTGAACGGTCGGACTAAGTGAATAACTCTGCTGGCCTCGACGGGGCACCGGGAGTAGAGAATATCTTGTTAGGAAATCTACGTGGAAACGCAGCGGAATTCAAAATTTTATTTCCTTTGACGAGGATCGACTTCGTTTAAGCAATAAACAAATAAAGCTAGTAGACGGCGATTACCTTGGTTGATCTAAAAGATCGACGCTTTGACCGTCTAAGGAGAGTAGCAATGCACGAAGCCGCCCAAGTGTTCGGCCTCCACCGGTGATCCACACGAACCGCTCGCCAGAATCCCATAATGGATTGCTACTAGAAAAATCCGGTTGCTAGATGATAGCAAAATAACTAACTGCTAACTTTAACCGACAGAGTATCGAATCAACAGTAGTATAGTGATAGCAAGGTCGAATCCACAGGGAACAACGTTTAAGTACCAAAGTCGACGTAGAACTTAGTTTAGGTCAAGATTGCGGTGGAGAGATATTACACTAGTGCGAAAGTAAAAATTAGCTAACGGTTGTAGTTCTAGTTATTAAAATGTATAGCCGAATTATGGTTCAACGAGTTATTTTTACCCCTAAGGGAAGACTTGACAGGGAGCGTGTTTTAACCAACCTACCTTTCCACGTAATTTTAACGACATCCACGGGTGCCAACTCCTAATTCGGTGTTAAGATCTCAACAACTCTCACTCAACACCCTATGTGAAGTTAATTAATTTTCCTTTAGAAAACCGATTAACCTAACATGATTACGCTCTTAGAGTCGCTCGAACAACGATGACAAACCTCTCAGTATTGAAACGGTTCTAACAACTAGGCGAATCTACGCAACGATCCTAAAACCCTTTTCCCACATCTCACCGCAAAATGCATCTATAGGTTCGATATGTGTGACGAGTGAAGTAAATGATCGCTTTAATTCAAAGACGTTGATTAAGTTTTAGGGCGTGGATTATTCATTAAAACATTATTTTACGCGCTACACAACCCCGTTTAATCCCCTTGGCGCTTTTACTCGTTTTTACATAATTCGACTATACGTACGTTTAGCTATTCATTTTGGCGATAATAACGGAATGATTAATGGAAATTATATTAACGACGAAAAGTAAAAGCGAATTCATTTTTTTATAAGTACATATATATATTTATATATATATATAGATATATAGTTATATAGTTAATAATATATATAAGTGCATAAAAGTAAATATACTATACATATATATATAAGTGCGTAAAAGTAAATACGTAAGTAAATGCGTAAAAGAAAATATATATATATATTATACTATATTTCTATATATATAAATAGCTAATATAACATAAATAACATAAAAAGAAACAAAATACAAAACAAAGGAAATATATATAGATTATATATATATATATATATATATATATATATATATATATATATATATATATATATATATATATAATAATATATATATATATATATATATCAATATGCTAAAAAAAAAACAAAACAAGAAAGTAATAATTTTATAAAATTACCCGATTCTAACTGTTGATTCCGGATTGTAGTTTTCCGGACATTACAACGACTACAAAGAACACCGAGCTACCGATAATTTCCCGAGCATTACAACGATACTACTATCTTAAATTATTTCCGGCATAATGCCAAATTCTAAAACTAAAAGAAAAAAAAAGAGAGAGATAGATATATATATATATACACAAAAGATATATATATATAAAAGGGTGTGTACAATACTGCTGCAAAAATGCTCTCAGTATATATAGGCAAAGATAAGGGGCGGATCGATCCGGATTGGTGCGGATCGATCCGAACTCATCATCATTACTAATCATTACATCCTAACTGATCACATGCAGAGGAGAATTTATATATAATTATATATTAAACTTCTAAAATTCATATCTCGAGTTGTAGGCCTCAATAATTATGATTCAAACGTCAAAATTAAGCTCTCGGAAAATTCTTCAACTTTCATGAAGGACACTTCTTCAGAAAACGTCGTTTTGATGGGCCATTCCCATTACGTGTCGTTTATGACATTTTCCTTAATACAAATCAATTAGCCACTTGACCACCATTTGAGTTGTAGAAGTCCGATTGACTTGATTCAAAATCCATTGGAAAGCTTTCTTGAAGATATACAACTTTCATGAAGGATTCTTTTTCAGAAAACGCCGTTTTGATGAGCCATTCGTATGTCGTGTCGTTTTCGGATTTTTACTATTACGAATCGATTAGCCACTTGGTCATAACTTGAGTTGTAGACCTCCAATTAACATGATTCAAAATGCGTTGGAAAGCTCTATCAAATATCTACAACTTTCATTAAGGCCACCTCTTCATAAAATGCCGTTTTAATGGGCCATTGGTTCGTCGAAGATATAAATCGTTAGTATTTACGAACCACCGATCCACTTGACCTTTTAAGGCTCAAGCACACACTCTTATATCCCCATAAACACCTCTTTTAGGCCTCAAAACGTGTGTCGTTACTCGGGATTTTGGTTAACCTATAATTCTCGCAATAAACCACCAAAACACCAAACGTAAATCCGACATTTGACACCTAAGCATTACTAAACCGTACAAAAACTATAAAACACGCTAAAAATACGATATTTTATATAATAACTACTACTAACATATTTAGATGAAACATAGGAATTAATGACTCGAATCGATATAAAAATACTCAAAATGATATCGAAACGGGTTGAAAAGTTATAAAAATAACGGTGAATTTTTCCGTTATCACAACCCCACTTAGCTTTTGGTCGTCCTCGAACAAAATTAGCGATAAAATAAAATGAATGAGGAAAAATTCATGAAGTTAAGATATAAATGACAATCGATGATACAACCAATTGAATCATAATCACACGTTAACCGCAATATAAATGTATAACAGAGTGTGTGTGTGATGCCCTTTTCAATTTCCACTATCCTCTCTCTTGAATAAATCAAGCAAACGCACTAGTATCCATTCGCATAATCCTAATAACTTTCCTAGGTATAGCGATATAGCTTCCACACAAAGTCCTCCCATGTACTTATTAGGATAATCCCTAAAGCATATAGTGTAAGATAACTTCTTTTTTTTTTTTTTTTTTTTTTTTTTTTTTTTTTTTTTTTTCATAGGATACTAACATATCCAAACTCATATAGTATATGCCCTCATTCCTAGCAATAGGATGTTTCGTGATAACACCCTAGCTAGACTACAATCATCAGGCAATCGGGAGCTTTTAAACCTCATAGTGATATAGGACGTTTCGTGATAACACCCTACCGCACTCAAATCATTGGTAGCTACAACCGACATATATATAGTTTATCTTATTTTGATATTCTTCCTATCACATTCAAACCTTCAGATATTCACAGTACACGTTCAAAAGTTAGGTACTAAGTTACTGCTATTATCTCTAGAATAACCACTAGGATACTGAATGGATACAATTTAAAATTTTCGCTTCAATATCAAAGGCTTACGTGAAGGAATTCATGTTACACAAATAAATTTGGGGTTAAAATGCACTTATGGTTCAAATTAGTTATACATATCAAATTGATCATTACATCTTTAAATCCATGAAATAAATACCTTATACAAATTATTTTAATCAACTAAATAATGCTCGAAAAAGAATAAAAACTAAGGGTTTAAACACTTACTGCCATACTAAACCAATCACATCTCTACCCCCCACTTACGATTTTGAATTATTCTCGAGTGTAAATGAGATAGAGAAGAAGACTTGGCTTATAAATCAGCGAAGGTGCTATCGAATCCCGTAATGACCATGAAAAGCACGTCCCGAATCCCTATATGAAAACAACCAAAACAAAGCAAACACAGGACATGGTCCTCGCTCCAAGACATCGAATAGGGATATGGGAATAATAAGATAATGGCCTGTCACGTCGAGAAAATTCGATAGGCAATATAATCGCTTTAGATGGAAACATAACCCACACGGGTAAAGCACGAACATCTAAGCATATACGTATCACATATATCATAGTCAAGTAAATTATTCCTAGATTCATTTTTATTACACACGCTTTTATTAAAGCGGGAATACTTACCACTATACTACAACGACCAGAAATTTGAAACAGACTAGATCATAAAATGAAATGTGTGAAAGAGTATTGAGTCTTTTATACCCAGATCCTCAAGGGTTCAACAACCTAAGTCCAAGAAATGATGCATTTGAATGTTTTCTTTGTATTCTACCTCGGGATTTTCGGATAACCACCTAATCGTTCCCTTTAAATGACATTCAAACATTCATCCTGAGACTTGGTTGTGAATTGTGTTCATCTTTCATACAGATTCTACATTTCATTAAGACTAGTCTTATTCAAATTATTATTATTATCGGGCGCCTCCGGTAGCGCTTTTGTTTAACGTCATTCGCTCGACGGAGACTCGAAACGATTTATTAAGGCTCGGATCACCAAATGCACAATCTCAAGAGCCTCATCGAATGGTAACTTCTTATACTTTTTTAGACGAAGGCCGTTCGTGATGAACGCTCCATGCTTCGGATGTGTTACCTCGATGGCTCCCCGAGTCGAAAACTCGTAATACCGTATATGGTCCTCGACCACCTTGACTTAAGTTTGCCTTGAAATAAATGGAGGCGAGTATTATAGAAAAGGACCTCATCACCTACGCTTGAAAATACGAGGTTTGATCAACTTATCATGAAGCAATTTGGTCTTTTCCTTATATTTCGCGAACAATCGTAAGCTTGAAGCGCGAAACTCATCTAACTCATTTAATCGGGCCATCCTTCTTTCACCGATTAATGCGTCATCCATATTTAGATTCTTAATCGCCCAATAGGCCTTATGCTCTAACTCTACGGGAGATGGCAGGCTTTGCCAAAAACAAGCATGTAGGGTGACATACCTATTGGTGTCTTGAACGCAGTTCGGTGTGCCCAAAGCGCATCATCTAACTTCTTTGACCAATCCTTAAGGTTAGAATTTACTGTCTTCTCCAAGATTCTTTTGATTCCCGATTGGACACCTCTACTTGGCCACTAGTCTGAGAGGATGGTAGGCGAGACTCAACTTATGAGTGACCCCATACTTTATTAAAAGCTTATTGAAATCTCTATTAGCAAAGTGACTTCCATTATCACTGATTATTGCTCGAGGTATTCCATACCGGGATATAATATGTTTCTTAAGAAATTTTATGACTACATGTTTGTCGTTAGTGGGTGAAGCAATTGCCTCAACCCACTTTGAAACGTAATCACAAAGCGACAAGAATGTCTTGATTCCCGAAAGAAGACGGATATGGTCCCATGAAGTCTAATCCCCATATATCAAACACTTCACACACTATTATCGGTTTCGGGGCATCTCATTTCTCTTGGAAATCCTTCCCGAGCGCTGACAAAGGCGTCACACATCTTAACATAAGCATATGCATCCTTGAAAATAGTAGGCCAATAGAACCCACTTTGTAACACCTTTAATGTCGTTCTCTCGCCCGAGTAGTGGCCACCCCTGCCTTTTATGGCGGCGCAGAGAATACTCACTATCTCACCGTCATCAACACATCTTCTCAGATTCCATCAAAGACATAGCCTAAAAAGTAAGGGATCTTCCCACACATATCGGTTCACCTCACTATAAAACTTCTTTTTCTCGGTTTTCATCAAACTCGGGATCTACAAATCCACACTCGTAATAATTAACAAAAGGTGCATACCAAGGGTTCCCATTCTTTCCTCTCTCAGTAGGAAGTTTCCTCTCTTAACCGGGAGCATCGTATCCACTACTTAACAACGCTCATCCCGAAAATGATCATCAATTTCAACCCTAATAGAGTGTTTCTTGTCTCCTGTTCCATCTTACCGGGTGGTCACCTACTACGTTCTCACACCCTTTCGATTCTTAATTTCTACGTCGAACTCTTGAAGTAGTAAAATCCATCTTAACAAGCGTGGTTTTGCATCCTTCTTGGCAAATAGATATCTCAACGCAAAGATGGTCGATGTGAACTATGACTTTCGATCCAACCAAGTATGACCGAACTTATCGAAAGCAAAAACAACAACTAAAAGTTCCTTTTCGGTTGTGGGCATACTTTTGTTGAGCCGAGTTCATGGTATGACTCGCATAGTAGATAGTGGCGAAACAACTTGTCAATCTTCCGACCTAGGACAGCTCTACAAAGATAATCACTGCATCACACATCACTTCGAACCCTTTAGACCAATCAAAGCTACTAATATAGGAGCCGAAGTAAGAAGTTTCTTAAGGGTTCGAAAAGCATCTAGGCATGCCGCATCAAAAACACAGGGGCTCCTTCATCAATTGAAGAGTAAGAGGTCTAGCAATGTGGGAAAAACTCGGAATGAATCTACGATAAAAACTCGCATGTCCCAAGAATGAACGTAGAGTCTTCAGATTCAGTAGGCATAGGAAGCTTAGAAATTACCTCTATTTTTGCTCTATCGACCTCTATTCCTTTCCCCGATACCTTATGTCCTAAAACAATTCCCTCGCTTACCATGAAATGACACTTTTCCCAATTTAAAACCAAGTTTGTCTCTTCACAACGCAAGCAAGCACCTTATCAATGTTCGACAAACACTCATCAAAAGTATCACCAAAAACACTAAAGTCATCCATAAAAACTTCCATGAAATGCTCTATCATATCAAAGAAAGATGGCCATCATGCATCGTTGGAATGTCGCAGTGCATTACACAACCCAAACGGCATTCTTCTAAATGCAAAGGTGCCATACGGACACGTGAAAGTAGTTTTATCCTGGTCATGTATATCGATGTGAATTTGATAATAGCCACTAAAACCATCCAAAAGCAAGAAAATGCATGACCACTTAGGCGCTCTAGCATTTGATCAATAAAGGGTAGGGAAAATGATCTTTCCTAGTCTTATCATTTAGCATGCGAAAATCAATACAAACCCTGTGACCAAGAATTAAACGAGTAGAATAGGCACACCTTTTCATTAAGCTCAACTGTAATGCCTCCTTTCTTAGGCACGACTTGCGTGGGGCTCACCCATTCACCGGCCGGAGATTGCGTAGATTATCCCTAACTCAAGCATCTTTACCACGTCTTTCCTCACCACCTCTTGCATATGTGGGTTTAGTCGTCTCTCAAATCGCCTCGACCGGCTTGGCATCTTCTTCCGTAATGATCTTGTGCTTGCAGATATCAAGATCGATCCTTTTATGTCAACCATCTTCCATCCGAAGGCCTTTTGTGTTTTTTTCGAACGTGGATCAACTTAGCTTCCTCGCAAAACGGTTAGTGCGAGATGAAACAATAAGAGGAAGTAATTCATCGAGTTCTAAAACACATACTTTAAATGCTTAGGAAGTGGCTTCAACTCCGGATCAAGAGTGGTTCCTCGATTGACGGCTTTGGCAACTTGCCACCAAACCGAGCTCTAGCTTCTTATTCCAACTTATGTCAACAAAAGGAGTTGCCTCCAAATGATATACCTGAACTCTCATTTGTGGATCATCATCCTCTGCGGTGCTTGACTTCATCAAGCATTCTTCCATTGGTTCTTGGTATCCTGCAGTTAGTGTGCTCCACAATACAAGGATATATAGCATCAACAAAAAACAATCACTCTTTTCATCATTAGGATGCTTCATCGCCTTATACACATTTATGGCTACACTCTCTTTCCCGACTCGTAGTATAATCTCTCCTCTTAACGCCTCTATCAAGGTCTCTCTCCTGTGTTCAAGAAAGGCCGACCTAACAAAAGTGGGGTTTTAGAATCCATATCCATATCTAAAACTACGAAGTCAACGGGAAAACAAACTTGTCTACCCACCAACACATCTTCGACTACCCCTGAGGTTTCCTAACAGACCTATCTCGCCATCCAGTAAGGTCATTCCTGGCTGGCTCTAATGCTCCCAATCCCAATTTCTCATAAACTCCTCTGTGGCATCAGGCTCACGAAGCCCCTAGATCACATAGCACATTTTTAAACACAGTTTCTCCAATGGTAATTGGGATGGTAAAGCTACCTCTATCCTGTAACTTGGGAGGTATCTTATTCTCAAAGATTGCGAACATTCCCCACTCAAATGCACCATCTGCATTTGCATCTTCTCCTTACTTGACAACATTCCTTTTAGAAACTTAAAGTATGGGGAATGCTCAAATTGCCTCTAATAAGGGAATATTCACCTCTACCTTCCTTAAAAGATTCAGAATTTTGCGACCACCTGGTCGATGTCCTTTCTGGTTCCCTTGTGAGGATAGGGTAAAGTATTAACATCAAAATCGTGGGGAGGAGGAGGAATTCTGCTTTTCTTTCCTCTTTCTTTAGGCGGTGAGGCTTCTTCTTCTTTGATGTCCAAGACCACATAGTCTTTCTTCGGTGTCGCCTTCCAATGCTTTCTTATTTGCCTCACCAAAGCCTTTTTCGTGGCTTCCAATTCTTTCCTCATTGCTTCCATTCTCTCGCTTGATATTGCCGCCTCTAAATCTTCGATCTCGACTTCACCATACATAGCTCCTTCACACTCCAACCGCTTTCTCTTTCTCGGCTTTCTCGTTTCGCCTCTTGACCCACAATTCTTTCTTTCCGACCTCTTTACCACTTCGTGTGAACACAAAGATTCACATCCTTTGGGTTCCTTTCGGTGTTACTCGAGTCCACCACTTAGATTTGTCTTGAGTGTCGGTTATTTGACCTACTTGGGTCTCCAAGTTTCGAATGGCGTAATGTGTGACCACTTTTTGTTCTATAGCATTCTTATTTAACTCAGAAACATTCCTGTCTAATTTCTCCAGGAGTATCTCAGTGGCCATCTTTTGAACACCAGAATTGTTTGGTTGCTGATTGCTTTGAGTATTCTGGTGCAGATGAGCGTTTGGATGCTGATAGGTGCCCGAATTATTACTTCTCAAAGATGTCTGGCTCACTTGCTGATTCTGATTGTTTTGCTGACCCTGATTCTGATTCCAGCCTTGATTTTGATTCCAATATGAACTCGATTTTTTCTTTGTCCTTGTGGATCGAGACTGTGGATTCGATTATTCGATAATAGCCTCGGTTTTGATTCTGTATGAACTCGGTTCCGGGATTACGATTCCAAGGTCGGTTGTATGAGCTTTGGTTTTGCCTAAAGTCTTGATTCTGATTATTGTTTCTATTCCAATTCTGATTCTGCCCCTGATTCCAACCTTGTCCAACATAATTCACATCATATTGTTGTGAACCATCATTCATACCATAATCCAATTGTGGCCCTTGATGATTATTAAAGTTTTGATTCCACTGTTGCTGGCCAACCTCTTGCTGATTCATATCCATCTGTCCCATCGCATAGACATTCATTCGCTGTTGGTCATTCTGATTTCCAGACTGTTGTTGTACTGGAGTAGGTGTCAACTGTTGTGGATAAGTGGATTTTTTCAATGATGCACATTCTATGGCAGAATGTCCACCTCCACAGAGTTGGCACTGATGTGTCTTCTTTCTTTCTGACTCCATTCGGTCCATCTTTAGTACCATTTCTTGCATCTTGTCATGCATGGCAGATTCTCGATCGAGTTCCTCTTTCAGCGACTTTACACTTTCCATTGGGGATTTCTTCTTCTTTCTCGCTCGATCCCCATTGTCCTTCTCCATCTCGCCGCATTTTCTATCTCGTCTCATTGCTTGTTCTCGTGGTAGATTCATAATATCTCCGCCGCTTGCGAAAGATTCAAATTGTTTTGGTCCATCGGCTCTAAGGCCCTGAATAATATAATAACTTGCTCCACCGTAGAAAAACCGTGTGGGGGGCATCTTTTTAGCAACCCCCTAAATCTTTCATAAGTCTCTTTTAATGTCTCTCCCTCGAGACCATCAAACGAAGAGATTTCTTCTTTCGATCTAAAATCTTTGCCGGAGGAAGTACTTTTTCAGAATACTCTCGTTACGCCACCACACGTATGTAACGAGTCATTTGGTAAAGAGTCGTACCAATCCTTAGCAGCTCCTCTAATGCAAACGGAAAAACTATTAATTTTACCGCCTCATCACTCACCCCGTTATATTTCATTGTCCCACGATCCGAGAAAGTGATCCGAAAAGTCGCTCGGGTTCTCAGTCGACTTCCCATGGAACAAGGCATGTTCCCCTAACATGTTCAAAATATTTTGCTTAATATCCATGTTATTTGCATTAATTGGGGGTACCCTAATTGGGTTGTGTCCTATAACTTCCTGTGGGGTAGTGACGTAATCTCGACAAACCCTCAGTCCATGTGCTTGCTGAGCCATCGGCTGCTGAGGAGGTGGATTATACGGGTTATACGGGTTTTGGAACCCCTGTTGATTTCCTTGCATCTCTAGCATCCGGTACTCGATTTACCGCTTTCTTGGTCTAATTCGGTCTCAAGTCCTGTATCCCGAGCATCTTGTCCTACTCAGTATTGTCCAATCCTGGCCTCGATTAAATCGTGCAGATCCCAACCGACGTAGCCCTGTGTTGTCTTCTCTCGGTGGTTCATGACGAGGGTCCTCGGTGGAGTTTGCAAAGTCTTATCATGCATTACCACCGATGAGTGGTTGAGGTTTGCCCTCAGTAGAGTCCTGCTCATCACCGGGATCCTTACCGCTTTTTCTAGTTATTATATCGTCCATTTCTCAGAGGAATTAGAAAGTGATCTTTCTAATGTCTCTCTTTCTTCAAACAAAGGGTTCGGACTAGCGACTAGGATTTCTCCTCGGCGCCGATCGCTTTATGACGTATGTAAGCTTCGATTTCTTCGATGGGTTCGATGAGAGGTTCTTTAGAGCTTCGAGTCATAAACCAAGATCTAACACCAACACCTAAATCACGAGGTTTCGGATTTTTTTCCTTATGCTTCCGCAGAGTGGAATTCACCGAGAATCCATCACCCAACCTCGATGATTGAAACGTGTTCCTCGATTTTTTTTTTTTTAAGAAACGAAAAGGATATGGAAACAGTATAGAACAAAAACCTATCTACTAAAAACTTGATAACAAAACTAAAAAAAAAACGACTAAGCCAGGCTTTCGGTCAACTTACAAGATATCAAACGTAGTATTCCCGGCAACGGCGCCAAAAATTCTTGATAGCAAAATAACTAATCGCTAACTTTAACCGACGAGTATCGAATCAACGAGAGTATAGTGATAGCAAGGTCGAATCCACAGGAACAACGTTTAAGTACCAAAGTCGACGTAGAACTTAGTTTAGGTCAAGATTGCGGTGGAGAGATATTACACTAGTGCGCAAAGTAAAAATTAGCTAACGGTTGTAGTTCTAGTTATTAAAATGTATAGCCGAATTATGGTTCAACGAGTTATTTTTACCCCTAAGGGAAGACTTGACAGGAGCGTGTTTTAACCAACCTACCTTTCCACAAGAATTTTAACGACATCCACGGGTGCCAACTCCTAATTCGGTGTTAAGATCTCAACAACTCTCACTCAACACCCTATGTGAAGTTAATTAATTTTCCTTTTAGAAAACCGATTAACCTAACATGATTACGCTCTTAGAGTCGCCGAACAACGATGACAAACCTCAGTATTGGAAACGGTTCTAACAACTAGGCCGAATCTACGCAACGATCCTTAAAACCTTTTCCCACATCTCACCGCAAAATGCATCTATAGGTTCGATATGTGTGACAATGAACTAAATGATCGCTTTAATTCAAAGACGTTGATTAAGTTTTAGGGCGTGGATTATTCATTAAAACATTATTTTACGCGCTTACACAACCCCGCTTAATCCCCTGGTATGCTTTTTACTCGCTTTTACATAATTCGACTATACGTGACGCTTAGCTATTCATTTTGGCGATAATAACGGAATGATTAATGGAAATTATATTAACGACGAAAAGTAAAAGCGAATTCATTTTTTTATAAGTACATATATATATTTATATATATATATAGATATATAGTTATATAGTTAATAATATATATAAGTGCATAAAAGTAAATATACTATACATATATATATAAGTGCGTAAAAGTAAATAATACGTAAGTAAATGCGTAAAAGAAAATATATATATATATTATACTATATTTCTATATATATAAATAGCTAATATAACATAAATAACATAAAAAGAAACAAAATACAAAACAAAGGAAATATATATAGATTATATATATATATATATATATATATATATATATATATATATATATATATATATATATATATAATACGTATATGTATATATATATATCAATATGCTAAAAACAAAACAAAACAAGAAAGTAATAATTTTATAAAATTACCCGATTACAACTGTTGATTCCAGATTGTAGTTTTCCTGGACATTACAACGACTACAAAGAACACCGAGCTACCGATAATTTCCCGAGCATTACAACGATACTACTATCTTTGCTAAATTATTTCCGCATAATGCCAAGTTACTAAAACTAAAAGAAAAAAAAGAGAGAGATATATATATATATATATACACAAAAGATATATATATATATAAAAAAGTATACAAATGCTGCAAATGCTCTCAGTATATATAGGCAAAGATAAAGGGATCGATCCGATTGGTGCCGGATCGATCCGAACTCATCATCATTACTAATCATTACATCCTAACTGATCACATGCAGAGGAGAATTTATATATAATTATATATTAAACTTCTAAAATTCATATCTCGAGTTGTAGGCCTCCAATAATTATGATTCAAACGTCAAAATTAAGCTCTCGGAAAATTCTTCAACTTTCATGAAGGACACTTCTTCAGAAAACGTCGTTTTGATGGGCCATTCCCATTACGTGTCGTTTAAGCGACATTTTCCTTAATACAAATCAATTAAATTACTTGACCACCATTTGAGTTGTAGAAGTCCGATTGACTTGATTCAAAATCCATTGGAAAGCTTTCTTGAAGATATACAACTTTCATGAAGGATTCTTTTTCAGAAAACGCCGCTTTGATGAGCCATTCGTATGTCGTATCGCTTTCGGATTTTTACTATTACGAATCGATTAGCCACTTGGTCATAACTTGAGTTGTAGACCTCCAATTAACATGATTCAAAATGCGTTGGAAAGCTCTATCAAATATCTACAACTTTCATTAAGGCCACCTCTTCATAAAATGCCGTTTTAATGGGCCATTGGTTCGTCGAAGATATAAATCGTTAGTAGACACTTTCTGAACCACCGATCCACTTGACCTTTGCTTTGGCGACACTCTTATATCCCCATAAACACCTCTTTTAGGCCTCAAAACGTGTCGTTACTCGGGATTTTGGTTAACCTATAATTCGCAATAAACCACCAAAACACCAAACGAACTGACATCCGACACACACAAGTTACTAAACCGTACAAAAACTATAAAACACGCTAAAAATACGATATTTTATATAATAACTACTACTAACATATTTAGATGAAACATAGGAATTAATGACTCGAACTGATATAAAAATACTCGAAATGATATCAGAAACGGGTTGAAAAGTTATAAAAATAACGGTGAATTTTTCCGTTATCACAACCCCCCACTTAGCTTTTGGTCGTCCTCGAACAAAATTAGCGATAAAATAAAATGAATGAGGAAAAATTCATGAAGTTAAGATATAAATGACAATCGATGATACAACCAATTGAATCATAATCACACGTTAACCGCAATATAAATGTATAACAGTGTGTGTGTGTGATGCCCTTTCAATTTCCACTATCCTCTCTTGAATAAATCAAGCAAACGCACTAGTATCCATTCGCATAATCCTAATAACTTTCCTAGGTATAGCGATAGTGAATAGCCCCACACAAAGTCCTCCCATGTACTTATTAGGATAATCCCTAAAGCATATAGTCAGAAGATAACTTCTTTTTTTTTTTTTTTTTTTTTTTTTTTTTTTTTTTTTCATAGGATACTAACATATCCAAACTCATATAGTATATGCCCTCATTCCTAGCAATAGGATGTTTCGTGATAACACCCTAGCTAGACTACAATCATCGAGCAATCGGGAGCTTTTAAACCTCATAGTGATATAGGGCGCTTCGTGATAACACCCTACCGCACTCAAATCATTGGTAGCTACAACCGACATATATATAGTTTATCTTATTTTGATATTCTTCCTATCACATTCAAACCTTCAGATATTCACAGTACACGTTCAAAAGTTAGGTACTAAGTTACTGCTATTATCTCTAGAATAACCACTAGGATACTGAATGGATACAATTTAAAATTTTCGCTTCAATATCAAAGGCTTACGTGAAGGAATTCATGTTACACAAATAAATTTGGGGTTAAAATGCACTTATGGTTCAAATTAGTTATACATATCAAATTGATCATTACATCTTTAAATCCATGAAATAAATACCTTATACAAATTATTTTAATCAACTAAATAATGCTCGAAAAAGAATAAAAACTAAGGGTTTAAACACTTACTGCCATACTAAACCAATCACATCTCTACCCCCCACTTACGATTTTGAATTATTCTCAGAGTGTAAATGAGATAGAGAAGAAGACTTGGCTTATAAATCAGCAGAAAAGGTGCTATCGAATCCCGTAATGACCATGAGAAAGCACGTCCCGATCCCTATATGAAAACAACCAAAACAAAGCAAACACAGACATGGTCCTCGCTCCAAGACATCGAATAGGGATATGGGAATAATAAGATAATGGCCCCACGTCGCCGAAAAATTCGATAGGCAATATAATCGCTTTAGATGGAAACATAACCCACACGGGTAAAGCACGTAACATCTAAGCATATACGTATCACATATATCATAGTCAAGTAAATTATTCCTAGATTCATTTTTATTACACACGCTTTATTAAAGCGGGAATACTTACCACTATACTACAAATCTACTGAAATTTGAAACAGACTAGATCATAAAATGAAATGTGTGAAAGAGTATTGAGTCTTTTATACCCAGATCCTCAGGGTTCAACAACCTAAGTCCAAGAAATGATGCATTTGAATGTTTTCTTTGTATTCTACCTCGGGATTTTCGGATAACCACCTAATCGCTCCCTTTAAATGACATTCAAACATTCATCCTGAGACTTGGTTGTGAATTGTGTTCATCTTTCATACAGATTCTACATTTCATTAAGACTAGTCTTATTCAAATTATTATTATTATCGGGCTGCCTCCCGGTAGCGCTTTTGTTTAACGTCATTCGCTCGACGGAGACTCAGAAACGATTTATTAAGGCTCGGATCACCAAATGCACAATCTCAAGAGCCTCATCGAATGGTAACTTCTTATACTTTTTTAGACGAAGGCCGTTCGTGATGAACGTTCCATGCTTCGGATGTGTTACCTCGATGGCTCCTGAGTCGAAAACTCGTAATACCGTATATGGTCCTGACCACCTTGACTTAAGTTTGCCTTGAAATAAATGGAGGCGAGTATTATAGAAAAGGACCTCATCACCTACGCTGAAAATACGAGGTTTGATCAACTTATCATGAAGCAATTTGGTCTTTTCCTTATATTTCACCGAACAATCGTAAGCTTGAAGGCGAAACTCATCTAACTCATTTAACTGGGCCATCCTTCTTTCACCGATTAATGCGTCATCCATATTTAGATTCTTAATCGCCCAATAGGCCTTATGCTCTAACTCTACGGGGAGATGGCAGGCTTTGCCAAAAACAAGCATGTAGGGTGACATACCTATTGGTGTCTTGAACGCAGTTCGGTGTGCCCAAAGCGCATCATCTAACTTCTTTGACCAATCCTTAAGGTTAGAATTTACTGTCTTCTCCAAGATTCTTTTGATTCCCCGATTGGACACCTCTACTTGGCCACTAGTCTGAGGATGGTAGGCAGTACCTAACTTATGAGTGACCCCATACTTTATTAAAAGCTTATTGAAATCTCTATTAGCAAAGTGACTTCCATTATCACTGATTATTGCTCGAGGTATTCCATACCGGGATATAATATGTTTCTTAAGAAATTTTATGACTACATGTTTGTCGTTAGTGGGTGAAGCAATTGCCTCAACCCACTTTGAAACGTAATCACAGGCGACAAGAATGTACTGATTCCCGAAAGAAGACGGATATGGTCCCATGAAGTCTAATCCCCATATATCAAACACTTCACACACTATTATCGGTTTCTAGGGCATCTCATTTCTCTTGAAATCCTTCCCGAGCGCTTGACAAAGTCCACACATCTTAACATAAGCATATGCATCCTTGAAAATAGTAGGCCAATAGAACCCACTTTGTAACACCTTTAATGTCGTTCTCTCGCCCGAGAAGTGGCCACCGGCCTCTTTATCATGGCGAAACGAGAGAATACTCACTATCTCACCGCTATCAACACATCTTCTCGAGATTCCATCAAGACATAGCCTAAAAAGTAAGGGATCTTCCCACACATATCGGTTCACCTCACTATAAAACTTCTTTTTCGGTTTTCATCAAACTCGGGATCTACAAATCCACACTCGTAATAATTAACAAAAGGTGCATACCAAGGGTTCCCATTCTTTCCTCTCTGTAGAAGTTTCCTCTCTTAACCGGGAGCATCGTATCCACTACTTAACAACCGCTCATCCCGAAAATGATCATCAATTTCAACCCTAATAGAGTGTTTCTTGTCTCCTGTTCCATCTTACCGAGGTGGTCACTACTACGCTCTCACACCTTTTTCGATTCTTAATTTCTACGTCGAACTCTTGAAGTAGTAAAATCCATCTTAACAAGCGTGGTTTTGCATCCTTCTTGGCAAATAGATATCTCAACGCAAAGATGGTCGGTGTGAACTATGACTTTCGATCCAACCAAGTATGACCGAACTTATCGAAAGCAAAACAACAAATAAAAGTTCCTTTTCGGTTGTGGCATACTTTGTTGAGCCGAGTTCATGGTATGACTCGCATAGTAGATAGGCGAAACAACTTGTCAATCTTCTCGACCTAGGGCGACTCCTCTACAAGATAATCACTCGCATCACACATCACTTCAACCCCTTAGACCAATCAAAGCTACTAATATAGGAGCCGAAGTAAGAAGTTTCTTAAGGGTTCGAAAAGCATCTAGGCATGCCGCATCAAAAACACAGGGGGCTCCCTTCATCAATTGAAGAGTAAGAGGTCTAGCAATGTGGGAAAAACCTGGAATGAATCTACGATAAAAACCTGCATGTCCCAAGAATGAACGTAGAGTCTTCAGATTCGTAGGCATAGGAAGCTTAGAAATTACCTCTATTTTTGCTCTATCGACCTCTCTATTCCTTTCCCGATACCTTATGTCCTAAAACAATTCCCTCGCTTACCATGAAATGACACTTTTCCCAATTTAAAACCAAGTTTGTCTCTTCACAACGCAAGCACCTTATCAATGTTCGACAAACACTCATCAAAAGTATCACCAAAAACACTAAAGTCATCCATAAAAACTTCCATGAAATGCTCTATCATATCAAAGAAAGATGGCCATCATGCATCGTTGGAATGTCGCAGTGCATTACACAACCCAAACGGCATTCTTCTAAATGCAAAGGTGCCATACGGACACGTGAAAGTAGTTTTATCCTGGTCATGTATATCGATGTGAATTTGATAATAGCCACTAAAACCATCCAAAAAGCAGTAAAATGCATGACCACTTAGACGCTCTAGCATTTGATCAATAAAGGGTAGGGAAAATGATCTTTCCTAGTCTTATCATTTAGCATGCGAAAATCAATACAAACCCTGTGACCAGTAACTAAACGAGTAGGAATAGGCACACCTTTTTCATTAAGCTCAACTGTAATGCCTCCTTTCTTAGGCACGACTTGCGTGGGGCTCACCCATTCACCGTCCGGAGATTGCGTGATTATCCCTAACTCAAGCATCTTTACCACGTCTTTCCTCACCACCTCTTGCATATGTGGGTTTAGTCGTCTCTGGCTCGCCTCGACCGCTTGGCATCTTCTTCCGTAATGATCTTGTGCTTGCGGATATCAAGATCGATCCTTTTATGTCAACCATCTTCCATCCGAAGGCCTTTTTGTGTTTTTTCAGAACGTGGATCAACTTAGCTTCCTGCAAAACGGTTAGTGCAGATGAAACAATAAGAGGAAGTAATTCATCAGGTTCTAAAAACACATACTTTAAATGCTTAGGAAGTGGCTTCAACTCCGGATCGAGAGGTGGTTCCTCGATTGACGGCTTTGGCAACTTGCCACCAAACCGAGCTCTAGCTTCTTATTCCACTTATGCGTCAACAAAAGGAGTTGCCTCCAAATGATATACCCGAACTCTCATTTGTGGATCATCATCCTCATGCGGTGCTTGACTTCATCAAGCATTCTTCCATTGGTTCTTGGTATCCTCGCAGGTTAGTGTGCTCCACAATACAAGGATATATAGCATCAACGGAAAAACAATCACTCTTTTCATCATTAGGATGCTTCATCGCCTTATACACATTTATGGCTACACTCTCTTTCCCGACTGTAGTATAATCTCTCCTCTTAACGCCTATCAAGGTCTCTCCTGTGTTCAAGAAAGGCCGACCTAACAAAAGTGGGGTTTTAGAATCCATATCCATATCTAAAACTACGAAGTCAACGGGAAAACAAACTTGTCTACACTGCGCACCAACACATCTTCACTACCCCTGAGGTTTCCTAATGCACCTATCCGCCATCTGTGAAGGTCATTCCTGTTGGCTCTAATGCTCCCAATCCCAATTTCTCATAAACTCCTCTGTGGCATCAGGCTCACGTAAGCCCCTAGATCACATAGCACATTTTTAAACACAGTTTCTCCAATGGTAATTGGGATGGTAAAGCTACCTCTATCCTCAGTAACTTGGGAGGTATCTTATTCTCAAAGATTGCAGAACATTCCCACTCAAATGCACCATCTCATTGCATCTTCTCCTTACTTGACAACATTCCTTTTAGAAACTTAAAGTATGGGGAATGCTCGAAATTGCCTCTAATAAGGGAATATTCACCTCTACCTTCCTTAAAAGATTCAGAAATTTTGCCTCGACCCTCAGGTCGGATGTCCTTCTGGTTCCCTTGGAGGATAGGGTAAAGTATTAACATCAAAATCGGGGGGAGAGGAGGAATTCTGCTTTTCTTTCCTCTTTCTTTAGGCGGTGAGGCTTCTTCTTCTTTGATGTCCAAGACCACATAGTCTTTCTTCGGTGTCGCCCTTCCAATGCTTTCTTATTTGCCTCACCAAAGCCTTTTTCGTGGCTTCCAATTCTTTCCTCATTGCTTCCATTCTCTCGCTTGATATTGCCAGTCTCTAAATCTTCGATCTCGACTTCACCATACATAGCTCCTTCACAAATAACCGCTTTTTCTCTTTCTCGCCTTTCTCGGTTTACGCCTCTTGACCCACAATTCTTTCTTTCCGACCTCTTTACCACTTCGTGTGAACACAAAGATTCACATCCTTTGGGTTCCTTTCAGGTGTTACTCGGGAGTCCACCACTTAGATTTGTCTTCGTGAGTGTCGGTTATTTGACCTACTTGGGTCTCCAAGTTTCGAATGGCGTAATGTGTGACCACTTTTTGTTCTATAGCATTCTTATTTAACTCGTAAACATTCCTGTCTAATTTCTCCAGGAGTATCTCGGTGGCCATCTTTTGAACACCGTAATTGTTTGGTTCTTGATTGCTTTGAGTATTCAGTGCGAGATGAGCGTTTGGATCTTGATATAGTGCCCAATTATTACTTCTCAAAGATGTCCGCTCACTTGCCGATTCTCGATTGTTTTGTCGACCACGATTCCGATTCCACCTTGATTTTGATTCCAATATGAACTCGATTTTGTCATTGCCCTGGACTCGAGACTGTGGATTCTCGATTATTCGATAATAGCCTCGGTTTTGATTCGGTATGAACTCGGTTCTGGGGATTACGATTCCAAGGTCGGTTGTATGAGCTTTGGTTTTGCCTAAAGTCTTGATTCTCGATTATTGTTTCTATTCCAATTCGATTACGCTTTGATTCCAACCTTGTCCAACATAATTCACATCATATTGTTGTGAACCATCATTCATACCATAATCCAATTGTGGCCCTTGATGATTATTAAAGTTTTGATTCCACTGCGTTGTCGCCAACCTCTTGCCGATTCATATCCATCTCGTCCCATCGCATAGACATTCATTCGCCGTTGGTCATTCTCGATTTCCATCGTTGTTGTAATTTGGAGTAGGTGTCAATCTGTTGTGGATAAGTGGATTTTTTCAATGATGCACATTCTATGGCGTAATGTCCACCTCCACGAGTTGGCAATCGATGTGTCTTCTTTCTTTCGACTCCATTCGGTCCATCTTTCTTTCTTTCCGGACATTACAACGACTACAGCAACACCGAGCTACCGATAATTTCCCGAGCATTACAACGATACTACTACTGCTAAATTATTTCCGGCATAATGCCGTTACTAAAACTAAAAGAAAAAAAACGAGAGAGATAGATATATATATATATACACAAAAGATATATATATATAAAAAGGGTGTACAGCTGCTGCAAATGCTCTCAGTATATATAGGCAAAGATAAGGGGGCCGGATCGATCCGGATTGGTGCCGGATCGATCCGAACTCATCATCATTACTAATCATTACATCCTAACTGATCACATGCAGAGGAGAATTTATATATAATTATATATTAAACTTCTAAAATTCATATCTCGAGTTGTAGGCCTCCAATAATTATGATTCAAACGTCAAAATTAAGCTCTCGGAAAATTCTTCAACTTTCATGAAGGACACTTCTTCAGAAAACGCCGCTTTGATGGGCCATTCCCATTACGTGTCGCTTATGACATTTTCCTTAATACAAATCAATTAGCCACTTGACCACCATTTGAGTTGTAGAAGTCCGATTGACTTGATTCAAAATCCATTGGAAAGCTTTCTTGAAGATATACAACTTTCATGAAGGATTCTTTTTCAGAAAACGCCGCTTTGATGAGCCATTCGTATGTCGTGTCGTTTTGGGATTTTTACTATTACGAATCGATTAGCCACTTGGTCATAACTTGAGTTGTAGACCTCCAATTAACATGATTCAAAATGCGTTGGAAAGCTCTATCAAATATCTACAACTTTCATTAAGGCCACCTCTTCATAAAATGCCGTTTTAATGGGCCATTGGTTCGTCGAAGATATAAATCGTTAGTGACACTACTGAACCACCGATCCACTTGACCTTTTAAGCTCGCATGCACACTCTTATATCCCCATAAACACCTCTTTTAGGCCTCAAACGCGTGTGCGTTACTCGGGATTTTGGTTAACCTATAATTCTCGCAATAAACCACCAAAACACCAAACGTAAATCCGACATTTCGACACACCTAAGTTACTAAACCGGTACAAAACTATAAAACACGCTAAAAATACGATATTTTATATAATAACTACTACTAACATATTTAGATGAAACATAGGAATTAATGACTCGAACTGATATAAAAATACTCGAAATGATATCAGAAACGGGTTGAAAAGTTATAAAAATAACGGTGAATTTTTCCGTTATCACTAGACCGACCTTCTCTCTCTCAAATCTCTCTTTAAAAGCTCTCTATTTTTTACAAAAACTATTAGCTCTTGGAATTGTGATGTACAAAAGAGCTAGCCAACCCCTTGCTTATATAGGGTGTTGGGGCGCCACATATGATTCCCAATCTGATTGGGATTAGCTTCCAAGTAGATTGAGGATAAAGAAAATATTTTTCTAATAAAATAAGGAAAATACATTTGATTGATTTATCTCATTAATATTCAATATCTTATATTAAATATTTTTCCAAGATATATATTGACAATATCTTATATTGATATCTTTATCTTATTACCATAAATCTATTTTTCCAAAAAATCAATTAATATCTAATATTAATATATGGTAATATTATAAATTAAATTGCATAAACCAAATGTATCCTATACATTTGAATATGGAGTCCCTTCCCCATAAATTTGGGAATTGAGATTTTCTTTAATTAATATAATACTATGATTAATTAATTTGTAAAATACATGTATATCATACATATACATATTTCGAAATATATATGTATGATGTATCAATATACATATTTAATTAATCAACATAATTAATATCTTGTATTATATTTATTCATAATAATAAATAAATACCACCATATTAATTTACCACTATAACCTTTATAGTATGAGATAAATTCTTTCATTATTTGGTTATCAACTATAACCGTATTTTAATCCGGCTAGATGTTCTTATGTGTGTTACTCGATAGGCTTCCGAATATGTTAGCCGTAAACACAAAGTGCAAATTATGAAAATGCCCTTCATACCTAATGATCACGGGATAGCGTCTAGCAACACACCGTGACCCCCAATCATCGGAAGAGTCAAATGCAATGACTACTACCTTTCATGTGAAACAGTTACCGTGTAAATAGAATCATATCGCTGTAATAATATCCATACGGTCGTACGTCGAGTGCCAAACATCAACGATCGTATCTTATAATCTGGATATCATGCTCTCTCGAAGTAACTCATTTACTTCCACTTTGCAAAGATTCACGAGAGTAAGACATTTCTTATAAGAAGGCCCTTTCGGATATTCACCACTACTATTAGGGTAAGCGATTTCCGGTAGACTCCGGTCCTAAGGATAATTACACAACCTCCACATAGTGTGACACTTAACAGTGTAAGTGGGTCAGTCTAACGTAAGCATTCTCTAATAGACGTCCACGTACAGTCCAAGTGTCTCTACACTTCGATAGATGAGATCTACCCCTGCCCTTAAAGGCAGAAGACATCTAATACGTGCTAGCCTGTTCGTACTATCAATGCCCTGTTTAATAGTACATAAGTCTAGAGACATTTAAGCATCAAATTAATTAAAGTGATTAGATATCTCATCAACCATAATCGCCTATCATGGTTTATCTATCATTGTTTAATACTAAGGATGTTATCATATAAAAATTCATAATTGGTTCTTTAAACGAACAAATATATGACAACAGAAAATCCATTTAATATATGTATAAACATAAAGAAATAGTAGAAATGATCCGACCCGGTCGGATCCGGTCCAACCCTATTGGGTTTAGAACACTATTTCAACAATCTCTCACTTGGCCTAAAACCAATCACTCGTACACACAAAGCCAAGTTGAAACTCAAGAATCTCATGCAATACTCGCAACCAGCCCTAGCATTGAACAGATCTCTATCCGTGGGGACTCAGACTATCTTCATATCATGCTCTAAATAACCAAGTCAAAGGAACCGCCTCAACACACACATGAATCTCCTACGAGACCCTGGTCCTTGCTTCAAGCAATGAATCCACTTACTATATCAGCTATATAGAAAAGGTGGAAGAACCGTACAAGGTTCATGAATGAACCTTTTAGACTCGTGTACTGCTCCCGCTGCACCTTCAAAGGCACTACTATGCTTTGGCTAAGTTGTAGAATTTACAATGACCCATAGCCAAGAACATTTCCAGCTCACTGTATCACTTAAACAAAGTGACTGCAAACTCATACTGTAGCTCCCACTAGCCTTCACAAGACTCAGGATATACGTCTGTATATCTACGTTTATTTAATTCCAAGTTTCAATAAACTAAGAATTCTTCCTTAACTTGTTTAAAGATATTCTCGGCATTCACCAGATTTACTTTCATACTTGCTCATGACTATTCATGGACTATGAAAATCTGGCATTACTTTTATGATGGTTCCTACCGCAGTAGCAAATGAAACCTTCCATAAGCATCATCTTTCACCTTATCTTTAGGACTAACGTCCTAACATAGATAGATCTTGAGAACACCGGCTAGCAGTATCTCCTGTCGTGATCTATGCTAAACTCTTTTAGCATAACATCTATATAGGTAAACTATAAACTAACAGCAGTTAAATATATCACTATAGATTCTTATTTCAGAAAATAAGAACTGCTAATCCAAGTGCTTTCGTAAAGACCTTGAACTACCAAACATTAATTGAATGTGACATGGGGTGATAATTCCCGAGAGAGATATCCAATACCTTACTCAAATATCATAACACACTCCCATTATCCATCTTGCACATTGGGCATATCCATTCTTTTGACTAAATCAAACTCATTTGATTATCAAACAAATAAATCATCTAGAGAAACTTGTTTGAGTCCATAATAGATCTCGTGGGCTCACATATCATGTTATAATCTATGAACATCGGGTTGTTCTCCCAACGTCTTTGTTGGACTTATTTTTAAGTTTTAGTGATGAGTGCCAGACTAGCTGTTATAGAGTAAAGGCAAAAAGATGTCTAGATCAAATGTATAGGTTTATTAGAGTTTGATCTTTGTATAGGTTTGATCAAACAAGCAATGTAAAGGTCAGCTGACTTGCATCAGCAGACTAGTCCATCATCAAGAGGTAGCCGAGTCGAGAGACATGTCGAGAACCTCAATGAAGACTGAAAATTCGAGGCTCAAACTCAGTTAATGAAAGCTAAGGGATCAAACTTAGTAATTAAAGTCAAGGATATGGAATCAGAATTTAGGGAAGTCTGTGATGACCTAAACTGATTACATATACCTTGTGTACAAGTTCTAAGTTCCATAAGTTGGATGGTGATTGGAACTTAGTTATATGCAAAAAGGTGTAATCTAACTTCACAAATAAAAGTTAGATAAAAGAAGTCAGCTGCATTGTGTTTTAAACACAGCAAATTTTGGTTCAGCTGACTGATATGTATTTCAGCAGACTTATGAACCTGCTGATACATATACCTCGATTTATTCAAAATTACATTGGAAGATTACATGGATAAGGACATCTAACAACCTCTGATTCTATCAAATAAATCAATGGTTGAGATTAAAGGGACGTTGGGATGATTCAGGACTTTATCCAATAGATACAAGTCAAAGGATGGACAGATCGCATTCTCATTAAAGCAATCGACCGTATCGATTTATGAACAAAGTGATGAAAGCAAGTCAAATGGGACAAAATCTGAAACGGCTATGTTTGAATTTCAAACATAAGTCACAAGGATTCCTACCTATAAATAGAGGACTCATAATTCAGATACAAGTGATGAACATTGATGAGAATTAAGGATCTATCTTCAGCAATCAGAATTAAATCAAGAAAAACACCCTGCTGAACCTACTGAGCATAAAGCTACTGATCCAGAGAAAATCTTCAAGTATAATCTGTATTCAAGCTACATCAAGTTTACACACTTGAAGACTGCAAGCTGCTGATCATATCATCCTGATCAAACAGCTGCAACTGAATCATTTACTTGATTCAATCTTTCTTTTACAAGAAATCTGTTGAAGACAATGAAGCACATCTGTGTGAAAGACTGTTGTTTGTGGTGGAGCTGGTGAAGAGGCAATCCTACCCTTCAAGGACCAGTGGAAGACTTTGGAGCAAAGAATCCTACTGCTCCTAGTTTTCGCCAGAAGTCATAGCTATTGGTGAAGGACAAACATCTTAGGGGTTTTTGTAACAAATATCTCAAGAATCTCTCTAGTGAATTACCTCCAACATCACAAAGAAGAAGAGTGGACTAACATGATTACACCACCGGAACCACTATAAAATCTCGCCACTTACTTTCTCGCACTTACATTCTCATTTAGTTTATTACACACATCAACCTACTGAATCTAGCAACTGAGTTCACACACATACACTACTGAGCATCTAATACTTGGTATCATATTTAACAACAAGTAATATGGCTTAATTTTTGATATATTTCCGCTGCACAAATTCAGTATATTCAATAGTCAGCAGACTACTGAGTATCAGCAGACTTCTGAAGTATCAGTAGGCTGCTGAAGTTGCTGAGTTTGTTAACTCCAAAAAGTTTTAAGTGTTAAGTTTATTCACCCCCCCTCTAAACTTAACCAAAGCCTTTTCAAGGGACCAACAGTCTTCAACACTATCATATAGCCATGGTACGAAGTTATAACAAGTATAGTCTGAATAGAATCAAGCTCACCGGCAAAGATAAAGATAATTACAAGGTTTACACCCCATACCCTCGCAAATCACCACTATAGCCTTATGGTAATCATATTACTATCCATGTCAGCCTTTCAGGGACATTCCCTATAGGTGAGACAGACTAGGTTCACAACCTGGTTGTCACTGATAGAATCTAATTCAGATATTATGGCTCCTGGCCATATCTCTCAATCTTGCCTTTCAAACATTCCTTCATAAGTCATGAGATATTCATTCTTCAAGATGAACATACCAGCAGCCTTTTCAGGCTTGAGGTTATTCACAGACTTATAGAACTTTTGTGTGCACTGTGCAGTGTTCTACACCTCATCACTATATGGCGCTTGCTCGTGTTCCAATGGTTGAATATCTCCTTGTGGTTCTCAAACTACCTTTGAGATGTAAATTTACTTCCACTGTTTCTTTTGGAAGAAACACTTCCTCTAGAAGACAGCATGTTTGGAGACAAACATTTTGCTCCATGGACAAGTAAATAATATCCAGACATACTAAGCTCCAAGCCTTTCAGACATTGCCTGCTTGCTAGAAGCACGACAACCCTAAATCATCGGCTAAAATGGATTTGATGTTATCGTCTTCCATATCTGATATGGAATTTATTCAACCTTTATTCTTTGGAACTCGGTTAAGTATATGTTTCGTATAAGGGCACTATCCTGAAATGGGTTAAGGGTACTTTGCATGGCTTACGTCACACCTTTTATCATATAAAGTGTAGTTTCCATCTTAGAAACACAATCTGATTGTGTATCCAAAAATGGTATCCTTCAAGGGGGGATCTCATTCCTTTCAGACAACTTCTGAAACACCCTTCAGCTATTAATTAATTCAATCCAATTGAAGATTAATTCCTAAGTAGTTTATGAATCTCATATTCCTACTAGCTCGAACGTTTCGGGCTTTCCGAATTGTTATACTTCACCGAGTACACTTGAATGTTTCTAAAATAGTCAAGGAGAGTAATAAACAATAATATCATTCATGGAATTAATTGTCATAAGCCAACAAACATCAGTATGTTTAGGCTTTAAGCAATTTTCTAGATCTTATAACATTTTCATAAAAGGGTATCTTAGTCATCTTTAGTTAAGATACGTATTACCCATATGATTCATAATCACATGGTTCAGACATCATCAAAATGATATTTGATTACACATTTCTCTTCCAGAGAGACTACGTCTAGAACCACCACAAAATATTAAGGATAATAGCCATACAAATACTTGGTTGAGATCTTTCACCTATATCAACTATATAGTGACATCAATCTAGTATGTTAGATTCAATGACCTTTCAACTTTATTGGAATAACATTTATTCCTTACAATTGAATATGTCTACTAAATCCTAACAAATAACTAAGCTTGTGTTCTTCATAAGAACCGGAACGCAATAACATTTACTTAGCTCCTTTGTCAGTTTACCTGACTCAGAAAACAAAGCCGAAAATGTTGCAATGTTTGCTTCACTTTCGTATCTTTGTGTATTCCGTATTTTAATCTTTCTAATTTAATCATACTCACAAGATATCATATATCTTAGAGTCGACTTTGAACTTAGATAAATTTATCTCAACACACTTGCCTAGAATAGAGACTTCGATAAAATCATTTTACAGCGTTTCACACAAATATAGAGCATAACTATTCTTGAAACATAAGGTAGATTGAGACACTTGAAAAAATATAACTCAAAAGGTTGTTATTGGGAAAAAGATATACCTCAAATATTAACATTTGAAAACTATGCATTAAAAGACATTTCACAAAGGATTCGCAAAGAAATGTCGTTTAGACATAGTTTTCAAATTAATATTTCTTGTCACATATATTTTATCAAACAACTACCTTTTTGGTGTTTGGTAGGTAGCATGAAGGATGGGAGTTGTGTATGGTGATTAGTGACGGATCCAGGAAAATGGGTCAGCGGCGTCCAAAAATGTTTTTTTTTTTTTTGAAAATCAAAAATGTTTTTAAGAGTAAAAAAAATTAGCGGGGTTCATAAATTTTTTCTATAAGTAAAACTTAACATTTTCTTTGTTTTAGCAGTGTCCGTGGACCCCGTTGTTATACATGTAGATCCGCCTCTGATGGTGATGGAGCGGACTTGACGAACGTGAAGCGGAATGAGCGAATCAAGTCGATAATTCGTGAAGAAGATTGTATTAAATATCATTTCGAGCTGATTATTGAAGAAATAATAAGCATTGGGCCAGAAGATAAGAGATTCAAGCTAAATGGGACAGCCGGACCTGTCGATGGTTTTATGGCCCAAAAATCACTTAAACCATACCTTAAGTCGGCTTATCATCCAAGGAAGCATTATAAATAGTGGGCAACAACTCTTTTTCTTACAATTCAAGAAAAAATCATAAAAACAAGAAAACTCTTTTTCTTACAATTCACAAACACTTTTCAAGTTTTCTTTTTGTCTTTTGGTGTCAAGGATTGGATGAAGGCGTATTGCAGAATTTTTATTCAAAAAATTTGCAGATATATTTGTGATTGAGGTAACCCTAGCTTATATGTGTGGTTGTTATTTCATTTTCATGATGAACTGCTTTTCTTTATCCAAGATTAATGAGTAATACGTTCTCAACCAGATCATGCGATACTTAAATTCGGACCTAGTTTGGTATATAGTTGTTTCGTTGATTGATTGACTATATCAGGACAAATTAAGACTGTCGAACCCTCGGTAGGTGTTGCTATCGGTGGTTTGACAGACCCGAACCTATTTCTGATCGTTCTGCTTGTTTTACTTCAAAGTATTAGATTTAATCGGGAGTGTAATAAAACCTAATCACTTTTAAGCACTAATTCATATATTATTCTCAAGGACTTGTTTAAGGTGTAGGAATTGATAAGAAAACAGATACTTAGATCACTTTAGACCAATGAGTCCGTTTAAAGTAGATGCCTTATTGAGGTTTTTCTTATTCATAGAGATGAAGGTTGAATCTTTTTTCCTTTATAGGAAAAGTCATTTCCATAGATCTTATTTGATGCATGTTTGCTACTGAGACATGGTCCATTCACGATAAGTCTTTTAGCACCACATAGTTCGTTCTTTGTCCCGTTCACGGAGATGTTCGAAACACCAGGGGAATGTAACCATTAAAATCAGTAGAATCTGAATTAGTAAGTTCACTCAACGAGCAATTCACCTACTAGACTAGGGGAGATTAGCTTGAGCATGGTCATGTTAGCTTTTCCTTCATTCACATCTTAAATTCCAATTGATGGTGTGTTCTAGAACCTATAGTAAATAGTTACTTTCAGTTTACAATTTGTCATCACCACCTTTGTGTATGGTTGATTTAATTTTATTGAGGAAATCTTTCAGTCACTTACCGTCTTTGTGGGATCGATTCTTGCTCGCTACACTAGGCTGTGATAGACCTAGTTCTCTTGCTAGTATACATTTGTTACACGCGGTCACCCGGCATGGGCTTTGGTCAATATTGGGCTTCTACCAGCATGGCTCATCTTCTGCAAGCCGCATGTCACTCTTATATCAATCAACATACATGACGCATGTCGTCCTATGTCCAACATGCCACAAGTCGCCCCCATATATCCTATGGTCAACATGATGAAGGGCGTCTACAGTCTCATATTGCCGACATGGTGCATGTCACATCGGTCTTCTATATCTAATATGAAATTGGTCATTGTCGGTCTCATACAACCATTACCTTCACTAAGGGATCCGGACTTTACGCCACGAGCTATAACTGCTCCGTAATGGCATCACAACTGCTCCGAGACTCACACTCCACTACTTTAATACATGGTGAACATTCTTGACCACCACTTCAATGCGCGCTAATGCACTATCCCACGATGTAGTACTATATAAATGAGTCATCTTCCTCATTTGCAAGGTATAAAATATTATACGCTTGCGACAAATTCAGTCAACAATTTCTAGCTTATATTAGGCAAGCTCTAGGACCTTTGAATCCGCTTTGTTTGTTTCGCAGGTCCACTTAAAAGGCTCGTTGGATCATATCTCAAAAGGTCCGATTACTCTATTCAATATTCAATTTTATACCCGACAATATTCGATATCGTCAATTTCTAAAATGACTTATATTATCCAACATACAAAAAGAGGTGAAGTAACTAATATTCTGAGACATAAATAGTACTATATATAAAAATTAATAATTATTAAATCAAAAAGTGGATATTTGTTTATAAGGACTAGTTTTAAGATTTTACTAGGTACTACCTTCGGTCTAAAATATAAGTCATCCTAGAATTTTCACATTGATTAAGAAAGTAGTTAAATGTAATTAATATAGGGATAAAATGTCTAATACACCCCTTGACTATCATAAATGCAACAATTGTGGAGTAAATAAAAGTAATTGGATTGATATAAATTAAGGGTAAGATAAGGAAAAATGTTTATTAATGCTCTCTTGGTATTGTGAATGACTTATATTATGGGACCAAATGAAAAAAGCTAGGATGACTTATATTTTGGACCGGAGGTATTATTTAGGACACCAAAAAAGATAACACATTCTATTTACCTTTCCTATATTACCCTTATGCAATAGCATTAATTTCACGGGAAAAAAAGGTTCCCGTAGCCACCCATCTTCTTCCCCCCCCCCACCCCCACCCCGGGGGTTCGGGACCCTTGTCGAAATACCACTTTTGTTGAATGGTAATTGTTGGACTACCACTCTATTTGTCAAAATACCACTCCGTTTTTCGCGTTTCCATTGTTTCCGGCAGCCTTATAAACCCTAATTGGGAAGGGGAACCCCAATAGAGGATTTGTGTATCTTAAAATCGTGCACATTCATGAAAAAAATCCCTGGATATGAACGAAAATTGTGAACCAAAATTGACTTAAAGTGGTATATTAACAAATAGTACACAGAATTGGTGGTATATTGAAAAAAATCCGGGTTCTTCGCCCACCTTCTTCTTTTCCGTCTTTTATGTTCCATTTTTTTTAGGTTAAAGGTTGTAAAGGACTGTTTTTTATCTAAAATGAGGAAAAAGGACAAGAAAAAAAGATAGTGGTTGAGAAGGACAAAAACGCGCATGTTACTACATGTGTTACTCATGTTGCTACAACCAAATGTAGTAACATGCGCGTTTTTGTCCTTCTCAACCATTATTTTTTTCTTTTTTTTTACCATTTTCAGATCTTATTTTCATTCTTCCTACTTCTCCCCATTTTTTTTTTACCTTTTTCTTCTTCCTCCCCCTTCTTCTTCCCATTCCTTTTTGTTCCAGTTTTTTTTTTTGGTTGCTTCCCCCACCTTCTTCCGATCGTACACTGCTCCTTCGAAAAGTAGGTTGAATATATGAAGTTTCCTGTCTAATTTTGAAAGTCCTGCAGTTTCTTTTGTCTTTGGGATATCTGATGTGATGTCTGGAAAATGCGTGCGCCTTGATTTGTTTTCCATATTGATGGTGTGAGCTGATTCCTCTTTTTATTATTATAGGTTGAGGACAAAGAATTTGGAGAATTACGTGCAGCCATGTTCTGCTACCAACTGCATTCGGTGTTCTCAGATGTTTATTTGTTTCAGTTTAGTAATAGCTCGATGGTTCCATTCATGGAGATGGTTAATTTGTGGCTCGATGCATTAGTGCATTAAGCATTTTATTCTTCTGAATTCATTCATTGTATTGTGCTTTGATAAAGAGCTTTCCCATTTTCAAGCAGCTGCCAATTATTATAAGGGGTGTTCACGGTTCGGCACGGTTAATGGCCGTAACCGAAACCGATTGAACCGAAAATTTCGGTTATTACATATTGTTGAAATAGTGTCATAAACTCAATCGAGTTGGTTTTCATTTCTTTATATTTATACATATAATAAATGTCTTTTCTGTTATTATATATTTGTTCTATTAACGAACCAATTATGACATTGCATATATAATAATGTCCCTAGTGTCAAACTGTGAAAGAGAAATCATAATAGTGATTGTGGTTGATGAGATCTCGACTCACTTTAACTGGTTTGATACTTAAATGTCTCTAGTCGTATGTAATATTAAATATCACATTAATAGTACGGTTAGACTAGCACGTATTAGATGTCTTCTGTCTTTTGAAGATAGAGATATATATCACCTATCAAAGTGTATAGACACTTGGACTGTACGTGGAGGTGTATTAGAGACTACATGCGTTAGATTTTTGTCGCACTATGTGGCGGTTGTGTAATTATCATAAGACCGGAGTGTTCTTGTCATCACAGTGGGGATTGGACATACTTTGTCACTATTGAGGTTTCCCCTAGCCATGGGACGATCATACGGTAGTGACTGGGTGTGATACTAAAGTCACTACATCATCACACATGTTTGATCGATAATGCACAGTAAAACACTCGAGAAGGAGGGTTGAATAGAGTGTGGGAGTTTATTGCTACTTTTTTGATTTATATTCAAATATAGCACGTAGGAGCAAATTAATACAAGTTAATTACACAATTACTAATTTTATCAAACCGGAAGCTATTTAATAAAACTATTCGATTGTGTACGAACCTAAATGATCAAGATTGCTTCTAAGTGTGATTATGAAAACGGATCAGGTTCAGCCATGATTCAAACAAAATTGCAGGAAACAGCAAGGTAGATAAGATGTAAAATAAACAAATTTAAGTCCAGATCAAATTCAGAAATCAACAGGATTAGCGGTTCTTACAAAAAGGTTTATACAATACTTTACAAATGCAGAATCCGATAAAAGATAAATTACACACAAGTGCTCTATTACAGATTGTTCAGAAAAACAGAATACAACAAGTAACAGAGCCAACACTACACTGACCAATCAGTGGGGTTCTAAGACCATTGTTCTATCAGATTCAATGAATCGCGGTGTTCACTGCATCGGGGTGGTCAATGAATCGACGTGGTCACTGCATTACGGTGGTGAATGCATCGCGATGGCCACAGCATCGCGGTGGTCACTACATCGCGGTGTCTCTGCATCACGGTGTCTCTACATCGTGTCGATTTTTATGAAGAAAATTTCCATTTTCAGCAATTAAGTCGAAAAATATCAAATGAGATATTAGAATAAAAAGGACGAAAAAATATGAATTATAGTGAAAGAATTACAATGATCGGAATTTTTATCAAAAAATATAACCGTTTGAAATATTGGGTAAGAGAGAGAAAATAACAAATTTGTTTCTTTTTATTTTCCAAGAAAGAAAATAACAATTTTGCATCGCGGTGGTTACTGCATCGAGGTGGTCACTGCATCGGGATGGTCACTGCATCGCGATTGTGAATGCATCAGGGTGGTGAATGCATCATGGTGGTCAATACATCGCGGTGGTCACTGCAGTGGGGTGGCCAATGCATCCGGTGGCCAATGCATCGCGGTGGTCAATGCGTCGGAGTGGCCACTGCATCGCGGTGGCCAATGCATCGCGGTGGTCACTGCATCGGGGTGGCCATTGCATCGCGGTGGTTAATGCATCGCGGTGGTCACTGCATCGGGGTGGTCACTGCGTCATGGTGGTCAATGAATTGCTGTGGTCACTGCGTCAGGGTGGTCACTACATCACGGTGGTCAATGTGTCGACGGTGGTCAATGCGTCGACGGTGGTCACTGCATGGAGTTGGTCACTGCATGGAGGTCGTCAATGCATTGCGGTAGTCACTGCATCGAGGTGGTCAATGCATCCCGATGGTCAATGCATCCCGATTATCAAAGCATCGTGGTGGTCACTGTATCAGGGTGATCTCTACATCACGGTAGTAATTGCATCGCTGTGGTCACCAGAAAAAAAAACTTTTTAATATCTAGAAAATAAAAAATAAAAAAAACACAACTTTCAACACCTTCTTTATATTTGTTTGCTCCCGAGGTTTCATCGCCTGCTTTATATTTATTAATTGAGGGTAGATCGGTCCATGTACTAATTTTATGTCTTTATAACCAACGAAAAGTTAAGTGTGTCATATTTGCCTAATTAAGTCTAATATGTGTATTTTTGGACCCTTGCCCCATCAAAAAATTGATGCAGAAATGTAGGGGTGTTCAACATTTTCTAAAACCGAATCAAACCGATACAAACCGAACCGTTTAGATGGTTTTTAAAACTATGAAAACCGAACCGACCAAGAACCGAACCAAACCGACTTGAATTGGTTTGGTTTTGGTTTTTAAAAGTCAAAACCGAAACACCGAACCAAACCGACATATAATATAATTAAAATATGAACCGTGAACACCCCTACCGAAATGGATGAATTTGGTCTAACCATAAAGTACACACGAAAACTTCATGCCTATAAACAGAAAGACTATCGGCGTTTGTGTTCGTTTCCAATGTAGTTGGAACGGGTGAGCAAAAAAATCGAAAAACCAATCCGAACCGAAAACCAGCCCAAACAAAACCAAAAAAACCAAACCAGTAACAAACCGAATGAATCGGTTTGGTTTGAAACCAAACCGAATAATACTTGTTTGTATTTGGTTATTTTTATTTTATCCCAACCCAACCCGAACCCAAACCGAAATCATTAAGACAAAAAGACGTATTTTTGTTATTGATATATAAACTTATCATATAACCTGAACCCAACCCATTCCATTCATCATTAATCAAATATATCGGCACCTCTTCTTTCTCTGCTCCATTTCAGATTCCATTATGATCGTTTGCCTCATACACTATGTTAGTAACCATTCTAATTTGCTATTATCATCAGTTAATATGCTTTTTCCCCTCTTAGTAATTATATTGTAGTTTTACATCAATGAATTCTTAATCCTGAATGTTTTCTTCTTTGCTTAATCTATCGAGTCTTTGGGTAAAACAAATGGTGACCATATAATATAAAAGAGATGTGTTTCTTCTTTCAGTTATTGCGTATTATTTTTCTCATCCTTTGTTGCAGCTGATTATTTTAATCCATTGTTGTAAAGCATAACTTTGTTCAAGTATCTATGGGTGAATGTTTTGTTTTGCAAATTGGTTTTCAAAGTTCCAAATGATTAGATATTGTCTTGAATCATTACACTTTTGTACTCATTTTTTTCATGGATAACGTTGCTCCCTGTCACATCTTCTGATCTTTTTGTTTTCATGTCCGGTCTATTATGTTTTGTAAAATAATCATGCATCATATATTCTACATATCGTTTCAACTAAATACATGAAAGAATAACAACATTTGCACCAAATATGTTTTTTGTACACGTACACTTTAGATTTAAAAATGAAGATGAAATTGCTTGTTTGTCATAAAAATATCGCTTTTAAAAAACAAGGAATGCCAAAACCGAACACAAATCGAAACCGGTTCGAACCAAATCATTGGGGTTGAATTTAGTTTGATTTTGTTTGAGATACAAAGTATAGTCCCTAAACCAACATCGTGTTTTCCAAACCGAACCAGCCCAAACCAATCTATGATCACCCTTAATCGGAAGGGCTAGGTTTCTAGCTTGGCAAATTGAAGATTGGAGTTCTATTTGTTTTTGCTCTTTTTATAATGCTCGTACAGTCAACTATGCTTTGCCGTCCGACTATGTTAATAGGAAGATCATTTTCCTAAAATTTGTGAAATAAATAAATATGTAAAAATTGTACACAAAGCTCCGGTGAAAAGGCTACCGGAAGCACGGGTAACCTGCTCCTACGATTTTCCTTTTACTTCCTCAATTTCCACTAATTTTACAACACATGGCTTGTTCCCTTCTCGATTCACATGCCTCCTCCTCCCGTTTACCCATCACTAATTCCACATCTTCGCCTCTACCGCTGAACCCCAGCAAAATAATGCCTGAAGTCCCGCCTGAAATCGTCGCCGATATCCTATGCCGTCTTCCGGCCAGACCCCTTATGCGCTTCCGCTGCGTTTCCAGGCGGTGGTGTTGTTTGATTGACAGCCACGATTTCATCAAAATGCATTTCAATCAGGCCCATAAGTCCTCCCGCTCTTACAAGCTCATCCTTGGATTTTTGGGTACTTCTTATATCAATTTTCGTTCACCCGATCGTGCTTATCCCCTTTATCCCCCATTTTCCGCATCTGATGTCTCCAATTCTGTCAACGGTTTGATTCTTGTGTCAAGCCATAACGATTCCCCTTCTGTAATTTGGAACCCTTTTACCAGAAAGTACAGAACTGTACCCAAATCCCTTGTTGAATTTCCTGACGGAATTGAAATCACGAGTGATTATACAAGGTACGGTTTTGGATATGATTCTGTAAACGATGATTACAAAGTTTTGAGGGCTGTGGAATTTAGGAACACCGATTTTCAATGGATTGGTACTGAGGCTAAAGTTTACAGTTTGAAATCCAATTCTTGGAGGAAAATAAACAATTACCCTCAACCCCTTCCCCGCTCTAGATCGTGGGGTATCCATGTAAATGGGGCTCTACATAACGTGATCCCCGCTGAAATTCTGGGTTTTGATTTAGCTACAGAGAAATTTTATCGCATTCCCCTGCCTGAGTGTAAGCTTGTTGGGTTTTCTGTGGCTGTAGTTGGTTTGGGGGGTTGTCTTTGCTTAACGATCACAAAGAAGCGGACAACTGATATTTGGGTTATGAAAGAGTATGGAGTGAAAGAATCGTGGACTAAACTGCTTTCTGTTGCTCCACCACGTATTGATCTTCATATGAGTGTGTTTCCAATTGCTTATTCGGATGATGGTAATGAAGTTCTTTTGAATTTGAATGAAGAGAGATTGGTCTGGTTTGATTTGAAGATGAAAACCATGAAAGAAATTAATGTGCAAGGTTTACCTTTTCGGTTTCATGCTGAGTTATGTGTTGAGACGCTTATTTCACCTGATGGTTTTCGTGAAGGGGATCAAAGCAAGAAACCTGATGTGCAAGAGAAGAAATGTGTGAAGAAGACTAGGAGAAAAAGGTAATATTATGGTGTACTACCTATGGTGATGAGTGTAGCTCTTTTTGGCTTCCATATTTCTTGTCTTTGCATTGACTTTTTGCTGATCAGACATTGCATTGGTGTCAATTTGTATATGGTGCTTAACTAATCTCTGTTTAAGCTTTCCTTCTGTTCATTTTATAGTTTCTAGACCTTGGTCAAGCGGCTGAGATCGCTGTTTGTTTGATGAAGAAAAGAGAAGTCAGAAAATGACTTGTATTCTGACAAATGAGTATAGTCAGAATTGATTTGTATTGTATGAGGTAGAAGGACCACATCTGCATATTCCTTAGTTCTCAGTTCTTGTAGAATTCCCATTCTTGTCTGCTCATATCTCTATATGCATCTTTGCCTGCTTCCGGTTAGCAAGAGCTGCTTCGTCTAAAAGAAGTTCTTTATTTAATCACTGCCACTCTATTGAAACAGTTTTTTGATAGGGGTGATCATTGTCCTCTTTAGTGTGAATATAATGCCTGAAGCTTTGAATCCTACCTCTGAGATTTTGGATGAGCGTTGGTAAATATTGATTGATGGTAATTGAAATTTACCTTTGAGTATCACTTTGTCATTTGCAAATATGGGTACTTCTGAAAGTCTGGAATAATATCTCTGAAGGCTTCATTTTTGAAGTAGTTGATCACTTTGAGATTCATTCATGTATATGTGGACTTCTGAGTGTTTGTAACACCTTTGAAGGCTTAGTTTTTTCAGTTATCTTGCACAATAATTCTCTATTATTGATGAAGTTGTTGGTTATTATGCTCAAAGTAAGAATTTGTTTCCTTTTGTGTGTTTTAAATATTAATGTATAAATTACTCATTGTTAACTGCTTAAATTACGCATCTTAAGTTCTTAACAACTCAAACTCTTACAGGAGATTGTAAATAAAAAACGTTCAATGTCTTTGTAATCTTATAATTGTAGCCAAGTGCAACAGTTGTTTAGACGTACTTAGCCATGTATTTCTCTTTATTTATGCCTATTTATATGGTTTCTTCATGCCGGGAAAAGTAACCTGAAGTTCATGTTGCAACATGTTTTGTGCTTTCTGCGTAAATAGTTGTCGCTCTTTTCTTCGTTGGTTTTGTTCTTATCTATTGGACGATATTGTTATCTATGCGTGCCCATTTGTTTTCAGGAATGATTTTCTTTCAGAGGGATTCAAGCTGGTACTATGAAATAACATAAGGTAAGTTGTCGTACTGTCTGATGGTTACTTTTGCTCTTTGCAACGGTTGTTTCGAGGCGTGTGTACACCAAAATCTTCATTTTTTTATTTTTTACAGAAGTGATATATATCAAATACAGTGGACTGCTTGCACGAAGCAGGATGGGCATTAGCTTTAGGACTTGGGCAAGTTTCAGGGGCTTGCGTATAAGTCAAACTATATATATATGTACTGCTCTGCTATCTTCATTTGTCCTATTTACACCAGCTAATCTGCAACAATGAACTGAAGAAACAGATCAATTATGTTTTCAAATGTTTGAAGTTTTCAATAATGCTTTCATACACTTTGAGTGCAAAGATAGTAGTGTGCAAGTGTGTGCAGACAGGTGTGTTAACTGTTTCATATTCATCCATTTAGTGTTGTAAGATTATTGTTATGACAGCTTGTAACACAACAAATTTATACCATGCAGACATTTCGCTTTATGAATTGTAGAATGTTATATACCCTGTCATCGAATCGTAACCGAGCGTGATAGCAGATTTGATTAACAAATTGTCTTTGGGTTTCCGCTATTTTTATTAGCCAGCGATTTGTGATTTATCTTTGCATAACGCTGTCGGCAGCTGCTGTTGCTGCTAAAATGCAAGAAGAAATTACAGCATGGAAAGAAGGAATCTAGGAAGCAAGGGAAAGAACCAGGAAGCAAGGACAGTTTAAGTTGGGTGACGTGTGTCGTGTCCGACACTTATCCGACACAACACGTCTCCGACACGTGTCTGTTGATTAAATTAATATTAGGCGGTTTCTATTGGCATCACGTTTTTACTTCAGTTGACATATTACTTCACACACTCTTAAAATTACTTTTGGCACTACCATAATATTTTTATCATTATTGTGCAACATAACGTATCTGTCACTGACGTTTGTATTCGGTACGGGCGTTACCGGCACTGACGTTTGTTTTCGGTATGGGTTTCACTGGTACTGACGTTGGTTTTCAATGCACTGTCAGTAGCATTGATATTATAGTACTTATAAATGTATCATTGGTGAAAAACGTCAGACCCACTGACGTTGTTAACGAAACAAAACGTCAGTGGCACTAACGCGCGTACCGTGTTGCCGAAAAACAATTTGGGGTGGTGGTGAAGTAAATGAAAAATAATTTAAAAAAAACGGTGTCAGTAGTAAATTCATGGTCCCGATGAAAGCTGGCTAATATTATTGAAAATTTTTCTTCATAAAAAATATTATTGAAAATTTTAATATACGACACGCTATCGACACTAAATTTTTTTTCAATTTTGTTTTTTTTTTCTATTTATTTATGTTTTCTTAAATAAAAATGTTAAAATAAATGATTTTCAACATCGATTATAATTTAATAAATAATAGCGTATTTAGTTTTTTAGTTTTCTTTTTCCGGATATGAATGCTTTTACATACTTGCCACAAGTGGGGCTCGAACCTGCGTTTTTGTCGCAGATATATTTAAAATAAACCATTAGATTTGGTATGCCTCATTGGCATATGGCGTGCGTAAAACTCTTTAAATTAATACTTCAGTGAAATTAATAAACTCTCTAAAAATAATAAATTTGTCTCATCCCGACTTGGGCCAATGTAAAAATTGAAAAACTCGATAAAATAATAAGATAATAATTTTTCTAGATCCCTTTATAATTTTCATCCCAAGAAAATCATAAATTAATAATTCATAAAACCGAAAAAATATATTACACTCTATCAAATATGATTTAATAGCTTATCTATTTTCCTTTAAAGCCTGCTCATTTTGTTTCATCTCTAACTTTTCTTATCAGATTCTAACTTTTTTATATACGCCAAACGCGCTTAGAATACATTGAACACATTTGTTCCTTTTGTTTACATTTAGTACTTCAAAAGTCATTAATAGTGCTAAGCTTGGAGTCCCAAGGTTCGCTGCAAAGTAATTCTAAGAGGCATAGACTAATTTGCCTTTTTGTTTGGTATGCATAATTACGTAGTTTATACGGAAATATGAATTATACGTTGAATCGGTTAAAAACTCTTTAAATTAATAATTATTAATTTATCGATAAATTAATAACTCTTTAAATTAATAAATTTCTCCGGTCCCGACATTATTAATTTATAGAGTTTCTACTGTATTTAGTTTTGGGTGAAGGGGGCTAAAGTCAACTTTTTAATACGAAATAAATAAATAGGACACACCATTTGAAAAAGTTGAAAAGATGACAAATAATATTCAATAGATAAAAATACCCTTACTTATAATAATAATAAAAAAAGACGCGTTGCCCATTCCATTCAGCTCGGCATCGCTCCAATTTTTTATGGAGAATTAGGAATAATGACAGGTTTTGGAATATTTTTGAATCACATGACAACCATATATTTTTTTTATAGGAAAAATGACAACTTTTATATTTTTTATAACCTCAATGACAAAACAAAAATAAAATAAACTAAAAAAAATAGAACTCACTCGCGTACCTAGGCTGCTCCAGGTTTTTTTTGTTTTTTGTTTTTCCTCTTTCCTCCTCGATTTTTGAACGCTTATATATTTTGATTTAGAGATCCAAACGCGATAAAAATTTCACTGAATTTTTTAATTTTTGATGCTCTTTGTTTTGAGACTTGGTTCGATATAATTACATCGTTTTACTTGAGATTCACTGTCACCGAGAGATCTCCCCAATAATCGCAAATCGTCAGCCTACTGCTAAGAGATTCTTTAACCACGAAATCAACCATTTTACCGGCTTTGAATATCGATAATGAATTTTGTACAATAGTGAATTTCGACATCGAATTTTCTGAAATCATGTCGGAATATGTTGAATGTGGTATCAAAATAAATAGAATGAAAAATAAAAAGAATTTTCAAAATTGGAGTTATAAATTGAAAGATATGAGTGTTTAAAAAAGATGGATGAGAGAGAAATTGTGTTGGAATTTTTTTTTTGGGACCTGTTTTTGAAACTTTTACATAAACAACTTTGCTCGTTCAGCGTTGTTCATTTAGTGAGGGTTTTTTTTTATTAAACAACCGTAACTTTTGATTTAAAACAACGATCATCAAAACTCTTTCACGAAAGTTCATATTTTTTTCCTTTTATTTTGATATCTCATATGATATCCTTTCGACGTAATATTTGAAATTTGAATTGGATTAATGCAGTGTTTACACCAAATGTGCTGTGGAGATATAAATTTTTTTTTTTCCTATCATCAAAAGGTGAAATTTATTTTGTAAAAGGTGTCCGTTCGGTGCGAGAAGAAGATAAAATAATAGTATAAAATACGGATGGCATAAAATATGATAGTATTAATTAAGTACGTAGTATGAACGTATGGATAACATAAAATATGCCTAGTCTAAAATCACTGCTAAAATCAATATTTTGTTTAGCGGCGTATCAGAATATCATAACCACCACTATCCGAATGTCTTCTCACTTAAACCCCTTCCACCGTCACGCTAACGCTGCTGTTGTCACTGGCAAACGCAAGTTCGAAGATTGTTATGCCGTCTCCGGCAACTCTAATTCCGATTTCTCCTCCGACCACCATCCCGCCGCCACCAGAATGCGTAAAGAACAGTTCACCTCTTCATCTTCATCTTCCTCTGTGCGTCATCACCCTACGCACACCACCTCCCAATCAGCAGACCACTCGAATGGCTCCCCTTCCAGGCTCCAGCTGTTGATTCGTTTGTTTCCAGTTAGCAACACCCTGGTGATTCAGGCCGATCCTTCTGATTCCGTCGCCGCTGTTCATGAGAAGATCAATTCAGTCACTAGGCTACCGGTCTATGATCAGCGTTTAATTTATGGAGGGAGACAGCTTTCCCATGAACAGTCTTTACGTGAATGCCGTGTCGAAAGTGGCGCCAGCTTGCAATTGGTTGCGCGAGTGAGGAGTACTAGGCATCCGCAGACATGGATTCTTGTTAACGACATGGTATCACAAATTTATTACCTGTGTAAGGGAGGTCTGCCTGGGTCCTACTCGCATACAATCAAGTCTCGACTCTCCGAGTTCATCGTCTCAACTCCACCAGGAGAAGACCCAGAGCTAACTGCAGGTCATCTGCAGATTTTTCTATCTGCTTGCGTTCCTGCTGCTCTGGTAATGCTTTATATGTCTCCTGTAGAAAGTAATAAAAATTGCGCTGATGATTGTATCAAGTATTTTGTCAAAATTTGTAAGGCAACTCTACTTAAATCGTTGCACAATCAATACTCCGTGATTTTGTTTCAGTTTTCTCAATTGTTAAGAAGTGCAGTTGGGAGTGATAATCTTTTATATGGTCTTTGCCGGGGTTGTTTAGGGTTAATGGCAGAGTCTGCCCAAATCGGCGATGAATGTAGTGTTTCTGTTGGTTCTCTTGCATTTCCTGAGGTTTTTCCGTTTCTTAGTGAATTAGCGAATGGGTTATCACAAAGGCTGGTCTCATTTGTAGGGTCTGATATACCCCCAGAGAGATTTTCAAGCGATGTGAATGATTTTATTGCATTTTCGTCTATCATAAGAAAAGCCATTTCTGTTCAGCTTGGTCATAGATTTTTAACTACAATAACATTATACAAAGAGGATAATAGAAGAGGTGGATGGCGAGATGATGCTTTGCAGTACAAGGATGAGATTCAGTCTTTACATTGTATTTTTGTTGATTTGTTGGAGAAGATGGATGTCTGTTTAAATGAAATAGAGGTCCAGTTGAACGGTGGAAATGGTGAGCATCTCCTTCTTGAACGGTGGCAGTTGCTGCAGTATCTCACGATTTTGAAAGAATTAAACAATATTTCGAAATTGTATACTGGTGCAGAGGATACATTTTGGATGCATATGAAGCAAAGAAAAAGTGCTGTGTGCTTCTTAATTGTCCGTTGTGCAAAGAGGACTGAAGATCATGAATGGATTCTTGAACATAAGGAAGTCACAAATTTTGAGGCAAGAAGACATTTGGCATTGATGTTGCTACCCGAGGTGAAGGATGACTATGAAGAGTTGCATGAGATGCTTATTGACAGGTCACATTTGTTGGTGGAATCGTTCGAGTATATTGCTCATGCCAAATCTAGTTCACTGCAGAGTGGGTTGTTTATGGAATTCAAGAATGAGGAAGCCACAGGCCCTGGTGTCTTGCGGGAGTGGTTTTCCTTAGTTTTTCAAGCAATCTTCAATCCTCAAAATGCATTGTTTGTTGCTTGTCCAAATGATCTTAGAAGGTTCTTGCCAAATCCATGTAAGTCTTTCTAAGGCCTTTTTGTTTTACTAATGTTGGTTCATTTTTGAAACTCTTCTATGTCTCTTTTTGCTCTTAACCTGGTGATGTGTATTGTATTGCCACATCAAACAAGTGGCTATTCTGTTGTTGGAGGAACTGTCCGGTTCCTATTAATGTTACCTGTAACAAGATTGAGCCAAACATTCTAAATCCTTCGTTGGGAGCGAAATAGAGCAATTGGTTAGAGTTTGTTGTTTTGTTTTTTTTGCTCATAAGGACTTAAATTGTTAAGCTGCATCGTGGTAAAAAGTTTAGTCTCACCCTCTAAGATGGCGCTCTTCGTTTTTTAGATTTTAGAGTTACGGATGTGGAAGATGGTGAGTGGGTCTGTATATAACATGGATGCCTTGGAGTTGGGATACTATCTATCATGTTGGGGGGTGGGAGTTTGAAGTGGCACTAGCAGGCATTTATGGAGTCATATAGTAGCTTGGTGTTGGTTTGTGACAAAAGACATTGCAGGATCTTAATTTTTATTTTCTTACGTTTTAATAAGAAAGATCTAAATATTTTGAATCTACTGTGGTAAAATAAAGATTTTCCAGGGAGAATTAGCTGCTGCTATTTATGAAATATGGGAGAGTTTAGACTTTAGAAAGTCAAGGAAGTGCTCCACAATATGAGATTCTATGAAGGATCATGGAGGAGGATAGGGGGGGTTGTAAACTTTAGTAGATGACATAATGGGTGGTGAGGGAATTTCTTTTTTGGTGTAAGTACCAACCTTTGAAGGACGTACTTCTTCCGGTTGAAGGAAATTCTTGATAATTTACCAACAAAGAAAAGAAAAAAAAAAGAATGGTAACAAACTCCTGAATTTGCTGAGGAGATTGGTTAATCCTAAAAAATCAACTGCTAATCCTTAAAGTTGGGGGCCTGAGTGTGTAGCCAGAAATAGAATTTCAAAGCAAAATGAGGTTTTCTATCTTCCACAATGGCAGCTCTAGATCTTTAATTAATTAGATACTGTTTGTAAACTGTAATGTTTAGTAGAGGACATAATGGTTGATGATGGTAAATTTTTTGAATTTCTTTTCTAGTGTAAGTCAGCCTATGTAAGATATACTTCTTCCAGTTGAAGGAAATTATTGATGATTGAATGGTAACAACTGCTTGAATTTGCTGAGGAGATTGGGCAATCCTAAAAAATCATCCGCTAATCCATACAAGTGTGTCTGTGTGTGTGTGCCTCTGTGTGTGTGTGTGTGTGGGGGGGGTTTGTAGTCAGAAAGACAACTGCCAAGCAAAATGAGGCTTTTTATCTTCCACAATTGCAGCTCAAAATCCTAAAGAGCCAACCGAATCGATGACAGCTGGTCTTGCCTTCCTGCTCCTACAGCTCCCACAATATCCTATTCACAATTTTTTTGTCTCCATACCTCTTGGGCGACTGCATAGGGCATTACTGTTCTTAAGGGCAAATTTTGAAAATATCACGCTTCAAGTTCTGCGTGGAAGTAAGACATTATCGTTGTCCTCATCACGTCTCCTGCACATAAGAAGAGCAGCAGCTCTGGTGTCCCTTCATACATCTCTGTGGTATTTCCTTGCCTTTTCTCTTTATCAGCTGCAAGTCATGTAATGAGTTAGCTGTAAAGCATTTTTGTTTTCCATTTCTCTCTGTTCCTTTCTATTCCGGCAGACATAGAGTCATAGAAGTCTTTGAGGATCTCGAGCCCACTAATTGCCCTGCCAAATACTATATTCCCGTATCTATATGTAGTAAGAAATATGCTTCCAGAAAGCCACATGTTAGCCTTATTGTTACAAATGCATCCTCTCTAATTTGTTTTGTTGTCAGTCCATGAGATTCACTCTTGTATTTGAAAGATACTAGTCATCTCCACAAAGCCCCTAACCACACCCCCCCCTTCTCATGATCTAATCTCCACAACCATGTGCCGAAGATTGCCTCTTATTCCATCTAGATAAATTGGAGCCTTCTACCAGTATATATGAAATATGCTGCTGGAAGAAACCAGGTATTGATGTGCTTTATGCTTGCACATGCCCCTTGCCTGGAAGATGCTAATCTCCTCGACAAAGCTACCCTTTCAAAAGCAGTTCTCCATAACCTCCTTAAGCCTTTTCTGTGAGCAGAAATATGAAAATCTGGTCGCTCTCAGTTTATCCTAAGCCAGAAATACGGAGTGCCTACTTCCTACGAGTGTTTACATCCTGCTACTATTTCCTAGAAGTGACCATCTTGCAGCAACATGTTCAAAATTTGGCAGGTAACTTCCCTGTCCATACTGATCTCTCTAGGCAAATCTCTGTAACATCCTGCTACTATTTCCTAGAAGTGACCATCTTGCAATGTTCAAAATTTGGCAGGTAACTTCCCTGTCCATACTGATCTCTCTAGGCATTTCCAAATATAATTGGATTGAAGTGTTAGAATTGATCAGTGTAGATAGAAGGTTCTAGATGGCTAGGTCATTGTTTTTGTAATTGTAATACATATACGTGTATTGTACTTAATGTACTATGTCTCAATGAAGTACATTATTCTCACTTTTACTTGTTACCAGGACGGGTCTATTAGCATTTGCCGCTGCTGTTCTTTAGCTAGCAATATTTCTTTCTTCTCTGTTAGAATCTTTCTTTGTCTAGGTGTTCAGATTGGTGTGTTCAGATTGGTGTTGCATGGTGACAGTTCTCTGGTCTTTGTGATTTTCGTTTGTCTCTATTCAATCTCATTTCTACATTTTGTTTTCGTTTCCATTTGTGCCTTGTTCGAAGTTGATTGCAGCCAAAATTTGATTATTTTACATTCTTATTTGTCTATTTAGTAGTCGACAAGGAGCCTCAAATTTTGAAGGCTATTGTCCAAATGAAAACAAAATTCTCTCTCGGTTTGTTTTTATGGACGATTCTAAATCAACCGTTCATGCATCTTCTATTAATCCTGCTCTTTCCTCGCTTTAACTTTTTTTGTTGAAGATTCAGCCGTATTGTGTTTTAGTTTAATTATGTTTTTATGTTTTTATTTATATCCTAATAAGGGCAGTTGTGTACTTTTTCCTAATTTAAGTATTAGGGTTTGTGTTAGCTACTAGGGTTTACAAATGACGGCTCCATAATTATAGGAAGTTGTCTTGGTAAGGAGTCTTAGATATTCTGTTATAAATGGTGAATCATTCTGTAATCTTAAATTATTCTAGTAGCAATAAAATATCTTTTTCCCTCTGATGTCTTTTCTACATGGTATCGGAGCATGGTTAACTAAATTCAACCATGAATTTCGAGCAGCTATGACTGGGGAATTGAGAAATACCCCATCCGATTCCTCAACCAGTACAGCCAGTTCTGCCATTGAACAAAACCTTGGAAGAGAAGCCAATTCTGGCAGCACATCTGCTCTCCTTACAGTTCAGAAACTCAATGGCAGCAACTACCTTGAGTGGGCCCAAACATCAAACTTGCCATAGATGGTAAGGGAAAATTAGGGTATCTCACAGGGGAGGCAGTAAAGCCCGCGGAAGGAGACCCCAAGGCTGTGACATGAAAATCAGAAAACTCCATGGTCATGGCTTGGTAATCAATTCAATGGAAAGGACAATTGCTAAGCCACATATGTTTCTGCCTACTGCAAAAGATATGTGGGCTGCAGTCAAGGAAATGTATTCGGATCTGGAAAATTCATCCCAGATCTATGAACTCAAAACAAAGATCTGGTCTTGCAAGCGGTGACTGCCTGTTACAATGAAGTGGTAGGGCTTTGGCAAGAGTTGCATCTGTCCTACAATCGATCTTGGGATTGCCCTAGTGATGGGGTAAAATTCCAAAAAAAGGAAGAAAATGAAAGAGTATACCTTTCTTGCTTTCCTAAACCAAGAGTTGGATGAGGTAAAGGGGAGGATTTTGGGCAAGAATCCTCTACCTTCTCTCAGAGAAGTTTTTTCAGAGGTGAGAAGGGAGGAATCAAGAAGGAAGGTAATGCATAAGGGGACTGCATCTGGGATAGAGTCCTCTGCATTAGCAGCAGTTAAAGGGGAGAACAAAGGAAGAAAACAGAAAGTATGGTGTGATCACTGCAAGAAGCAGGGCCACACAAGGGAGACTGGAGCATCAGAAGGGAAGCAAGCAAACCAAGCCAGCCAGGTGTCTTTTAATCAGAGTGCTAACTCCTCTGGATCACTGCTGTTTACTCAGGAACAAATAGATCAGATCACTAAACTGATCCAAGCTCAGACTGGCCAACCTTCAGGTGATTCCTCATGCTCCTTAGTTGAGAAAGGTAATCCCTCTTCTTTTTCTTTTTTGGGAGTAAAACAAAATGACTATTGGGTCATAGATTCAGGGCCACTGACCACATGACCCACTGTTCATAGATTTTTTTGCTCTTATTTTCCTTGTGCTGGGAACCAAAAAATAAGGGTAGCAGATGGAACTTTTTCCACAATTGCTAGAAAGGGGACTATTGTTATCTCACCAAAATTAACCCTCACGAATGTCCTTCACGTCCCTAAATCATCCTGCAACCTAATGTCGGTTAATAAACTCATTTCTGATACTAAATGCACCGTCTCTTTCTGTGTTTATGGTTGTAAGTTTCAGGATACTCATACAGGGAAGGAGTTTTGGGTGGGAGGACTGTATATCCTTGAGGAAGATGAAGATTTCAAGAATAAAATGATGCCTAGAAACTTATGTTTTCGGTCTGTTCATGTTGATAAGAATAAAATCTTGTTATGGCACTTGAGACTTGGCCATCCTAGTGTAGGCTATTTGAAAAAATTGTTGCCAGAATTTTTTAAATAAAGATCAAGTTGTTTTGCAGTGTGAAGTTTGTGAGTTATCAAAACACACAAGAAGTACTTTTTACCCTCAACCCTACAAGCCCACCAAACCCTTCCCTATGATTCATAGTGATGTGTGGGGGCCTGCTAGTGTGATCACTTTGTTTGGAAAACGTTGGTTTGTAACCTTTATTGATGACCACACTAGGGTCTGGGTGTATTTGCTAAAACATAAGTCTGACAAGTTTTCATAGACTTTTATAACATGGTCTTCACTCAATTTCAAACCAAAATTAAAAATTTCAGAAGTGACAATGGGAGAGAGTATTTTAACTCTGTCCTAGGTCCTTTTTTCTTGGAAGAAAGGATGATTCACCAAAGCTCTTGTCGAGACATACCCCAACAAAATGGGGTGGCTGAAAGAACGAATAGACACGTACTTGAGGTGGTTAGAGCCTTGATGTTGGCCTCTAAAACACCCAGGTATCTATGGGGGGAGGCTGTGTTGACAGCCATTTACCTGATCAATAGGTTGCCTTCATTGGTCGTAGGTTTTCAAAGTCCTTTGGACAAGTTAAAAAGTATTTATCCCAGTACCAGGATCATTCAAGACCTTCCCCTAATAATTTTTGGGTGTACTGCATTTACACATGTTTATCACTATGGGAAGTTGGATCCCAGGTCTAAAAAATGTGTATTTATTGGCTATGCAGCCATTCTAAAGGGGTACAAACTGTTTGATCCTGAGACTCAGCAAGTTGTCATTAGTAAAGATGTGACCTTTTTTGAAAATAAAATGTTTTTTCACACTCATGTTCAGGGGGAGATCCTCAATGAACATGGGTCTATATCACAAGTCTTGCTTGAAGAGGGTAGTGAGTCTAGGAACCCTCCAAGTAATATTTCTAATCAACATGAAAGCGGTGAGGACAGGACTTCTGATTCACTGAATTCAGAAGTAAGTCCCAAGACCAGAATTCAGAAGTTCCCAGGCAAAACTTATTCTAGGAGGAAGACTTCACTCAAGGATCATGCAAATGCTCACCCAGGTAATAGCACTAATCAATCTCCTCCTCCAAATGAAGATCTTGTAATAATCCCAGAAACAGGTGAAGAGACTGATGTTTCTGTGTCAGAATCAGACGACCATATTGAATCTGATGAAAACCCTTCCATGGATACCTCTATTAAACCACACCTCTAGATTTGTTATTAGATGTGCCCATAGCTATCAGAAAACCTCCTAGAGAGTGCACCAAATATCCTCTATATCCCCCCAGTAAGTAAGTGTGTCCAACCACAACTTGGCCCCACACTGTTGTACCTTCGTTTCAAATATTTCTACCATTCAATTCCCAACACCATACAAGAAGCTCTAATGTCTCATGAGTGGAAAGCAGCTGTCTATGAAGAAATTAATGCTCTTGAGTCTTGAAACGAATCATACCTGGGATGTGGTGGATCTACCTGATGGGAAACTCCAGTAGGGTGTAGATGGGTGTTCACTGTAAAATACAACTCAGATGGATCACTACAAAGATACAAGGCCAGGTTGGTGGCTAAGGAGTATACTCAAACCTATGGGGTGGACTACTCAGAAACTTTCTCTCTAGTAGCTAAATTGAATACTATAAGAATTCTCTTCTGTCTGTGGCTGTAAATTTTGGACTGGCCCTCTTGAGCAACTGGATGTAAAAAATGCATTCCTCCATGGAACCTGAAGGAGGAGGTGTATATGGAGTTTCCACCTGGGTTCCTTAGCTGCTAGAAACGACGGGCCTCTATTTCAAATGGACATCAAGAATTCCTTCTTGAATGGGGATCTCAAGGAAGATGTGTATATGGAGCTACCTCCTGGTTTTTATCATGGTCAGGAAAGGAGCAAAGTCTGCAAGTTGAGAAAATTTATCTATGGGTTAAAGTAGTCTCCCAGGACCTGGTTTGAAAGATTCACTCATGTCATAAAGGGATATGGGTACACTTGAGGGCAATGTGACCAAACTATGTTCTACAAACACACTAGTTTTGGTCATATTACTATTGATAGTGTATGTTGATGATATAATCATTACAAGAAACAATCAATCTGAGATGATTGATTTAAAGAAACTACTCCGCTCTAAATTTGAAGTGAAAGACCTTGTGCAACTAAGATTGTTCTTTGGAGTGGAGGTATATAGATCCAATGATGGAATTTTTGTCACTCAACGAAGATACACTTTGGAACTTCTAAGAGATTATGGGATGCTAGGGAGTAAGCCCATCAACACCCCTGTTTAATACAACAACAAGATTGGGAAAGGAGAAGAGATGAAGATGTTGATCCATAGAAATATCAAAGGATGGTAAATACACTGATATATCTCTTACATACTTGACCTGATATCTTTGGTATGAGCCTGATTAGCCAGTTCATGCGCAAACCTAAGAGAAGGCATTTCCACACAACTTATGGACTTCTCAGATATCTCAAAGACAGTCGTGGAGCCGGACTATTCTTTAAGACAAGGGAGATCTAATCATAGATGCATTTGTGGATGCAGATAAAACGAGACGGTGCGTGTTCCTATGTGGGAATTGGGTATCATGAAAAAGCAAAAAACAAATTGTTGTGGCCAGGAGCTGTGCATAAGCTGAATATTGGGTTGTTGCACATGTTATGTGTGAAGTCCTATGGCTAAAGAGGGTCCTACATGAACTCAGAATACATAATCCCTTGTGATAGTAAGGCTGCTATTGACATATCATAAAATCCTACTCAACATGACAATACAAAGCATATTGAAATTGATAACTTCATTAGAGAAAAACTTGAGGAGACTTCTACCTCACATGTATTCCTACTCTCAACCAAGTGGCTGGTATGTTCACTATAAGGCTAAGCAGGCATCAGTTCAACTTTTGCAAGGGCAAGCTTGGCTTGATCAACCTATACAAACCAGCTTGAGGGGGAGTGTTGTTTTTATCGGAATTTTCTATGTATTTTTTTATTAGTTATTGTTAGTCCTAATAGTCCTAAATTACTTCCTAAAAATTTGGATTAGGGGCTTAGTTCTTTTTTTCCCTCTCTTTCCCAATAACGACTAGAATCCTAATTTAGGATAGTGTAGAGCTGTCATGTCAAGGGCAACGGCTAGTTCCCTTTGTGTCTATTTAAGCAACTCTCTTTGGAGTTGAAGAACTAATGAACGAAGATAATTTCTCTACATTTTTACTGCAATTTCGCAGATACACTAGTCTACATCGGTGTGCATTTTTTGCTGCTCTTCTTTCTAGCAATCACCTTGTTTGGGATGTGGGTCAAATTATGCAAGAATTAGTTTCTCTATATGATGTCAAGTTCTTCTCATCTATGCTTCCTTTATATTCACCTTGTGTAGGGTAGAAACTGTTGTGTGAATGATGCTTGCTGACACACATATTAGTGTATTTCATGATTTCTTTTGCTCTGAAGTTGGCATGTAAAATTTTCAAAGCGACATCATTTCAATCCTTGGGAAAAAGGGCCAGTCTTGTCCTCATGTATTTATTTATTATGATTTCCTGTTTTTCAAAACACTCATTTATTTATTTTTTATTTGTTGTTATTATTATTATCTTTTGTAGCGTCAAAGGTGGATCCATTGCATCTTGAATATTTCAACTTTGCTGGGAGAATGACCGCGTTAGCCTTGATGCATAAAATGCAAGTTGGGATTATGCTTGATCGTACTTTGTTTTTGCTCTTAGCTGGAAAATATGTTAAATTAGAAGATATTGAGAATGCTGACCCATTCTTGTATAGTAGTTGCAAGCAAATACTTGAGATGGACGCAGAGATTGTTGACCAAGACATTCTAGGTCTTACATTTGTTCAAGAAGTTGAAGAGTTGGGATCCCTAAAAGTTGTTGAGATCTGCCCTGATGGACAAAACATTGTTGTAAATAGCAGTAACCGGAAGCAATATGTTGACCTTCTTGTTCAGCAACGTTTTGTCATATCAGTAGCTGATCAGGTGAGATGTTTTGCTCAAGGTTTTGTTGACGTTGTCGGTAGCTTAGATACACAAAGATCCTTCTTCCGGAGCTTGAATTTGGAAGATCTTGATGGGTTGCTATGTGGGAGCAGAAGTGCCATTGCTGTCGAAGACTGGAAGGCGCATACTGACTATAAAGGCTATAAAGAGACCGATCCTCAGATATCCTGGTTCTGGAAGGTATACTCACATGTTGGGTTTTATTTTATTTTTTATGGTTTTTTTTATTTTTATTTTTTTAACCATTTATTGTTACTGTTTTTATTTGAATTTTATTTGATTTTTTGTTGAGTGGACACTCTAGTTTCTTTAATGCATAAATTATGTGATGACACCAGACAACCAGTAAAATGACTTCTACGTATCGCGGAAGTATCTATAATGTGATGAAGCTTTTTCTTATGCATGAAACTCAAGATCATAAGCTCTCGTTTTGGAGACTCAGGTCCTTGCTGGTGAAAGGTTTATTACATGAAAACGACAAAGATTGAGCTTAGATATTGTAAGCTAGAACCTGAACAGTAGTGGAGGGAAGTGTATTGTAAATGACACGGTGTTAGAAACATCGCTGTAAAAATGGAGGTGGTTAGAGATGGATTAGAAAAATTGGAAAAGAACATAATTGTGCTTCTATTCAAATAGAAATTGTCAAACTATCATCCCATGATATTTTATCACGGCCCTGCTTCTTTTTGTAGTGATGGTATCTAAGGAGGATGTCATGGTTTCAGGCCTGTCTCTCTTTGCTTTCACCCGTTTATAGAATCCAAGTGTTATGCCTCGTTGATGGTCTTCTTGTGTCTTTTATATGCCTTATGTACTTTATGTGCCAAAGCTCTTTGTTATAGGCTCATACTCGAGGGCGTGTATTGAAGTGCATTGTGTTTCAATATTTAGATTACTTACATTCCCAACAACTTAAGCTTTTAACAAAGATGATAATTCATTAGAAATCCTCTGAAGGTGGTTAACTTCATTAGAAATCCTCTATGGGCGGGATTGAAAATTCTTCGTGGCGATTAATTTCAAAATCTTGAAAAGTGCCTCTTTCCTACTTTCTTATAATGGATCTCTTATGAAACTTGTTCTGATGTCAGGTAATTGCACATGAAACAAGGTTATATTGTTTGTACTTGAAATTCATACTAATTTTGTTTGTGTCTAAAGTAAGATTAACAATGGAAATCAACTTTGAATTTGGAATTGATGTACGACTTTCTCTCTTGTGGAGTCTGCTCTCACTGTAAAATGAGCCGTATTCATAAATATTAATGAAGCAGATGGCGAAATAAATAATAAAAGAACGAAAAAATCACTTTATTTCAATTATTTCTTTTCTCCCTCTTATGGATCTTTTCTTTTCTAGTTTTACAATATATGATGGCCTTAACATCCTTTCTTCCTTTAAGAAAAAATTGCCCTAGTCTTTTGTCCTGGCTTGTTTGATATTACACTATTACTAGATTTCTCTTTTGGTAATAAGCATGAGTTATGTAAGTAAGAAAGGTGAGCCTACCAAAGAACTCATATCTAAGTTTGGGAACTTTCTTACATTGGAAAGAAAAAGAAGGGGCTGTTCTTGATGAAATGCTCATCAAGGAAAGTATTAAGCCTATAAAAATCGCCTTTTTGAGAAAGCTGTTTGATAAGTGAGAAGTAAATAAACTTCTTAGGGCGTAAACATTCTATGAAATCTGCATGGATCCTTTCAACATTTATGAGGTGGAGTTACATGTGTTTTAGTTTGCTTTTACATCTGAAATTGATTCTCAAAAGTTGTTGGCAAGAGCACCATGGTATTTTGATTGTTACTTTATGGTTTTGAAGCCTTGGCTCCCGAGAATTGAACATGATGGAACATCTTTCCAATTCTCCCGTCTTGTGTCCAAATATGAGTATGCCAATTGGATTTGTAGCAGTCAAGTTGGCTAGCTCTCTGGACAAAGTATCGCAAGTGGTCTTTCTTCAGTCAAGAAGTCGCCATTCTCGGTATATCAGTGTTTTAGTGGAAATCGATGTCTCAAAACCTTTAATGAGGGGAACAATGTTAAGATACAGAACAAAGAGCATTGGTTGTACAATGTATTATAAGTTCAAAATTGTTGGTTATCTTTGCTATTATTGTAGAACTCTAGTGGACATGGACAGGCCATGCTTCACAAATTTGAAGAAAATTAAAAGGGCATTCAAATCAAGCCAATATGAACCATGGATCAAAGCTTTGAGGGGCGAAGGAGTTTTCAAGGAGGAAGATGCCTACAGAGCAAATTCCAACTGACAAAGTAAATCCAATAGAAAACTCATGGGAAAGGAGGAGTAGAGCACGAACATGTAGTGTGTCTTGGTAGTTCCCCATATCTCAAGGATCTAGTGGTTATCCAGCTCTGCCTAAAATACTACCTTCATGGGGATGAGGAAGGTAGTGTGTGTGTGTGTAGAAGAAGTAATGCAAATCACGAGACAATTGCTATCCTCTAAACCAAAAAGCTCAGCTTTGGAAAGCTCCTTTCAAAGTAACAAATCAGATGATGAAAGTGCTACATGAGAGGATGAAGATCAACTCACCCTGACAACTCATTTGGTTCTTGATCATCCTATGAATGTATCAGATAATATCACCAATTTTTCTGAGGTGCGGATTATCTAGTCCTTCAAGTCCCTTAAGGATGAGAAGGATAATGTGTTTCCTGCATCGGCATCTACACATGGCTGACTAGAAGAGGAAAGGGTCTAAACACACAATCAAGACATGGAAAATGTAGCAATCATAGAAAAGAAGAGGAAAATTCTATTAAGCGGAACCTTTTGCATTTAGATGAAAATTTTAATATCTAAGACTGAGATAAGGATGATTAAAAAAAAGCGAAAGTAGAGCCTATGAATGTAGGGAAATGCCCAACGAAAAGTAACCAAAATTCCCTAAATGCCAGCCAAATGTGAATGTATGTCAATAATTCCCACCTTGCCAAGGAGATAGTTGAGAGGTTTCTTTGGTAATCCCTTTGTCAATAAGTCAGCAATCTATTCTTGTGAGTGAACAAAAACAGTCTTGATCAGCCCATTGTCCAGCTTTTCTTTGATAAAGTGTCTATCCACTTCCACATGTTTGGTTTTATCTATAGCAGAATTGTTGTCACAGTGTAGGATCATAGGAGAGATCCTTTGAATTTGCAGATCATCCAGAATGATTTTGAGCCATAGTAATTCACACACACAGATAGCAAGAGATCTGAATTCTGCTTCTGCACTTGACCTTGCCACAACAGGTTGTTTTTTACTCCTCCATGCTATAGGATTTCCAAATATAAACACACAGTGGCCAGAGGTAGATCTTCTATCATCTTGACACCCTGTATAATCCGAGTCTGTGTAGGCGGCCATAGCTCTCTGATCACCCTTTTTAAACGGAATCCCTTTGCCTGGACAGCTCTTCAGATGGTATACAATCCTCTCAGTAGCCTTTTGATGACACTTCTTGGGATTATGCATGTATCTACTCACCACATTGACAGCATAGGCAATGTCGGGTCTTATGTGAGACAGATAAATGAGTCTTCCCACCAGCCTTTGATATGATTGTTATCCACTGGTTCGTCTTCCGGTGCAAGGGTCTGACCATGGTTTGGATCAATATGAGTATCCACTGGTTTGCACCCGCTCTTTCCCAGATCTTTAATAAGATCTAGAATATATTTTTGTTGGTAGATAAAGATCCCATGTTTAGAGTATAGGACTTCAATTCCTAGGAAGTATTTCAACTTTCCTAGTTCTTTTATATCAAATTTTTTGCACAGGAAGGATCTTAGGAAGGCTTTGCCAACCTTATCATCTCCAATGATAATGATATCATCATCATACACTAGCAGAATTCCTTAGTATGTCTGATTTCTTGCAGTGTGTACAAAAGAGGCTGTCTCTATTAGAAGTCTTCTGATTTTGCCTTTGATTGAAGCCCCTTTCTTCTTGGATTGCCCTAGACTCATTTGTCTTAGGAAACCAGATTGTTAGGTCCAGCAAGTAGAGCAGAGCTCTCAGTAGTTATGGTGTCAATCATGACACCCTTTCTTCCTTCCTCTGCTCTTATGATAGATATAGCTTCATTAAGAGTAGGAATGTCTGGTTTCCCAAGAATCTGGACTCTCACAGGATCGACTTCCTGATTGAGACCAGTCCAAAAGGAGAAAATTCTTTCCCTTTCAACCATCCTTATTAGGATAACAGCATCATCACTATCCTTCATTTGGATACACTGATAATGATCTAAATCTTGCCACATCCCTTGAAGGAGGCTAGAGTACTCATAATAGATTTGTTTCCCTGCTTAGTGTTTTGAATTCTTACCCTTCTTTCATAGATTTGGGCTGCATCATTGACCTTAGAATAGGTATGTTGCAGAGTATCCCAAATCTCCTTAGCAGAAGACAAGAACATGCAGGTATCACATATCTCTGGGATCATGGAGTTTCAAACCCAAGACATCACCATTGAGTCCTTCTCATCACAACTTGCATTCTTAGGATCATTCTTGGCAGGATCAAACCCAGCAGGTGGCTTAGTTTGCCTCTACCTTTCAAGAAGGTTCAGATAAATTGAGACCACTTAAGGTAGTTCTTACCATTCAGCTTATATGCAGGCTGAATGTTTTGGAGCTCGCCAGAAGATATGGGAGCTTCAGAGGTAATAGATTCAGTGGCTGTACTGTTTGCATTAGATTCAGCCATTTAAAGAAGAAGAGGATTTTTTTTAAAATCCCAGAAAAGGAGCCTAAAGCTCTGATACCATGTAAGAAAAAAGCAATGAGGAAAGTATTCTTGTTTATTAGAATAGAAAACTCATTAAATGTTATTACAATTACCCTCTTCCTTAAATACACTTTGGAAGAGATCCAATGGCTAGTTGGATGAAAGAGGGTGCTAAGGTCACCTTTCCAACGGTAATAAAAGGACAGTGGCCCAGTCACGAAACAGCTAGGAAGAGGACAAAACTAACAGCACTCTTGCCCTCCTAATTAACCCTTGATTAAAACAAGATTAAGAGAAAATAAAGAGGACTAACAAGAACATAATTAGCTACAGTGACAAAGGGGTAAAAAGGTCATTTCCAACAGAATATCAAACATCTATCCGTAAAACCATGTAAAAGAATGAGCATGCTGCTCTCATAACAAGAAAAATGTATCGAAGTAGTAATACGCTTTTAGCTAATGAGGTATTATTTTTCTCACTTGTACATGGAACTGAAAGACATTGTATGCATATTTTGGGTTTCCTAACTTTTGCAGAACAAATATCTTGAAAGATTTATGTTAATATGAGGCAAGAAAAAGGCGATAAAAAAAGCAATAAAACGGTGACGCTTAGTCGGCCTAGGAGATTGCTTGACCCCAACTCTAGGCTACAACAGCTCACCTCTCAACTAGGGTTCTCGTAGGCGATCGCCTTAACAACTATGTGTATCCCATATCCGACAAGGTATCCGACACACATACGCATTAGATACTTAAGACACATGTCTGAGGCGAGCTTGCAATTTTTAAAACATCCCATAAGGTATCCGGTTATGCATATTTTATTTTATTTGGAATAAAGTTGTGCATATTCATAACTTAGATGTGTGAAATGAAGTACTTAATGGTTCATTCGGATTCCCAGACAGTTGTGAGGATGATAACTAGGTAGACGCCAATAAAGGAAATGGCTCAAATAATTGTACAAGACATTCAGACATTGGCCTCTAAGTTGTCTTTTTGTGCTTTCCCTAGTCTAGAAATTAAGGGAGTCATTGTATGACTAGTTTTGCCTCTAGACTTAAGGCAGGGATTCTCTGGTCTTGGGCATTCTCATTTTTGGCTAGTGAAGTTTTTCTAGTATTGCATTGTAATCCTAAAGTATATTTTCCGTTCATATATAAAACTGTCGTTTATTGTTAAGAAGAAAAAAAAAAGGAATTTGGAATCGTTGTTGTACTTGCTTTGTTTTGTTTCATGAGTGACATTTTCCAATATGAATATCTTCAGATTGTCCAACACATGTCCCCTGAGAGGAAGAATGTCCTTCTAGCGTTTTGGACGTCGATAAAGCATCTACCAGTGGATGGATTTGGCGGATTGTCGTCTAGATTATACATATATAATTGTGGTGAAGCCCGTAATCATTGTCTTCCAACCTCTCACACATGCTTCTACAGGTTGTGTTTGCCATCATATCCATCCATCTCAGAGATGGAGGATCGTCTTAATATCATAACTCAGGAACATGTAGGGTGCAGCTTTGGTACATGGTGATAATGGGCTGCTGGCCGTTTGTTTGTTTGTTGATTAGAAGAAGAAGTTTTTGCAAATGCACATATTAAGATAGATATAGTCGGTCAATCAGGCAGGCAGAGGCAGAGGCAGAGGCAGGCACTCGTGTGATAGTACAGATACAGATACAGATGCCCTCTGCTTTTTGTTGTCCATTTTGGCTTCAACTTTGATCTGTTATCGAAAAACCAGTAAACTTGCACATATATAACTATTTTTATCCAGTAAGGACTAATTTATCTATCTTCTCTACTTTTATGTCTTTAGAAATGGCTTTTCGTTTGCATGAGATGCCGCTGGGGTACGTGTACCGATTGTTATTACCCTTTTGCCCTTATCTCCTTGCTTTTATCATTAAAATCCTGAGGGTCGCTCTTTTTTTTTTTTTTGTTACTGACCGATTTTGCCTCTTATCTGCTTCAATGGTTTCTACTTTATAAAGGGGTCTTTAAGGACACCACACTAAATCTACATGGGACACCACAACAAGGTTTAAAAATAGGTATGTAATGAGTTGCCTTCAAGGGTAATTGTAGATTTATTGTGATGTTCTTAAATGCCTCATTTATAAAAGCAGAATCAAAGTTGTAGCATCACTTCAATCGTAGAAAATCTATTGTTCTTTAGCCCAATTTTCGTATATTTATTATTGAAATGCACCCCCAGTTTATTGCAGGATTTTCAAAACTGATTGATGAGTGGTCAATCTCTTCAAAACTGATTACCCACCCCCCGGCAAAGAACAACCTTTATTAATTAATTTTTGTAATAATAAATAAAATAGAGGGAAAAATATTGTTATATATATTTAATACATAGAGAGAAGAGATACAAAGACAACAAACACCATGGGATAGACATAAATCCTCTTGAAACCAGTAAATACAAAATCTTTGCTTTCAAAACCCATACATACGTGACCCACAATAATAGAAAAAAAAAGTAGTAGGAAAAAAAAAATGATGATAAAAACCGAAAAGCAATACATAAAGATATATCATATCTTACATAGAAGAGCAATACATAAAGAGAATCAAATCTTGCAATATATGCATTATTTGATTTAATCTTAGTCCCGAGCCTTTTCAACTGGAACTTGGGTGCTGGCTTCCTTTGTTGGCTTGGCTGGTAGTTCAACCTCTTCGGCGGTTGAGGGTTCCTCAACGGCTGGAGCTGGAGCTGGAGCTGTGATAGCCTCGATAACTTGAGGGGTTTCTTCCTTCACATCCTCCTCCTCAGCAGCAGCCGCCTCTGGTTCCTTCTTCACTTCCTCAGCTACTTCAGGAGCCTCTTCTGCTACTGGCTCTTTCACAACTTCTTTGGTTTCGGCTTCAACTGGAGCCGGAGCCTCAGCTTCCGAAGCTGCTGCAACAACAACTGCTTCCTCCTTTGGAGCCTCAGGTTCAGGAGGAGTAGCAACTGCAACTGTTTCCTCCTTTGGAGCTTCTTCTACTTGTGCGATTGGCTCTGCTGCAGGGATAGCATCTTTCTCTTCTGTAGATACTTGTGGGGTGGTGATCACCTCTTCTTCTGCTGCTGAGGTTTCGGTTACCGGAGCTGGAGCTGGATTTGATTCAACCTTAAATAATACCATTTAATTATTTTTCTCTCGTTATATATATATATAAAACTATGCTAGTTAATTGGAGCTTGATAGTTAATAGATGGCATTCTGTATATATAACACAGGAACCAGTACTGAAAGGGGTCCATGAAAGAAAAGATACCGGCCTTCTAGTTCTAGGCTTACAACTAATTCACTATGATCAAGTTTACTATTTCCGAACGGCACAACAACACATTTTTACACCTTTAATTATGATAGTTTTACATTATTATATAAATAAATAATATGTTTGTGTATTGTGTCATTATGACATAATTGACATTTACCTGAGTACATGAAGGCGTAATTAAAGTTGTTTGGCAAGAAACTTTCCGTCCAACTTGTATCTACCAGCTACTATTTTTTTTTTAATGTACCGCAGGCGGCGGCCGGCCGGCCGGCAGGCAGACTCTTATCAGGGATTTGATATATATATATATAAAGTTTTATATATTAATTATATATATATATATATGCTGGTATTTGGACCAACTTAATTGCTCTAAAAAATCAATTGATTGTTGCTATTGATCGACAGCCGGAACAATAAAATACACTCTGCTAGCTAGCTAAACAAACCAATTCAAAACTTGCATATTATTCATCAAGTTTAATATTTCTTTCAACTCCAATGACAAAAACCAAAGAAAGCTTATGCTATGTATATATATATAGTGATCGAAGTAAAACAAATGAAAAACTCCTGAAATGTTTGAAGCAAATGCAGCTAACAAACCAATACCTCAACATTGGCCATTGCTGCAACTGGAATGAAGATTTAGAAAAAGGAATGAATTTGAAGATGAAAAATGGAAGGAAGAAATATTATATATGCTTTAGATTGCAGTGAAGAGAGTGATGAATGTAAGAGGTATTTATAGGGAGATTGAAAGAATTAAATAATTTTGGAGATGAATGGGAGCACTATAACAATATCATTTCCTTAGCAAATTGCAATATTTCATATCACTTTTCAGTGACAGCAAGGACAAGGACAAGGACATGACATGAATATGTCTAGTTGTGAATGTATAACTTTCTAGTAGATATATTATACCTTTTTCTTTTTTTATTTTTTATTTTGAAGAATCTAATTTATTTGAGCATTCCACATGTAGATGTTTTGTGAGACTGTAAAATACTTCAAATTTTATGATGGTTAACGACAATTCAACCCACGAAGAACACTAACAATTACCCATCTGAACTATACAAGTCATTTGAGAGGTGTGGAAGGAGCAAATGATCTTATATCCCGTATTGTGGGTACGTGGGACCTTCGTGCCTAGAGTAGGGAGAAGCATGTGGTTATACGTGAGCAGATTGGCAAGAAGGTGGAGGAACTTAGGCTTCTCAGGGAGTCTTCTGATTATTCTGTTGGGGCAGAGATCGGTATTTTGAAGGAGATCGATTATTGGTATACGTTGGATGAGGATTACTGGAGACGACGGGGGCGTAGTGACTGGTTGGTTGTTATGGACATGAACACGAGTTACTTTCATCATAAGGCCACTTCGCGGCGAGCAGGGAATCCGATTCATCTGTTGTATGATGGGTAAGGGATACCAGAGACAGAACCGGCGAGATCCACATAGCCGTTGATTACTTTTGGCACATTTATGAGGCCAATGGGGCGGGGGTTGACCTGGAGGGTCTCCAATTTTCGGTTAATGCAGAGTCGCAGCGGCTCAGGCTGGAGGAGCCTTTCTCTAAGCAGGAGGTCCTGAGTGCGTTGAAGCATCTGCCAAGACGGAAGTCCCCGGGTCCTGATGGAATGCATTGTTAGGTGTAGTGCCCGAAAGACAATTTGTGTAATTGTTTTTAGTAATGGATGACAGATTTTATCTCACCTTATTACTTGCTTTGTGCTTGTAAATAATACACTCACGCCAAAAACCCTAAGTATATCAAAGATGTAACCGCTTAACTTCGAGTGTATGGAATGCACGAGAGGATTGAGTTAGTGGTGATATATTTGAATCATTAGTCCGTGGTGAACTTAATCGAGTTTAGGGTCTCTTGATTAAAACACCAATAATGCGTCCGTAACACCTTAGGGTGTGATAGTCTTATCCGGACTGTCGGGTGAGAGGTACTATGTGGGGCATTTATATATGATGGCATTCATATAGATCGACCGATTTAATATGAATTTCTCGGTATAATTCCGTAATCGAGGAATCTTATTAAATCATTAGATGATCATATATGGATCAACCTTAATCCTCGAGGTGATCACGAGTCTCCGCTTGTCCCGGGTAGTGTTTGATGTGTTAGTTACGGTTCACTTAGATATGTGTTCCAAGCCACTTCTCATTGGCACTATCTCCAGATGAGTGAGTAGTTCTGATTTTCACAGACATGGAATCCATTCCTTCCTGCGGGAAGTAGAGAGACAATCCCCTTATTTGTTAGCCCTAAGAAAGTGATCGATCCCGGGAGTTCACATTTGACTAATTAGCTACTAGTCAGATATGTGTACTAATTGATCATCAGTGGGTTGATGGTAAATAAGGATAAGATATTCTGAGTCGGGTTTATGGAGACTTCCCACTCAGAATGGACAGTCTATGGAGGGTTAATCCATATGTAGTGGGTTGAGTATAAGTATACATCTATAATCGGTAGAGTTCAGTTTCGGGTTTATGGTGGCGTAATCCCGGAATTAATAATTAATGTACTTATTCGCTCGACGAATAATTAATTATTGAGCTACTTGGTTATAGTCCATGGTCCCCGATGTGGCTTCAGAATTCGGACTAGTAATCTTGTTACTTGGGCCTCAATGATAATTAATTGGTTTAGAATGATTAATTGATATGCATAGATATTATTTAGTTGGGCTAAATAATATTATACACATAAAAGACATTTTATGTGGGCTATAACCCTAGTATTTGTGGCGCCAATATCATCAAATAGTTAGAGATAAATTAGTTTTCTTGGATAATTATTTGACATGTGATTTATCTTTTATTTGTTAATTGATAATTCATGGAATATTAGATAATAATATGATTTATCCTAATTTGTTTGGGATAATCATTTTATTTATCTTTTATTTGGAATAAAGGATTAATGGAATAATTATCTCTTAATTATTTGATCCTTGGAGGACAAGGATTACTCTCCTATATAAAGAGAGTACTCCCAAGTCTTAATGATATTGAAAATTTCGCCCCACATGTCTAAAAGGAGAGAAAAATTAGTTTTTTCTTGACTAGGGTTTTTAGTAGAAGAAAAACTTTGAGTTTTTCTTTGTGTTGCATATCAAGGAGGCTCGTGTATCAAGAAGGGTGTCCACCAACCGCCGTTTGGAGAACACATCGGAAGATCAAGGCGACTCTTCCCGTTATTGGTAACATAATCTTAAACCCCGTTGTAGTACTTAAGTCCTTTAATTATGAATTGTGTCATATAAATCGTGATCCATCCGCTGCGCATAGATCTAACTCGTTTAGATCTAAGAACCTGCATCCTTCATGCATGTTATTTTCCTTCCGGAGTTTAGGCATGTCCTTGGGCTAAAATGTTTTGCCGGTGGTGCTGGATGTGTTGAATAATGGTGCAAGTCTAGGTCGCATTAACGAGACTTACATTACTTTGACCCCGAAGGTTGCTTCGCTTACGCTCATGACAGCCTTCGGCCGACCTCGTTGTGTAATTCGATATACAAGTTGATATCCCGTACAATGGTTAATCGCTTAAATGGTGTTATAGGGGATGTGGTATATCTATGAACCAGAGTGCGTTCGTGTCGGGACGGTTGATCACAGACAATGCTATGATTGTTTTTGAGGCATTTCACTCCTTGTGGGCAGACGTACAATGGTGTCAATAATCATACGATTTTGAAGCTGGATATGGCCAAGGCGTTTAACATGGTAGACTAGCAGTATCTGTGGGCTGTAATAGACCGTATGAGGTTTCCCCACACATCCGTGGATCTTAACCGTCGATGTGTGACCTCGGCTAAATATCGGGTGCTCATTTATGGCCGACCCAGCCGGATTATAGTGCCAACGCGGGGTATTAGGCAGGGAGATCCGCTGTCACCTTTCTTTTTCATTATTTGTGTAGAGGGCTCTATGACACTTATTCATTGGTATAATAGTCATGGGTTGCTTCGGGGAATCCGCTTTGGCTCGGGATTCAGAGTGGAGGTGTCTCACCTCTTGTTTGTTGATGCCAGTATGTTATTCTTTGAGCTGGTGGATAATGTGATTTAAACTTTGCAAGATCTTTTCACGCGGTATGAGGAGCTATCTGGTCAAGCTACTAACTTCCACAAGTCCAGTTTGTATTTTAGTGGCCAGGTGACTGCACAGCTGTGGGAGGGAGTCTCTGAGGCGTTGCAAATACCCCTTGGATATGGTTCCGGAAAATATCTGGGCTTACCCTACCTGACAGGACGTAACAAGCAACAACTCATTGCATATATGAAAGAGCGCATTCAGAAGAAACTCTAGGGATGGAAAGACAAGCTATTATCACCCGCCGGGAATGAGGTAATGATTAATTTAGTTCCGCAAGCCATTTCCACTTTTATTATGTAGTGCTTTAAGGTCCCTTCCATTATTATACATGATTCGGAGAATGAGTTTCAAGGTTTTCTTGGGGAGATACTGAGCATCAGCATAAAATTCATTGGAAAAATTGGAAGACGTGTTGGTTTTCTAAGAATTTGGGTGTCCTGGGATCCAGGGACCTAGAGTGCTTCTCCTGGAAAAACAGGCATGGCGTCTGCTGTCTCTCTCGGCATCTTTGGTAGGCCAGGTACTGCGGGGGAAATATTTTCAATGAGGCACTTTCTTAGCGGCATGCCTCACAGCCCGACCCTCATTTATGTGGAAAGGTATTTTGGAGTGTCGTGAGCTCCTATTGAACGGCATCAGATGAAGGGTGAGGGATGGAGCCTCGGTGTTTGTGTTCTTTGGCGCATGGACTATGCTCAAGCCATCTTTTCGCATTCCTTATGCGGGTCATGCTTGCCCTATGAACTGTAATGTGGCTGATTTGCTGATCCCGGAGACGTGCAGATGGAATACAGTGTTGGTTGGATCTATCATTGGGAGTGTGATGCGATCTTGAATTAGAGCTGGGCGGTTCCGGGTCCAAATCCGGGTCGGACCCGGCGGTTCCCGGTTCCAAACCGGCGGTTCCACGGGTCCAGGAACATGGTTCCACGGGTCCAACCCGGTTCTAGGTTCTACCGGACCCGGCCCGACCCGGAACCGGCGGTTCAAAGAACCGGACGGAAAACCGGCGGTCGAACCGGCCGGAAGGCGGTTCAAGGAACCGGACGGAAAACCGGCGGTCGAACCGGCCAGAACCGGCCCTGAGGACCCGAACTGGTGGTTTTATGTTTTTATTTTTTATATTTTTTTTAAAATTTTATTCCCTCCCAATCCCAAAAACACTCCAATAGTCCAACCTCCAACGTATATATATTCAAAAATTTTAAATATTTTCTTTTTTATTTTAAAATATCACACACTTATCACACTATAAATATATATCAATTGCATCACTTTTTACCCACAATTCTATTCTATCTCTCATATTCTAACTCTCATATTATAATATTATCTACCATTATAATATATTTCGGATAGTGATTTGAAGTTGTTCTGAATAAATTCATTTACTTTATCACATTCGAAATATATTATTTTGCAATGTCTATCATTGTGTCTGCTTTTCATTTTTTTTTCCGAAAAGAAAATGTTACTGATGAAACAACTTTTATATACAGTTTGCCTTGATTCTTAAGATATAAAATCAACTTATATATATAATATTATAAGTATAAATCATCGTAATCACTATGAAATATGAGTTTAATTTACTTACAAATCAATCATAAAAAATAAACAATTAGAAAACTACGCATTATTCTTTAATTAACTTACAAATTATCTAGAATATAAGTTATGAAATTAAATATATATATATATATATATATATATATATATATATATATATATATATAAAATTAAATATTATACAAGCCATGTTTTTTTATTTTTAAAATATAGTTATGAAATTAAATATTATATATAGTTTAATAACCAATTAGAATTTATTATTAATTTTACCGTAAGTTATACAAATTTTGTAAATTTTTTTTGATTTTTTTGGAACCGTGATCAGAACCGTAATCGGAACCGTCTGGACCCGGGAACCGCCGAGACCCGGACCCGGGCCGGGGAACCGCCAAACCCGCCGGTTTCCGGGAACCGGCGGAACCGGCTAGAAATTGGAACCGGCGGTTCCGGTTCCATTTTGGACCCGGAACCGGAGGGTCGTGCCATGGACCCGGAACAAGTCACGTCTATCTTGAATAACCCGATTGCACAGGGAAGGCACGAGGATATGAGAGTATGGTACTACGACCGCAGAGTATTTACACGGTCAAATCAGGGTATTATCTGATAGTTTCTTTTTATTTGATAGGGAACTCCACGGTGGGGGTATCTTTCTCTTCGGGTTCGGACATTGTGTGGAGAGATTGCTGGGGTCTTGCGGTTCATCCGTGCATAGTGAACTTTCTTTGGCGGTGTTTGCATGATTGTTTGCCGGTGGCCCGACACTTGGAGAAGAGGGGTGTGAGGGTCAACATGTGCCTTGCATGTGGCCAGTTGGATAAGTCAGAGTGGCACATGCTTTTTCGATGTGAGTTCGCGGCTATAGTGTGGGAGTTGACTCCTTATGATAGTCTGGTGCGGTCGGTTGTTGCTACGGACTTTAGGGACCTCTTTGGTCAGTTGTTGCTAAGGCGGACAACGTAATAGGTGGCAGAGTTTGTTTGTGTTATGTGGCATATATGGAAGGCTCGTTGTAGTGTTGTGTTTGATGATCAACCAGCATACATCTGCCGGATCTGGTACTCAGCACTTGCGCCATCGCAGAAGTATATGGAGGCTAGGGGTAGTGTTCGGATGGGCCTTGGGGGCTGTAATACCGCGGCACTGTGGGCAGCACCGGGGTAAGGGTTAGTGAAGTGTAATGTGGACACCTCATCTACGGCTTCTTCCTCGGGAGCAGGGTAGATTTATCGGGACGACAGGGAGCCATTCTTGCAACGTATTCCTTTTCATCTGGGTCCAGGGATTGATGTTGCCATGCTGAAGATGAGAGCAATTTTGATGGCATTGGTGGAAAGGCAATGTCTGGGCGTGCAACGGCTGATTGTGGAAAGAGATTGTTTCACTTGTTAGTAATACCATCCGCAGCGGAAGCGATTTATGGATCTAGATCTATAAACTACACGTAATAAAATAACTAGATCTATATCTACAAGGGGGTTGTAGATCATACCTCTTGGATCTCAAAATCCAAGTTGAAGAACCGCAATAGGATGAACGAAGGAAAGCGTGAAGAGCACCACGATCTTCCGTACGTGTGATCCAAGCAACTCCCGGTGGAAGGAAATTCTCGACTCGAACCCTTCCGATATGCTACCTTAAAAATCTCCAAGATTTTCCCCTTATTCTCCCTTGGCCGAAATTTTCCTTCTCTCTCAAGAGGTAGAAGTCTAAAATTACATGTGTGTTAAGGCTTGGGAGAACTCTCTTTATATATGAGAGTAAAACTTAGCCTCCAAGGATTTAATAATTAATACAAAATCAATTATAATAATCCCATTAAATAAAAGATAATCCCATAATATTCTAGAACAAATCTAGGATAATATTTATCTTTATTTCTTTCCATAAATATTTATCCAATAAATATTTTGTGCATATGTCTTATTAATACACAAGAAAACTAATTTCTTGTTTCTTAAAAATATGCCATGGCCGAATTCATCATCATTGACCTAGTCAATGTTATTTTCGCCAACACACTAATTTTGCCAAGATTATGAAAATGTCTTTTCCGTGTATTTAATTATTTAGCCCAACTAATTTAATAGTCCACTAAACAATTAATTCACATATCGCTTTAATAAAGTCCAACGAGAACTAAATTAATATTATTAGGATTCGACGTCCGAGAATAGCTATGCTATATTAGAGAGGCACGTCGGGGACCATGGACTAATAATCGCGGCTCGATAAATCAAATAAATAATTATAGAATAATTATATTCGATAAATCAATCACAGAATATGCCACCATAATCCCGTGATCGCACTCCTCCGATTATGAGATTATATTTATCTCCTCACGAGAATAATAATAAGCGCCCATTGATATAATCATTACATATGGATTAATCCTCCATAGATCGCTCATTCTAAATCGGGAAGTTACCGTTAACCCTTTTAGAACCTCTTATCCTTATTTACCATTAACCCCTAGTGATCAATTAATTCATACAACTCACCGGTGATCAATCGATGTGATATGAACTCGCGCGATCGATCGCTTTCTAGGATTAACAAATAAGGGAATCGTTTATCTACTTCCATAAATGGAAGGAATGGATTCCGATCCGTGATAACACGTACTACTCACTCAATCCAAAGACAATGCCAAGATGGGGTAATTCGCACCACGACTCGGTGTAATCCTTAACCGTCCAAGTCAAACCTCATACGATTCAAGCGGCTTGATCGTGATCACCTCGATTAAGATATATCCATAAATATGATCATCCATTGATTCGATAAGACTTCTCGATTACGGAATTATATCGAGAACTCTAATCAAATCGGTCCAAATTTCTATATGATATATCTATCATATATAAATGCCCCATTAGGTTCTCTTAACCGAAAGTCCGGATAAGACAATCACACCAACCGTGTTCAGGCGCATTAATAGCACGTTAAAGGAGAGACCCGATACTCTCGATTAACTTCACTACGGGCTAATTGTATTTTAAGTACATCTTCACCGACTCAATCCTCCCGTGTATATACCATACACCGAGTCAAGTGATTACATAAACGATATACTTTAGGGTTTTCTCAGTAGTGTAATTACTATTGTCACATCGGTGAATATGAGAATAATAAATATGAATAATAACGTCAATTCATTTATTAAATAAAACAATTACAAAATTGTCTTTCGGCATCACACCTAACAATCTCCCACTTGCACGAAAAGCATGTGATTAATTGTTTTAGAGCACACCGGCTATTATTTAAAATACAACAAACTACATCTCCCACTTGCTCTAAAGCAATGGAGACCCATCCCGTATTCTAGTACCCATTAAGCATATCATAACCATTTCAGATTCCAAAGTACACTCCGAGTATGCCGTCGTAGGATAGGTCGTTGACTCGGGAGTACCTACATCTAAATGTCATGGGTCTTAATGATTAGTCAGGTTGTCGGCTCGAGACGATCCGTAGAATCGAAACGTTACGGTCCATCAAATCATGTGGTACCGAGTAAACATCGAGCCCGAGATCGACTTAACGATCATCCTCAATCGACTTAAAGTCAAAATCGATTGTATCACACATATCCAAGTTCACACATGAATATGTCCGCATATTGTTCCTCGTTCTCTTCAAGATACTAAAGGACATACTAAACTTGATTTGTTAACCGCCGAATCTAAGATTCGATCAAAGTTGACGCTCAATAACTCGACCATCTCTTACTAGAAAGAGAATCTATCCCATTTCTCTTGATCCAAAGTTTTAGAGAGTCATTCCCGAGGCATAGGGTAGAACTTCCTCGTTGAATGTTGCATACACAGATGCATCATCTTAACCAATAAGATGGATGGGAAACCAAAGGATCGATTCTAATGAATTCGACCGAGTCAAACTCTAAAGAATGTTGTCCAAAACTCATTGCAGAGAATTGTGGTATTGTCGATTCGACTTGGATAACACACCCATGTTGATTCCAATCTGCAGTGCGGTGTTATCCTTCACAAACACTAATTTATATATTCACTATCAGACTAAAATTGATATCCAGTCTACAAAAGACTTATCAATATTCGCGTCAAATCCACATATTGTAGAAATATATGACTTCCAATGACCGAGAGGTTTGCTTTTTATCCACAAAGGACATAAGCCTTGATAAATCATCCCGTCATAAGTTCATAAGTCAATACCCTTCTGTTTCGAATGAATCCAGACTCCGTTTGTTTGGCAAGAAAGTCTCAGGGAATCACCCCTATTTTCTGCTTTTGAACGAAGTCATGCAATACTAAGTGGTAAGAGAGTTCAAGGTCTGATTAACTCTCTACTTCTTAGGGAATTACCCCTAGACCACTCAATCTTTGCTCTGAAAGATAAACTTTCCCATTCATTCTACTCTTTTCCGTGTAGATCCAATTACTCCCACTGGACCTGAGACGCTCAGGTGGTTCTACAAGAGCATGAACAGAATTGGAGTACCGAACTCCATTCACAGGGTTATGGCTATTAAACCAACCTCTATTATCAGAATCCTATACTGCTCACAAAAGAGCCATAGGTCATCAATCGATCCTCAGACTATAAAGTCCGCCGAACCCGTAATGGGTAATGGATAAACCATACTCCCACTACATTCTGGGTGGATCGAAATTCTGATCTAGTTTAGTAGTATTTAGTGTTATCACCAACAACCGATGTTGGATGTGGTCTGATTTTAATCAGTTAGTAACTACCTTGAGTAAACGTACTTCAAGGTTTAAGGTTTTACTTGCTCATAGACTTCTATCGTAAAGGACGCAACAAAGATAACTCCCCCTCCCGATTTCAAGAATCGATAACACACCTTTTTCTCAATGCTACAAGATATATAACGATTGGTCATCGACCCGAACGTGTTTATAAATTTCCGACCTACCTTCAAGCACCGTGTGCTAAATGCTTATATTTATGGAAGTGGGGTGAACCGAATCCACACCTTATCCGTAAATTCCAAAGCATATTCTAGGTAGACTCGTTGGTCTTACATTTCAATGTAAACCGATATTTCGCTTCTAATATCTTTATTGAGTTAAGCGATGTATTGTAGCACATCTAAAAAACTATATAAGGCAATTTAACGGTTTCTCACTTAGTGAAAACATTTCACTATGAGGCAAAGCCGAGCATCACCCCACAGACTATGTGATGGCCCATTTCAGTATAGAATACTCTATCTCTCATTGAAAACAGAGAAACCTCAAAATATTTTGGATAAACTCGACCGGAGTGTTCGAATAGTTATCGACAAGAAGTCACTACTGGAAGCTCCTACTAGCTTGTATCTTTCATCGACTCAAGGTCGTCATGAACAAGCTATGTTACTTCTTTATAACCATTATCCTTTCCCGATTGAAAGGAAACTTAGTCATTGAACCTTTGAGACAATATAACCAGGTCGAGAGAAAGGAATCACCCCGAGCCAATCTTCGTGTCTTGTCTTTTGGGACTATGCACTAACTATGGAATATGAAGAAGTGTTTATCTAAATATAGAAACCAATTGCTTTTAATAGTTCTTAAGATGTGTTTTATATACATATTTCAAATAGATTCTAAGTGGTTTTGACTTTATCAAACAAAAGTCCGAGTCTTGGATTCGTATTTACAAATGGTATATTCACTTTCTATACGACAAACAAATTATCGAATAGAAGGTAAACCCATTCGCTCCAACGATTCTTAAATGTAAAATAAATTTTCCGCGATATCCAAGGATTGAACCCGAGATTCATTTCCTTATATCACTCCCACTATTCTAGCTAAAATTAACTGCCCGTTGTTTACTCTTTTAATCGTTAAATGCACCGCTACCTTGTTCTTCCAAAGAACTTAGCTCGAGAAAATCGCCAAGGATTCATAGGTTGGTGATCCAAAATCACCGCCCTTATCCTATGATTTTCGCTTAATTAATTTTCGTTCACCTTAAAATTTTCTCTCGCTTTAGGTGACAAACACTTTTAGACATATTCTCCTATTCTTGACTTTCCGTGAATGGAAACAGTCTTGAACCAGCGGTTCGTTTGAGTAGACACTACTTTTGAACCGTGGGATGTCTATTTCTAGTGTTACTCGTCAGGACTTCTCGGATTTTCTAATATACCAGAAAAAACAACAAATCATAATATTAAAGCTCCCACTAGTTTATCGGTTCCAAATACCGTCTAACGAGCAATGCTTTATTTTTATGATTTTTCGATTTTTTCGATTAGAAAATCTTTCGTACATAGTTCTATTGTTTCCAGAAAAACAACAAATCATAGAAACTCCCACTAGTTCATCGATTCCAAATATCGTCTAACTAGCAACATTTCATGACTTTCCGGTTTTTCAATTAGAACGGTTACGTGTGTAGTCAGTTACACTTTTCTAATGTTCTAGAAAAAACAACAAATCATAAAGCTCCCACTAGTTCATCGATTCCAAATATCGTCCAACTAGTAACACTTCATGATTTTCCGATTTTTCAATTAGAAAATTACTCGTGTAATTACTACACATTCAAAATTCACTAAGAATTTCAAAGTCCGAGATCACCTTTGGTCAAACTAAGTTTGTCTTCCGCTTGACACGAATGACACTAAATGACATACCTATATGTCACTCTGGTTTTTAAAAGGCTTAAGAGAAAATATCTCTTTCAAAAATAATTGCATTATCGATTAACTAGTTCAACGTCCTAGTTACTTTCCATTTTTAACGAAGTCAATACTAGTCAATTATAAATATTTAAGCAATTTAGTAAGGGATATAATGCTGTAAATAAAATGACATATATTAATTCAAGTTTAACACTACTATATAAGTTTATTTTAGGAATTGTAAACTATAAGTAAGTCTACTCTACCATTCCAAGGTTTTAACCTCGCATCTCAAAGGCCGCCAGTAGGGTAGGTCAAAGAGATGACGGTTAAATCGAGACAATCTCATCAATGAATAACTTGTGAGAATCGAACATCCCACGAGAATCGAACATCCCTTTATTCATTGACTACCTTCCATTTTTAGCCTAGATATTTCCAAAAATATCCTTTATGAGTGTGACCTACTATATCGGATCTCTTAGGTACGCCCCGAGTGTGCCGTCGTAGGATAGGTCAAAGACCCGACGAGTACCTGTAAATCCTATCCTTTCGGAAACCAAGCCATGAATGTTGATAGGGGTGAACACCATCCGTAGGGGGACGAAATCAAAGCGCCGCGAGGCATCACCCTTCTCTCACTTACTTGTATCTATAGTAGAGGCCGTGGGGTTGGCTGTCGCCTCCCCCGCTCCCACTCAATAATTTGGAAGTGGTGGTGGGTTAACTAACCACGTCTTTTTGATGTTAACATAAAAGTACATCAAATAAAGGATTCCGAATGGTGTCGGTAACGTAGGGAAGCCTACCCGTCCTATTCGTTGGAACATATGTGACAGTCGGACGAAGTCGGGTCAAGAGAGCCCCATTGAGATAAGAAGGAATCACCCCTCCGCTCGCTGGTGTAGCTTAGTCTTGCCGGACCCCCATGCATACATCACACTAGGAGGGTTCAGTCGGTCGAGCAAAGCTCAGTTGACCACCCAACCTATAGGCGAACCGTTGTTATCCAAGATTTATTGTTCTTTTACCATCATTCAATCTCGTAGACACTACGAATCGAAAACGTGATCTCGTTTGGGCTTTTAAAGGCGGTTCACCGAGAACACACACCGAAAGGCTTAACGATTTCATAACCCGTCCTCGGATCTTTAATTAGTTACTAAATTAATTAATTACCACGTATTAATTAAATTTCAACTAATTACACGAGTTTGTATACATGCCTATTTTAATTACCAAAATTAAAATTCTACATGTATGCATGGAGTGGATTTATGATATGATGCATGTCATGGCAATTCCGGTTTTATATCTATTTTATGATCAAACACATAAAAAATAAATGCGGAAAATTTAAACACCGAGATGGACCGTTGGCACTTTGAATCTAACCTATTAGAAAATAAATAACCAAACCCTAACTAGGGTTTACTACTTTCTAACAAAATCTGCAGCTGTTCGAACTCTTCGACGATCGGCATACGAAACGGACTCGGATCGGGACGAAACTTTCCAGATCTTTTCTTCACTCCTTGAACTTCAATATAGACGGTTGGATCGGATTTTTTTTTTGACTTACCAATTTTCTCCAGTAAACTGCCAAACTTGCTGCTGAATCTGACTTTAACTGCACTGCATCAAGGACTTCCTGAGGCAGATCGGGAATCGAGATGAATCCCGATCGACCTGAAATTTTTATGGTACGTCCAAAACTCAAATTTGATCAATCTGAACGGTCGGATTTTCTTTTCAACGGTCCAAACTCTCCCAGAAAATCGAGGAAGTCACAGATAGTGTTTCTGTGAATCCTGCGTTTTTCTGTTACAGCAGCCTCTTCGCAGCATCAAACGGATATCGAAACGGACTCTGATCGACGCCAAAATTTGTGGAGTTGATCATCATCTTCTAATCTTGATTCTGACCGGAGGGATCTTCGTTTCAACGGTTCGATCAACGGGAAAAGGAAAAATACTAAACAGCTACTGAACAGATCTATTTTCTGGAAATTAAAATTGCAATAAAAAAAGAATTACATAATTTCCTATACTCATATGGACGAATTTTCATCGTTTATATGAGTTTACAATAGATCTAACGGGTAAACAGTGCCAACCCCAATCCATCTCTTCAACCACGACATTCATAAGCATAAAAATTAAACATATGCATCGGCCCCCAAAAAAATTGGGACGAAAAAAAAAATCTACATGTTTACTACTCCTGAGATCTAATATTTTATACGTATAAATATAGATCACCATGGCGATCGATACCATCATTAGTAATATCATCCGCAATGAAACGATTTAAGGATCTAGATCTATAAACTACACGTAATAAAATAACTAGATCTATATCTATAAGGGGTTGTAGATCATACCTCTTGGATCTCAAAATCCAAGTTGAAGAACCGCAATAGGATGAACGAAGGAAAGCGTGAAGAGCACCACGATCTTCCGTGACGTGTGATCCAAGCAACTCCCGGTGGAAGGAAATTTCGACTTCGAACCCTTCCGATATGCTACCCGGAAAAATCTCCAAGATTTTCCCCTTATTCTCCCTTGGCCGAAATTTTCCTTCTCCTCTACTAAGAGGTAGAAGTCGAAAATTACATGTGTGTAAGGCTTTATAACTCTCTTTATATAGAGAGAGAAAAACTTAGCCTCCAAGGATTTAATAATTAATACAAAATCAATTATAATAATCCCATTAAATAAAAGATAATCCCATAATATTCTAGAACAAATCTAGGATAATATTTATCTTTATTTCTTTCCATAAATATTTATCCAATAAATATTTTGTGATATGTCTTATTAATACACAAGAAAAACTAATTTCTTGTTTCTTAAAAATATGCCATGGCCGAATTCATCATCATTGACCTAGTCAATGTTATTTTCGCTAACACACTAATTTTGCCAAGATTATGAAAAATGCCTTTTCCGTGTATTTAATTATTTAAATTTCAACTAATTTAATAATCCACTAAACAATTAATTCACATATCGTTTTAATAAAGTCCAACGAGAACTAAATTAATATTATTAGGATTCGACGTCCGAGAATATTATGCTATATTGTGGAGCACGTCGGGGATTACTATGGACTAATAATCAGCGGCTCGATAAATCAAATAAATAATTATAGAATAATTATATTCGATAAATCAATCACAGAATATGCCACCATAATCCCGTGATCGCACTCCTCCGATTATGAGATTATATTTATCTCCTCACGAGAATAATAATAAGCGTCCCATTGATATAATCATTACATATGGATTAATCCTCCATAGATCGCTCATTCTAAATCGGGAAGTTACCGTTAACCCTTTTAGAACCTCTTATCCTTATTTACCATTAACCCCTAGTGATCAATTAATTCATACAACTCACCGGGTGATCAATCGGTGTGATATGAACTCGCGATCGATCGCTTTAGGATTAACAAATAAGGAATCGTTTATCTACTTCCATAAATGGAAGGAATGGATTCCGTATCTGTGATAACACGTACTACTCACTCAATCCAAAGACAATGCCAAGATGGGGTAATTCGCACCACGGACTCGGTGTAATCCTTAACCGTCAAGTCAAACCTCATACCGATTCAAGCGCTTGGATCGTGATCACCTCGTGATTAAGATATATCCATAAATATGATCATCCATTGATTCGATAAGACTTCTCGATTACGGAATTATATCGAGAACTCTAATCAAATCGGTCCAAATTTTCATATGATATATCTATCATATATAAATGCCCCATTAGGTTCTCTTAACCGAAAGTCCGGATAAGACAATCACACCAACTGTGTTCTGGGCGCATTAATAGCACGTTAAAGGAGAGACCCGATACTCTCGATTAACTTCACTACGGGCTAATTGTATTTTAAGTACATCTTCACTGACTCAATCCTCCCGTGTATATACCATACACTGAGTCAAGTGATTACATAAACGATATACTTTAGGGTTTTCTGTAGTGTAATTACTATTGTCACATCGGTGAATATGAGAATAATAAATATGAATAATAACGTCAATTCATTTATTAAATAAAACAATTACAAAAATTGTCTTTCGGGCATCACACCTAACATCACTTGTGTGCAGATGGGTTGTGTGGCGGAGGAGATCTCTCCCCTTGGTTGTCTATGGGAGGATTGTCTCTCGGAGGTGACTCACTTTCTCTAAATCCGGTTTTCTTTTGTTAGGGGTACGGGGTATGCCCCGGTTCATAGGCTAGGACTTTTCAGTAGTCAAGGTGTTATCTCTAGGGGATCCGACCCCCGAATGATGTCCGTTCTGCGTGTTGACATGATTGATTAATAAAATTTTGTTTTTCCTTCAAAAAAGAAGAAGATATCTTTTTATTATAATTAGTGCGATTGTTATAAATTAATGCAAATTTTATTGTATTGATAATGGGTCATAAGTTAAAATGGAATAGGAAAAAAGAAGAAGCAATATGCATGGGTCATAAGTTAAAATGGAATAGGAAAAAAAATATACGTTGTGTATTATTCGAACTATTTTTTTACTTCATATTACTGGCTATAAAGCACTTACTAATATGTATAATTGATTATTCGATTTTATTAATTATTTAGCAGGGATATATTTTGATTTTTTTTTTTTTACGAAATCTTTACAGGTTGGAAGGTGGAGACCATTTTAAAGTTGCAAGATAGCTTTAATCGAGTGGTTTATTGTGTGCTTTGTGAAACATGTAGAGCAGGCCTCGTGATTGACTGAGACCATCATGTTTAACTAAATCCATGTATACAAAGGCCCCGCCTTTAACGTTTAAATTTGATTAGTTGCTAACACAACATCGAGCTATGTCCATCTCCAACCTCCTTTTTCTAATTCAAGGGAAAAAAAATCGTAGTTTGTGGAGCGATTCCTGGGAAATTACGTTTATGTAGCTTGAATCGTGTTGAAAGAGCTTACAACCGGAAAATATATATTTGACACATGTCTAACCTTATGGAAAAGTCGCCTTAACTGACGGATATTCAATGGACAATACGTTGATGTAAAAAAAACAGAAGTAGAAATAGCTCGAACCGCAACTTAAATGTCACCGGTACGGCGTCGGCAGCACCACCGAACTGTGGTTTTTTTTATTTTATTTACAAAACACAATGAAGTAACACTAGTTCAATATTCTAAATCCAAAGTGACAAAAGCAATATTAAGTCCTCGACTCAAATACAAAAGTAACCTAATGTAATGACATGTGACATGAGTAAGACCCAACTTCATATACATGCCGTTCAGAAGACTTAATCGGATCTTTTCCTCAAATGGGCCAACATGGACTCAAATCGATAATAGGCTTTATACATCAGATGACATCAATAAAGCTCACATTTATACATTGCAAGCCGCTTTTATCATAATTTTATCGATATTGCGCATGTTGTTCATTGTCTTCTATGGTCAGTACGTGCGACGTAAGGCATCTACAACCTCATACTGCCATCCTGGTGCATGTTCACCTCGACTTCTTACATTTAGTTCAGGCAAGTCATCCCAACCTCAGATGACAGTTACTCTCCCTTAAGGGCATTATTAACCCACGACTCCGCAACTGCTCTATGATTGATTGCTCCATTATCTCCGTCAGAGCCATGATTGCTCTATTATTGCCTCCTAAATGGCTCCATGACTTTGACCACGATTTCAATGGCAACATAATCAAACTCCCTCACAAGGGAAGCCTATATACATGAATCACCTTCAACCATACGGTACACCAATTTATATTTTTGATTCTATTTGGCCACAGCTGGAGAGAGACGCTTGGAGGATAGTGCAAAAGTGTTCTATTTGTCAAACTTAAAAGGGACAAATTAAGAACATTGGATTTCATATGGATTGTCTATTATAGATCAACCTTGGGTGGATTATCTATGGATTTGTTCTAGGTTTTCCTCGCACTCTGAAGGGTTCTGATTCTATTTTTGTTGCGGGGGATCGTTTTTCTAAAATGACGCATTTCATTCGTTGCAAGCAAACTAGAGATGAACCTCATATGGCTAAGTTATTATTCCAATAGAGTTTTTGTCTTCATGGTATCCTTCCCATGCTTACTTCTGATCGTGATCCTAAGTTCCCTATAGTGTTTTGGTCTACGTTATGGAAACGTTTTGGTACAAAGTCAAAGTTCAGCAGTTCAGCTCACCCTTAGACAAACAGTCAAGCTGAGGTTGTCAATCGTACTGAAGGGAGGACCCACATGGGCCAAGGGGGGATCCATGCCCTCACTTAAATTTCCATGCGAATTTACTAATATACACCTCTATAATAATATTAAAAACTGTGTATGCATATTATTTTAGACAATTTAGTTCAATTGCCCATTTAGCTCAATTGGTTAGAAGCATTATCGATGACCTTATGGTCACTGGTTTGAAACCCTGTAGCCGAGTTTTTTATAACTTTTTTAAAAGGCAGCATGAGAGCAATTCTGGCACAGCAACTGTGGCTGCTGAACAATCTGATGAGGATCTGGTTCTAGTTGCTGAGGATTCTACACATCACTCTGATGTTTGGATCATAGATTTTGGAGCATCCTATCATACTTGTCCACACAGGGAGTGGTTTTCTACCTATGAGAAGATAGATGGTGGTCACATATTTATGGCAAATAGCATGGTCTGCAAGATAGTGGGAATTGGCTCAGTCAAGTTGCGGACAGAGGATGGTAGATTCTGCACACTGAAAGATGTTAGACATGTTCAACAAATGACCAAGAATTTGGTATCTAGTTTACTGGACATCAAAGGGTTCAATTTCAAGGGAGAGGGTGGAGAGCTAAATGTCTACAAAGATTCAGCTGTGGTCCTCAAAGGTATCAAGAAAGGAATCTTGTATATATTACAAGGCTCTACTGTATCTGGCTCTGCTGCTATGGCATCCTCAACACTTCATCAGTGACAGCAGACTTAGTTGTGGCATATGAGACTAGGTCATATGAGTGAAAGAGGAATGCAAGTCCTTTCTTCAGTGGGTTTTCTTAGGGGATATAAGGTCAAGACACTGAACTTCTGTGAGCACTGTGTGTTTAGAGAGGGAAAGATGTATGCTCTCTAATGCTGGTTTATCAAGGAGATTTTGGGCAGAAGCTGTAACCACAGCATGCTACTTAATCAACAGGAGTCCTCACACATGGATCAATCTCAAAACACCATTTGAGATCTGTTCAAGCAAGCCTGCTGACTACGCAGTTCTGAGGGATTTTGAAAGCATAGTTTACTATAATGTGAGTGAAGGGAAGCTGGAACCAAGGGCCAAGAAGGGAGTGTTTGTAGGGTATGGTGATGTAGTTAAGGCTTATAGAATTTGGTCATCAGCAAAGTCCAGGGTCATACTCAGTAGAGATGTGGTCTTTGATGAAAATTCTATGATTAATTCATCAATGGGGAGGTCTGCTAAATCTGAAACCAGTGCAGAATCAGAGAGGGCTGAGAAACAGGTGGAGCTTCAAGTGGAGTTAGCTGAAATGCAACAATCAGCTGATCCAAGTCATCACTCATCTGATCTGGTTGCTAAACCAGAGTCTGATCCAAGCCACTTAGCTGAACATGAGTCAGCTGAGCATCAAACATGGAACATTGGTCAGCAGAGAATAGCTGTCAGCAGAGCTAGAAGATCAAATGTAGGGGTAATTCCTAAGAGGTATGGTTTGGATGATATGGATGGATATGCACTTCAAGTTGCAGAAGAAGTGGATGGCTTTGAACCTTCTACTTACAAGGAAGCAGTGACACGTTCTGAAGCAACTCAATGGTTTGCTTGTTAGGAAATCTACGTGGGAATTCAGCGGAATTTAAAATTTATTTCCTATTGACCCAAGATCGACTTCGTTTAAGCAACAAGCATAAGAGAAGTAGACAAGAGAATACCTTGGTTGATCGAATTGGATCGACGCTTTGTCTACGGTTGTAGTTTCTGAACGAACCCGCCCAAGTGTTTGGCCTCTACCGGGATCCACACGAACAGCCCGCCGGAATCCCAAGATGAATTGCTACCATAAAAACTCGGTTGCTAGACCATCATTTTCTCTCTCTCAAAATCTCTCTCTAGGAAGCTCTCATATTTTCTAGCAAATTAGAACTCTTCTAATTGTGATGATACAAAAGAGCTAGCCAATCCCTCTCTTATATAGAGAGATATGGCGCTCCAGATTATCCCAATCTGATTGGGAGAAGCTTCCTAGTAGATTGGGGAGAAAGAACATTTTTCTAATAAAATATGGAAAGTATCTTTGATTGATTTATCTCATTTAATTTAATATCTCATATTAAACATTTTTCAAGATATTGTCAATATCTAATATTGACTATCTTTATCTTATTAACATAAATCAATTTATGCAAATCTATTTTTATATAATATTAATATATTGCAATATCATTAATTAAATTGTACGATCCAAGTGTATCATATACACTCCAAAATTGCACCCCATATTGCCAATATATTGGCATCCGGAATATTCGTAATTAATATAATACTATGATTAATTAATTTACAAAATACATGTGTATCAATATACACAAATATATTTCGATATACATATACATTATACGTATATTTAATTAATCAACTCTTGTATTATATCTATTCATAATAAATAAATATCACCATATTAATTTACCACTATAACACTTTATAGTCGAGATAAAACTTTCCTTATTTGGTTATCACTATAACCGTATTTTAATCTGGATAGATGTTCTTATGTGTGTGACTCGATAGGCTTCCGAATATGTTGGCCGTAGGCACAAAGTGAAATTACTTCATACCTAACGATCCATGTATAGCGTCTAGCAGCACGTCCATGACCCCTAATCATCGGAAGAGTCAAATGCAATGACTACTACCTTTCATGTGAAACAATTACTGTGTAAATAGTATCGCTGTTACAATATCCATACGGTCGTACATCGAGTGTCAAAGATCAACGACCGTATCTTATAATCTAGATATCCTACTCTCTCAAAGTAACATATTACTTCCGCTCTGCAAAGACTTTCGAGAATAAGACATTCCTCATAAGAAGGCCCTTTCGGATATTTACTCCTAATAATAGGATACGCGATTTCCGGACGAACAACATGAATCCTATGCATGCTTCAGTATCACACCCAATCACTACCGCATGATCGCCCCATGGCAAGGGATAACCTCAATAGTGTCAAAGTATGACAATCCACACCGCGATGTCATGAAGACTCCGGTCTAATTACACAACCGCCACATAGCGCGACACTTAATAAAGTAAGTGGGTCAGTCTAATGTACACATTCTCTAATACACGTCCACGTACAGTCCATGTGTCTCAACACTTTGATAGACGAGATCTATCCCTATCTTTAATAAGATAGAAGACATCCAATACGTGCTAGTCTGATCGTACTATTAATGTCCCTTTTAATATCACATACGACTAGAGACATTTAAGTATCAAACCCTTTAAAGTGAGTCGAGATCTCATCAACCATAATTACTATTATGATTACTCTCTCATAGTTTGACACTAGGTACGTTATCATATATACAATCACAAATTGGTTCATATAGATAAACAAAATATATAATAACATAAAAATCATTTATCGTATGTATAAACATAAAGAAATAGTAGATATGATCCGACCCGGTCGGTTCCGGTCCAACCCGATTGGGTTTAGGACACTATTTGAACAATCTCCCACTTGGCCTAAAACCAATCACTCATACACACAAGACCAAGTTGAAACACAAGAATCTCATGCAATACTCGTAACCAACCCTTAGCGTAGACGGATCACTATCCGTGGGGACTCAGACGATTTTCATATCATGCTCCAAATGACCATGTCAAAGGAACCACCTCAACACACACATGAATCTCTGACGAGACTCTGGTCCTTGCTTCAAGCAATGAATCCACCACTATATCAGCTATATAGTAAAGGTGGAAGAACCGTACAAGGTTCAGGAATGAACCTTCTAGATCCATGTATTGCTCCCGCTGCGCCTCCAAGGCACTATTGTATTTTGGCTTAGTTGTAGGATCTCTAGTGAATTCTAGCTAAGAACATTTCCAGCTCACTGTATCACTTAATCAAAGTGATTGCAAACCCAGACCGTAGCTCCCACCATCTTCATAAGATTCAGGGTGCATGTCTGTATATCTACGTTTATTCGATTCCAAGTTTCAGTAAACCAAGAACCCAACATTATCACCTTTAAGGATATACTCGACATTCACCTGAATCACTTTCGTGCTTTCTCATGACTCCTCATGCAGTATGAACATCTGGTTTAACTCACAACACTTATGATGGATCCTATTGTAGAAGGAAATGGAACCTTCCATAAGTATCATCTCTCACCTTATCTTTTAGGACTGAAGTCCTATCATAGATAGATCTAGAGAATACTGGCCAGTAGTATCTCTTGGAGTAATCTATGCTAAACTCTTTTAGCGTCCCATCTATCAGGGTGAACTGTGAAAATTAAGCAGTATCTAACTCCAGCACTATAGATTCTTATTTCTAAAATAAGAACTGCTACTTCCAAGAGCTTTCGTAAAAGCCTTGAACTACAAATTATTAATTGATTGTGACTTGGGGTGACAACTCTGGAGAAGGATATGCAAAACCTTACTCAATAATCATAACACTCCCACTAACCCTCTTGCACATTAGGCATATCTTTCTTCTTGATGGAATCAAAACTCTTTTGGTCTATCAAAGAAAATAACTTATTTAAAGAGACTTGTTTGAGTCCATCGGTGGATCTCATAAGCTGACACATCCCGTTATCGTCTATGAACATCAATCCTTTGGCCCAACATTTTCAACACTATCATATAGCCGTGATACGTAGCTACAACAAGCACAATCTGAATAGACTTAAGCATAATTGGTAGCATAAAGGCAATTACAAGGTTTACACCCTGTAGCCTTCAACCTATCAACTCAGCTTAACTAGTAATCATATTACTATCCATGTTAGCCTCTCATAGAGATATGCTACACATTTTAGAGACATTCCCTTCAGTTAAAGACAGAAAAGGTTCATAACCTGTTATGTCACTCATGGAATCTACTTCAGACATTTTGGCTCCAAGCCATATCTCTTAATCTTGCCTTTCAAGCATTCTTGCATAAGTCACGAGATCTTCATTCTTCAAGATGAACATACTAGTAGTCCTTTCAGGCGTGTGGCCATCTGCAGACTCATAAAGTACTTGTGTGCACTAAGCAGTGTCTTACACCTTATCATTATGTGCCGTCTGCGCATGTTCCAACGGTTGAATATCACGTTGTGGTTCCCAAACTACTTTTGAGATCTAATTTACTCCTACTTTTTCTTTTGGAAGAAACACTTCCTCTAGAAATAGCATGTTTGGAGACAAACAGTTTTGTTCCACGGGTAAGCAAATAACATCTAGCGTACTTGCTAAGATATTCCACAAAGTTGCATATGTCGTACCAGGCTCCAAGCCTTTCAGACACTGTTTTCTTACTAGAAGCATGACAATCTTAAATCATCGGTTAAGATGGATATGATGTAATCGATTCCATATCTGATATGGAGTTTATTCAACCTTTATTCTTTGGAACTCGGTTAAGTATATGGATTGTATAAGGGCACTATCCCAAAACATGTAAGGGATACTTCACATGGCTTACGTCACACCTTTATCATATAAAGTGTTGTTTCCAGTTTAGGGACACAATCTAACTGCGTATCCCAAAGATGGTATCCTTCAAGGGAGAATCTGATTCTATTTCAGACAGCTTATGAAACACCGTTCAGGGATTAATTACTTCAATCCTATTGAAGATTAACACCTAAGTAGCTCATCGATCTCATATTCAATCTATCTTGAACTTTTTGGGCTTTCTGAATTGTTGTACTTCACTAAGAACATTCAGCTATTTCTAAAAATAGTCATAGAGATTAACAAGCAATTATTTGTGACATTAATTGTCATAAGCCACCTAACATCGATATGGTTATACTTTAGACAATTTTCTAGAATTTATAACCTTTTCATAAATGGGTATTTTAGTCATCTTTAGATAAGATGCGTATTACCCACATGATTTATAATCACATAGTTCAGACATCATCAGAATGACATTTGATTACACGTTTCTCTTCCAGAGAGTCTATGTCTAGAACAACCACAAATATCAAGGATAATAGCCATTCAAACATTTGGTTGAGATTTCTTCACCTATATCGACTATATAGTGACTTCAATCTAGTACGTTAGATTTAGTGACCGTTCAACTTTATTGGAATAACATTTATTCCTTACAATTGAAGATGTCTACTAAATCCTAACAATCATTTGAGCTCGTGTTCTTTATAAGAACCGGAACACAATAACATTTATTTAGTTCCTTTATCGGTTTACTAGACTCAGAATACAAAACCGACGCAACGTTTGCTTCACTTTCTGTATCTTGGTGTATTCCACATTTTAATCTTTCTAATTTAATCAAAACTCGTAAGATATCATATATCTAAGAGTTGACTTAAATTTAGATAGATTTATCTCAACATACTTGCTTAGGATAGAGACTTCGATATGTTCTCTTACTTGAGCACTTGCCCTAACTTTCCTTTTTAATCCTTCAAGCACTCGTAAATACTTCTCAATTTAGTCTTCATAAGGCTTAAGATAAATTACAAGAGCTATGTCTTCAATTTTTTTTCGTAAAGAAAATCTAAAGTTTATTGAATAGTTTATTTAATCTTCTGAATCATATTCAAAACATGAACCATTTAATTAACCTTCAAGCAATGATTAAAGAACTAAGTCTATACTTAAATCTCACAATTTTGAAAACATTCTTTCCAAAGTTTGTTGTAGTCATTCACATTCAACACATCTAGTGTTCGAATTTAATTGTCATCGTATGACAGAATGACCCATTGGATATCGATATATCCAATATATGATTGATTCGTTGAAACATATTTCAAGTGATTCAATCATATCATGAGTTTCCGTTCTTTCATTGATAATTAAAGTCTTGGTGCACTCCATCAAGTATGTAGTCTCATTTTCTCTAATAACTATAACGAAGTTGGTTGTGTAATTGCTTATTTTAAAAGGATTAAAATTTACTTAACCATACTTGAGAACGTTTCTCAAAAGGTTACAGTCATAATTTGGTTTTACTAATCGACAATTAAAAACATAGAAATAAAAGCTTGCTAAAACTACAACATAAAAATAAAGATAAAATAATGTTGTTGTTTATACATGCAAAATCAAAAATGGTCTTTTGATTTATGATTCTGCTCCTACTAGTCAACTACTCCCAATTGACTTTCAAGAATCTTTCAAAAATTCTTTAGTGGCCAAGATCCCATCTGGTTATCCCGATTCCCGACGAGGGCGGATCAACCGGAATAATTTGAAAGGTTGCCAACCCCTTGTCTCTAAAATAAGACGGTCCTGACGAGGGCCAATCACCGCAATATTCTTGTCGAGTCGTAACCCAATATTCGCGAGATCTCATACGATCATATCTCAATAATAACGATATACCCAATGTAGGTCAACTCCTGACGAGGGCCGATTAGTTGGATCCAAACAAAGGCACCGTCATTATAATATTTGGAGACAAAATTCCGACTTAATTTTTGTTGTGGGAGTAATTTTAAATTAATTTCAATTAATTACGGTCACATCAAATACATCTATCTCTATAGACATATGTCCTACACATTCATTTAGATTGTGCCAAGTCATGCATCTATCGTATCATATGAAATAAATCCAAGCACAAAATAAATAAATTCTTAAAGTAACCAGTATGATCATTGACTTTTCCTAAGTGCGGTTTCGTATACAAACTGACGAAACCGCGGGTCACAATCTAAGGATAGCTGCAACCGCCAAGAGGATCTTTAATGCGCCATCTCCAGGGGGATCTTTATTTGTCTTTCTATGGCCTCTGTCTTCTGCTCAATTTTTGTTACATAAAATTCTATCTAGTAAAAGAAATACACTCGCCGCACACGGGGGAAGCTAACGGGAATGTGATAATGCAGAAAATAAACTAGGTCACGTTCTTCATAATGGCCTAGGAATTTTTTTTAAACCAACGATAAATAAATCATTCACATCTATCCTATTGGTCAATTCCATGATCAATCGGGGTTCATATAATCATATTATATCTAACATATCTAATCCATACAATGATAATCTTATGAAAAAGATAAATACTAAAATTACCAACTTGCGTCTTAGTTAATCGATTAACGTTTAATCAATTAAATAATTTTATTCAATCAATTAACTAATTAACATTTAATCAATTAAATGATTTAATCGAAATAAAATTGATTATTAATTTTAAACGATTTTAATTTTAATTTTAATTAATTAGAACTATTCCAGAATAAATCGAAATTTAAATTAAGTCTCTGTTGTTTCTTTCCTTTTGATTCCTACTCAAAAGGGATGCCTTTAGTTTCCAAAACCAAAAGGCACCCACCTGGGCCCTTTCCAAAATCAAATATTTTGGAAAGCGCCTAGGCCTATTCTAAACAAAATTTGGAAAAGCCAGTATTATTTAATACCATGTGACATCCCAATGGCCCAAACCATTTGAACCTTTAGTTTGCCACATGACACCAACTAAACAAAGAGATATCTATGTACCATAAAAATTAACAAAACAATAAACAAAATTTTCAGGGGTCCACTAAGAACCACCAGCCGACGCCGACCACCACGGGGGCAGTCGACGCCGCCGGTGTGTTCATGGTGGGGCGCCGCCGCCAGTCGGCCGAGCAGCCCCACCGCCGATCAATTTTTTTTATTTGTTCTTCGTTCTGCGAATTTAAATCATGCATCTATTAATTAATTACTACGCAAATTAACTAATACTTATTGCTTAAGCTCGAACCTGGCTCTGATACCATTGTTAGGAAATCTGCACGGGAACGTAGTGGAATTTAAAATTTATTTCCTATTGACCCAATATCGACTTCATTTAAGCAACAAGAATAAGAAAAGTAGACAAGAGAATACCTTGGTTGATCCAATTGGATCGACGCTTTGTGTACGGTTGTAGTTTCCGCACGAGCCTCCCAAGTGTTTGGCCTCTACTGGGTTATCCACATGAACAGCACGCCGAAATCACATCATGGATTGCTACTAGAAAAACTCGGATGCTAGACCGACCTTTTCTCTCTCTCAAAATCTCTCTCTAGGAAGCTCTCACATTTTCTAGTAAATTAGAACTCTTTTAATTGTGATGATATAAAAGAGCTAGTCAATCCCTCTCTTATATAGAGAGATATGGTGCCCCAGATTATCCCAATCTGATTGAGAGAAGCTTCCTAGTAGATCGGGGACAAAGAAAACATTTTCCTAATAATATATGGAAAGTATCTTTGATTGATTTATCTTATTTAATTTAATATCTCATATTAAATATTTTTCAAGATATTGTCAATATCTAATATTGACTATCTTTATCTTATTACCATAAATCAATTTATGCAAATCTATTAATATATAATATTAATATATGGTAATATCATTAATTAAATTGCACAATCCAAGTGTATCATATACACTCCAAATTTGTGCCTCATATTGCCAATATATTAGCATCCGGAATATTTGTAATTAATATAATACTATGATTAATTAATTTGCAAAATACATGTGTATCAATATACACAAATATATTTCGATATACATATACATTATACGTATATTTAATTAATCAACATAATTAATATCTTGTATTCTATCTATAGATTTTTGTCCAGAAGGACAAAATTATAAAAAAATCGGGATAGAAGGAAACTGTAATTTAATAAGGACAAAAGTAACAATTTTGAAGTAACAAATATGAAGTAACAAATATGGAATAGAGTAAATATGAAGTAACAATTGTGAAACACAAAGTAACATTAACACGTGAAGTTACAATTTTAAAGTAACAATTGTGAATTTTGTCCTTTATAATCATGAAAATGTTACTTTTATCCTTCCAGACCCATTTATTAATTTTTTGTCCTTGTGGCCCCTTCCCCCTTATATCTATTTATAATAAATAAATACCAGCATATTAATTTACCACTATAACACTTTATAGTCGAGATAAAACTTTCCTTATTTTGTTATCGCTATAACCGCATTTGAATCTGGCTGGATGTTCTTATGTGTATGACCCGATAGGCTTCCGAATATGTTGGCCGTAGGCACAAAGTGCAATTACGAAAAATGCCCTTCATACCTAACGATCATGGATAGCGTCGCAACACGTCCACAACCCCAATCATCGAAAGAGTCAAATGCAATGACTACTACCTTTCATGTGAAACAGTTACCGTGTAAATAGAATCCTATCGCTGTTACAATATCCATACGGTCGTACGTCGAGTGTCAAACATCAACGACCGTATCTTATAATCTAGATATCCTACTCTCTCAAAGTAACATATTAGTTCCTCTTTGAAAAGACTTTTGAGAATAAGACATTCCTTATAAGAAGGCACTTTCAGATATTTACTCCTAATAATAGGATACGCGATTTCCGGACAAACAACATGAATCCAACGCATGCTTCAGTATCACACCCAATCACTACCGCATGATCGCCCCATGGCTAGAGGAAACCTCAATAGTGTCAAAGTATGACAACCACACCGCGATGTCATGAAGACTCCGGTCTCAGGATAATTACACAACTGCCATATAGCGCGACACTTAATATAGTAAATGGGTCAGTTTAACGTATTCATTCTCTAATACACGTCCACGTACAGTCCAAGTGTCTCAACACTTTGATAGATGAGATTTATCCCTACCTTCATTAAGATAGATGACATCCAATACGTGCTAATCTGATCGTACTATTAATGTCCCTTTTAATAGCGCATACGACTAGAGACATTTAAGTATCAAACCTTTTAAAGTGAGTCAATATCTCATCAACCATAATCACTATTATGATTTCTCTCTCACAGTTTGACACTAGGGACGTTATCATATATACAATCACAAATTGGTTCATATAGATAAATAGAATTTATAATAACATAAAAGCCATTTATCATATGTATAAACATAAAGAAATAGTAGAAATGATCCGACCCAGTCGGATCCGGTCCAACCCGATTGGGTTTAGGACACTATTTCAACATTGCTGCCATGGGAGATGAAATGAAGTCATTATTGAAGAATCAGACTTGGGATCTAGTTAAACATCTAGTTGATAAGAGAGTTGTTACTTGCAAGTGGATCTTCAAGAAGAAAGAAGGAATGACTAAGGCATAAGGGGCAAGTATAGGGCACGTTTGGTTGCAAGAGGGTTCAGTTAGAAAGAAGTGGTAGACTTTGATGAGATATTCTCACCAGTGGTCAGACACACTTCAATCAAAGTGTCACTAGCAATAGTGGCACAACAGGATCTTGAACTTGAGCAGTTAGATGTGAGGACAACTTTCTACATGGTGAGGTAGATAAGGAGATATACATGACTCAGCCAGAGGGATTTCAAGTTCCTAGCAAGGAAGGCTGTGTGTACAAGTTGAAGAGGTCCTTGTATGGACTGAAACAGGCTCCCAAGCAGTGGTATAAAAGGTTTGACAGTTACATGATCCAGCTAGGTTATAACAGATTTCCATATGACTGTTGTGTATATCATAATCAGTTGAAAGATGGATCACATATCTATCTTGTCCTATATGTGGATGATATGTTGATAGCTGCTGAAAAGAAGTCTGATGTTCAAAATCTGAAGAACCTCCTCAGTAATGAGTTTGAAATGAAAGATTTAGGTGCAGCCAAAAAGATTTTAATGATGGAGATCTGGAGAGATAGGAGTAAGAAGAAGCTATTCTTGTCTCAGCAGGGCTACATACAGAAGATATTGGCCAAATTTGGCATGTCTGCTGCAAAGCCAATAGATACTCCTATGGCATCTAATGTTCATTTGTCTGTTTATGCTTCACTATCAGCAGAGGAGAAAGAGTATATGTCAAAAGTTTCCTATGCTAGTGCAGTTGGTAGTCTGATGTATGCCATGATGTGCACTAGGCCTGATTTGGCTTAGGCGGTCAGTGTTGTCAGCATGTTCATGGCTCAACCTGGAAAGGAACACTGGAAAGCCGTGAATAGAATGTTCAGGTACCTTACAGGTACAACTGTTCTTGGTCTCATTTATGGAGGTGATACTCAAGTTTTGATCAGAAGGTATTGTGATGCTGATTATGCAGGTGATGTGGACATTAGGAAATTAATGAGTGGTTATGTTTTCATATTGGTGAATTCAGTTGTTAGCTAGAAAGAAACTCTTCAGGCAATAGTGGCTTTATCAACTACTGAAGCAGAATATATGGCTCTTACTGAAGCAACCAACGTGGGTATGTGGTTGAAGGGACTAGTCAGTGATTTGGGGCTACATCAGGATCAAGCAGATATTTATTATGACAGTTTGAGTGTAATTTGTCTAGCTAAGGAGCAGGTTCATCATGAGAGAACCAAGCATATTGATGTGAGATATAATTTTTTGAGAAATGAGAAGAGGGTTGTAGTGAAAAAGATCAGCACCAAGGATAACTCTGCTGATATGCTCAATAAACTAGTTCAGCAGAGCAAGTTTCAGTTACGTCTAGACTTGTTGAATATTCAAAGCTTATAATCTAGAAATCTGGAAGCTTAGCTGAGGGCAGGTCTGCTGAGTGGATTCTGTAGGATAATCTAGTATAGTACATCTGGAATTGACGAATGCATATGGTATAAGTACATCTGTTTATGCAATCCGTTTTACTGTGCATGAGAGTTCAAGTCAATGTGGAGATTTGTTAGCAAAGTGACTTAAACTCTACATTAGAACTAATCTGATAGTCATCTGAGAAGTGTATCCAAGTCTGTGAAAGTCAGCTGAGAAGTCTGCTGAGGTTCTTCTGGTGTCAGCAGCCTACTGAGGGTCTGCTGAGGTTTTGGATGCAGCTGATTTCTACATCTATGCAATGATCGGCTGAGTTGAGTCAGAAGAGGGACCCAACATCTGGGGCATTTATGGAAATCCGACAAATATTCTTGGCGGTTAGGGTTTAGGGAACTGTGCCTATAAATACCAACTGTATTGATCATTGTAAAATGTGTGTAATCCGTCTAAAATTTAGAGCATAATAAAATATCTCTTTTCTGTCCGTGGAGTAGTCGGCACAACGCCGGAAACCACGTTAAATCTTGTGGTCTTCTTGTTTTTGTTATTTCTGTTGATTATTACTGTTAGGTTGCATCCAGTAATTGTCTATCTTGCATCTAGATTCCCTATCCTGTTATAACAGGGCCCTGGAGGATCAGGATACATGTAGTGGCGGATCTACATACAACCAAGAGGGGCAACTACCCCTAATTGATCTAGAAAAATTACACTAATATAGGTACAAAGTATATCGTTTGCCCCCTTAAATTTTTTATTTGCCTTTGAATATTTTATTGCCCCCTTACTCGAGATCCTGCATCCGCCCCCATAGTACATAGGTATTACAACCACTCCCTCCCAAAAAAAAGGCGTTGGGGAGTAAGTGGGTTTATACCGAGAAATAAGATCCAAACATGGTATCAGAGCCATTAATCTACCCAAAAAAAAGAAATTATTTTCAGCCGTAAGGACTGAAACCTTTACGTGAAGAACACAGCGTGAAAGACACAGGACCAGCCATGGCTGCTTCAATTGAAGGTGAAAAAAAACTTGACGTTTTTTTCTTGAGCACGGCTGATCATCCTGGCTAGTGCTGTTAACGAGCTGAGCCGAACCGAGTATCATCTGTTCAAGTTCTGTTCATTTAAGTCATGAGCTTGTTCATGTTCGTTCGTGTTGGACATATTTTAAGTTTTAATGATGAGTGCCAGACTAGCTGTTATAGAGCAAAGGCAAAAAGATGTCTAGATCAAATGTATAGGTTTATTAGAGTTTGATCTTTGTATAGGTTTGATCAAACAAGCACTGTAATTAGGTCAGCTGACTTTATCAGCAGACCTGTCTAGATCAGTAGAGTGTCTAGGAACCTGCTGAAGATGGAAGGCTGAGAGTACAATATAAGTTATTGAAGGCTAAGGGATCAAACTTAGTATTTAAAATCAAGGCTATGGAATCAGAACTTAGGGAAGTCAGTGATGACCTAAACTGATTACATATACCTTGTGTACAAGGTCTAAGTTCCATATGTTAAGTGGTGATTGGAACTTAGTTATGTTCAAAATGGTGTACTCTAACTTCACAATAAAAAGTTAGATGAGAAGAAGTCAGCTGATGTGTTATTAAAGAACAACATACTTAAACCTGCTGAAAGATGTGTACATCAGCAGGCTGTTATACTTCAGATATTTGCTGAGTATATTTCTCGATTTAATCAAGGATTACATTGGAAGATTACAAGGATAAGGATGGATTACAAGCCTTGTAGTGTCAACAAATCAATGGCCAAGATAAAAAGAACGTTGGAAAGATTCAGAGGATTAACCAATGGACATAAGTCAAAGGGTGGGCCAGATCAAAACCGACAAAAAGCAAATCGACGATGTGTCAAGATTAGAATCTGACACAAAAGAAAGTCAAGATGGAGACAAATCTGAAATGGCTATTTGAAAATCAAACACAAGTCACATGTTTCCTACCTATAAATAGGGGACTCCTGACTTAGTTTGAAAATGATGAAAATTGATGAACAACATATAATCGATACGAAGCTATCAAGTTTTTATTTAAGAAAAACACCCTGCTGACATTGCTGAGCTTAAAGCCACTGATCAAGAGAATTCTTCAAGTATTACCTGCTATCAAGTTACATCAAGTATACACACTTGAAGACCTCAAGCTGCTGATCATCTCATCCTGATCAAGCTGCTGAAAGCTGAATCACTTACTTGATTCAAACTTTCTTTTACAAGAAACCTGCTGAAGACAGTGAAGCATCTTTTGGGTGTCAAGGACGGTTTTTTGTGGTGGAGCTGGTGAAGAGGCAATCCTACCCTTCAAGGACCAGTGGGATACTTTGGAGCAGCAATCCTACCTGTTTCAAGTGTTCAGTTTGTGAAGCCATAGTCATTGGTGAAGGACAAACATCTTAGGGATTTTTGTAACAGCTACCTCAACGATCTCTAGTGAATTTCCTCCAACATCACAGGAGAAGAGTGGACTGGCAGGATTACACCTCCTGGAGCTACTATAAAATTTGCTTACTTACTTTCTGCATTTAGTATGCTGATCACATCAACTTACTGAAACTAGCAACTGAATCACACACTTACACTACTGAGTATCTAATACTTAGTATCAACTTTTTAACAACAAGTAATAAGGCTTAATTTGAATATATTCCGCCGCAAAAAATTCAGTTATATCAACAGTCAGCAGACTACTGAGTGGTCAGCAGACTATTGAGCAGTCAGCAGGATATTGACATTGCTGAGTTTGTTGACTCCAAAAGTTTTAAGTGTTAAGTTTATTCACCCCCCTTTAAACTTAACCAAAGCCTTTTCAAGGGACCAACAATTGGTATCGGAGCCGTGCTTCTGTTCTGAAGAAATCCTACTTATTGTGCTTGTGAAGATACTTTGAAAACTTTTTCAAGTTTCTGACTTTCAAAACTTTGCATCATGGATAACAATCAGTATGCTAGGACTATGTTGATGTGCTCTCTAGATCGTTTTGATGAGTATAAACGTCGTATGCAGGCTTATCTAGCTGTAGCACATGATGAAATGATGGATGTTCTGATTGATGAACCACTGGAAATGACTAAGTCTATAACCGTGGATGGTCAAACTCAGACTGTTCCAAAGCCAAAAATAGAGTGGGGTGCTGAAGATAGAAAAAGAGCAAACCTCAACAATATTGCTCTTGATATCATATACAGAACATTGGATAGCAATATGTACATGAAAGTGAATGATTGCAAGACTGCAAAGGAATTTGGGAAAAGTTACAACTAATCTGTGAAGGCACTGATGCTATCAAGAAAAACAAAGTTAGTGTAGCCAAAAAGAAGTTCCAAGATTTCAAAATGAAATCAAATGAAACCATTGAACAAATGGAGTCAAGATTCAATGCTATCTTGGATGAACTCACCCTACTGAATGTAGTGTATACAAAAGAAGAGATCAACACAAGAATCTTGGAAGCACTACCAGCAAAGGAAGTTTGGGAAATGAAGGTTACTGCCATAGAGGAGTCCAGGAGAATACATGAAGAGGACACCTTCAAGTTATTTTCAGATCTCAAAGCATATGAATTCAGTAAGAAACTTGTTCCCGAGACTGAAAATAAAGAACCAAAGACTACTGCATTGGCTGCTGCACATAAAGAAGAATCATCTGGTGGTCAAGATGATCTACTGGATGAGATGCAAGAGCAAATTTCCCTAATGAGCAAGAAGATCAGAATGATGAAAATAGGAAGTGGTTCTCCATAGAATTTCACAAAGAAATCAAGTGAAAAGAAGAAGGAAGATTCCAAGAAAGATAATGATTATTTGTGTTTTCATTGCAAGAAACCAGGACACTTCAAACCTGACTGTCCTGATTTGAAACAGAAAAAGGAACCTGATTATCTGTGCTTCAACTCCAAGAAACCTGGACATTTCAGACTTGATTGTCCAGACCTACTGAAGAGCAAAAGTCAGCAAAGAAGATCTGGCAAGAAAGCAATGGTTGCTGAAGATGAATCAAGATATGAAGTTGAATCAGGAAAAGGAAATGAATCTGATGATACAACACTTATTGCACACATGGAAGATTATGCTTTGATGGCCAATATGGATGAGACTGAGGAGGTATACAATTCTGTATCTGTTAACACTCCTGCTGAAAGTGATTGTGAATCTACATGTGGTTCAAATCCTAAAATTTCTGACAGAGAAGAAACTTTGGATGCCATCCTTAATCAACTGAGGAAATACAATCTGGTTATGAGATTGTGAAGGCTGAAAAAGAGGTTCTTCAAGCAGAAATTCAAAGATTAAATGTTGGGTTAAGAACTCTCAAAGGAAAGGGAAAGGATTATGAACAGACACAACATAATTTTACTGTACCTTCAGTAGCTGCTGAATCTGCTGCACAATCCAGTTCTACCACTGCATTCAAATCTGGGAAGCCTTATGGTGATAGAACAGGCCTTGGATTTGAAACTCAACAATTTACTAAGGGTGGATCTAGTAAGACTACTAAACCTAGTACCAGAATTGGTCCCAAGTTTGTGTCTGCACAAGACCCAACTCCCAAAAAGGTTGCTGAGGCAGTAAAGCCTACTGAGAAGACTTCAAAGAAGCAAATTCAGAAGTCAAAAAGGTCAACAATACCAAATAAAAAGGGTAAATCCAAGGGTAGGATTGCTGGACCTTCTAGACCTACTGATAGCAGACCTGCTGCAAAGTCTGTTGGCCCACAAAAGGGCAAAAACTAGAAATATTCCAAGGATAAGAATCCTAAACCCAAAAATGTTAATCATTCAAGGGATACTTATCTCAGGGGGAAAGGTAGATTGTTCCCTACTGATGAAGATTGGAATATTCCTGCCCCTATTGCTAGAAACAATAGACATATCCATAATGCTAGGGTAAAACCTCAGCAATGGACTCAGCAGAGGACTCAGAAAAGGACTCATTTAAGAGCTCAACAGAGACCTCATCAGACTCCATATTACAGGGCTGCTCCTAACAGACAACAACCTTATGGTTATGCTAATGCTTTCAACAATAGATATCACTTCAAACAGCATTATGTACCAAAAGGCCAGAAAACATATGTGAATCCAACACAACCAAATGTTAGATTTTATGGAAATGTGGGATACATATATGAACAAAAGTGTAATGCTTTTCAAAGAAGACCTTATGGAAATTTGCCAAGGGTCATGCTTTCCATTGACCACTATGGACCCAAACAGTTTTGGGTACCTAAAACACATTAAATTTGTTTTGTAAGGTGTCTGGTACTTTGACAGTGGATGTTCCAAATATATGACAAAGAATAAGCACTGTTTGACAAACTATGTGGCAAAGGATGGTCCAAGAGTCAACTTTGGCAACAAGAATACACCAAGATACACAAATGGATATGGTATATTGGTGAGGAATGGATTAACTATCAGGAATGTTGCATTTGTGGAAGGACTGGACTTCAACCTACTGAGCACTGGACAGTTTTGTGACATGGGTTACAAGGTCACTTTTGACAAAGGCTACTGTATTGTCATTAGTGAAAGAGGTGAACAAGTTGTGTTGGCTGGAAGAAGACAACTAAACATGTATGTTGTGGATGATTTTTCAAGATACACTTGGGTAGTATTCATGAACAAGAAAAGTGAAACACTTCAAAAGATGCCTGAACTTTTGAAGAGATTGCAAAATGAGGAAAAATTAACAGTAGTAAACATCAGATCAGACAAGGGTACTGAGTTTCTCAATAAATTCATAAGAGAATATTGTGAGCAAAATGGTGTGCTGCATCAATTAGCAGTTGCTGGTACACTTCATCAAAATAGGGTTGCTGAGAGAAGAAACAGGACCTTGAAAGAAGCAGGGAGGACTATGATTTGTGAAGCATTATTACCTGAAAGGTATTGGGCTGAAGAAATCAATACAGCATGCTATAAACAAAATAGGACCTCAGTAAACAAAAAGCTGTTGAAGACACCTTATAAGATTTGGAATGGAAGAAAACCAAATATATGTTATTTCCATCCATTTGGAAGTAAATGCTTTATCTTAAATCATAAGGAGCAGTTGAAGATCATCCAACCAAAATCAGATGAAGGAATCTTTCTGGGATACTCTTCAGTCAGCAAGGCATTCAGGGTACTGAACAAGAAGACACTGAAATATGAAGAATCAATACATGTTGTGTTTGATGAACCTAAATTCACTGGAATGGAAGATGAAGTTTTAGAACCTGCTGAGAATCTCCAAGTCACTGATCCAGAATATGTTGATGTTTTGGATAAGATAAATGACTTAAAAATATCTGACTCTGCCCCTGCTGAAGAACCTATTGGTAACACTACTGATGCAACAACAAATACAGTTCAAGGATCTGCTGAACCTCCTACTGAAGCAACAGCAGAGCCTACTGAAGATGAGGTTCCAGTAAATCAAACAAATCAAGATTTAAAATGGTTGAAGGACCACCCTGCTGAACAAGTTGGCAATATAGAGCATGGTGTAAGGACTAGAAGACAATTGGAAGCAATGTTTACTTGTTTTCTATCTCAAATGGAGCCTGAAGTTGTTGAAGAAGCAATATCTGATCTAGATTGGATAATTTCTATGCAAGAAGAGTTAAATGAATTTGTAAGAAATCAAGTTTGGACACTAATGGAGAGGCCTAGTCATGCAAACATATTTGGAACAAAATAGGTATACAAAAATAAATTGGATGAATCTGGTACCATTGTTAGAAACAAGGCCAGACTAGTGGCGAAATGGTATTCTCAAGCAGAAGGAATAGATTTTGATGAAACATATGCCCTAGTTGCAAGATTGGAAGCAATAAGATTATTTTTGGCATATGCTGCGTACGAGAACTTCAAAGTATACCAGATGGATGTTAAAAGTGCATTTTTGAATGGCATTCTGGAGGAGGAAGTTTATGTTCAGCAACCTCCTGGTTTTGAAGTTAAAGATCAAGAAGATAAAGTGTACAGACTCATAAGGCACTTTATGGATTGAAACAAGCACCAAGAGCATGGTATGAAACCTTATCTCAATTCTTGGTAAACAATGGATTACAAAAGGTACCATTGATAAGACTCTTTTCAGAATCAATGAAGGGAACAACACCCTGCTGGTACAGATTTATGTGGATGACATAATCTTTGGTTCTGAAAATGAATTGTATGTGAAAAGTTTGCTAATCTCATGAAAAGCAAGTTCCAAATGAGTATGATGGGAGAGATGAACAACTTTTTAGGATTACAAGTCAAACAACTGAAAGATGGAATCTTCATTCATCAAACTAAATATATCCAGGAGCTGCTAAAGAAGTTTGGCATGAAAAATAGCACTAAGGTGTTAACTTATATGAGTACAAGCATAAGATTGGATGAAGATAAAGAAGGCAAAGATGCTGATCAGACCTTATTCAGAAGGATGATAGGCAGTCTGCTGTACCTCACTGCCAGCAGACCTGATATATCCTTTGCAGTAGGTGTTTATGCAAGATTTCAATCTAAAACTAAGGAAAGTCACTTAGCTACAGTCAAAAGAGTTCTCAAGTATCTAAAAGAGGCTTTAGGAGTAGGCATATGGTATTCAAGTGATGGAAGTTTCAAAGTTATATCCTACATAGATTCTGATTATGCTGGATCCAAGTTGATAGAAAAAGCACCACAAGAACTTGTCAGTTGATGGGAAATAGACTTGTTTCCTGGTTTAGCAAGAAACAGAATTCAATATCAACTTCTACTGCTGAAGCTGAATACATTGCTGCTGGAAGCAGCTGTGCACAAGTACTATGGTTAAGACAACAATTAAGGGATTATAGGATTGAAGAAAGAGAAATTCCTATAATGTGTGACAACACAAGTGCAATTGCTATCACAGAAAATCATGTTTTGCATTCTAGAACTAAATACATTGATGTGAGACATCATTTTATAAGAGATCATGTGGAAAATAAAGATGTGGTGGTTCTTTACATCCCTACTGAAGATCAACTTGCTGATATCTTTACAAAACCTTTGGATAGTGAAAGATTTGCTAAATTAAAGACTGAACTTGGGATTATAAAAGTTGACTGATGTACTTATTGATCAGCAGTGTACTGGAATTCACCAAGGGGATTAGTCTTTGCTATGATGGGTGAGCTCACTTAGCAGACTAGTCATTGGTATCAACAATTCCATGTACTTAAATAGTTTGTACAATTGAGCAAATGAATTTGCCAAGGGGATTGGTCTTTGTCCTGATGGGTGAGCTCACTTGACAGATCAGTGATTGGTATTAAACTTCACTTTGTATTATCAGTTGGACAAAACTAATCTTTATGAAGATCAGCAGAGTAACCTTGTCAGTAGGCTGCTGAGTCATCCTTGTCAGCAGACTGCTGAGCCAACTCTACTGAAGACCAAGTCTGCTGAAGTATACGTTGCAAGATAGTCAAACTTAAATGAAAGTCAACAGTAAACGGATATTATTCTTATCCTTTATAACCGCGGTTATAATATCCAACGGCTACAACTCTTTCTGTGATAAGTTAGTGGGACATGTGGCAACATCACATTTACTCCAGAGTTAATCGTGGTTAAATGCTACAGCACGTGAACAGTACTTTCCTGACAGTTATCACCCACTACCTTTCCTTATATATACATACACACACAGACGATACATAAAAGTTTCAGATCGATTTTCTCTGAATATACATAGTGTGAACATAGATTTGAAAGTTTTCTTCTTCATCTTTCTTCAATCTATATAATGGTGGATAGAAGTGATGTTCAAATTGGAACGTGCCAAAGTGTTAGAGGGTTTATTGTGATGCTAACAAGTCTGAGTTAGCTATCAATATTGGTAGAAGAATCTTAAGGTATGCAGGACTAGAAGATGTTCTAAATCTAAGATTAGAAAGCATCTCTTATACAAATGTTGCAAATTTCTGGGGAAATATTGTGATTAGAGATGATAGAGAGGCATTTACAACAACAGTTAATTCCCAGGAGATTGAAATCTCCTCAAACCTGCTGAGGGAAGTGTTCGGGTTTGGACCTGGAAATGGAGCTCCTACAAATCCTGAATCTATGGAGTTATCTAGGCTGGAGTTCGTTGATGCAATAAAGACAAACAAATCTATACCATTAGCTTTGAGCATCAACGTGAAGCATATTGGCTTGGAGTACACTGTCTGGACCGAAGATTGACCTGCTGATAATCATATGCAGGAGCATGAAATTTGATTGGGCTGGATTCTTTATCCAATATATGAAGAAAGTGGTGATTGAGTATAGAGATGGAACCAAGAAGTCCAAGACCAAACCTTTGGGCTTGATGATACAAGCCCTGCTGAACCACTTGCAGATTGCTGATGTTGCACCTACAAAGATCAACAAGACAAGATACAAACCTGAAATCACCTATCCCATCCATGGGTTGGATGATGATGAAGATGAAGAGCTGAAAGAACTGGGAGTGATCATGGTGATGATGATAATGGTGATGGTGGGCAGGAAAAGAGAACAAAAGCTAAGAATGATGTGCAACCTGCTGCACCAAAGAAACCAGTGGATAAAAGGAAGGCTGGTGATACTAGAAAGATGACAGAGCTCTTAAAGCCTAAAAAGACAAGGAAGGAACTAGTAGACACTGCTGAGTCTACTGAAGCTCAAGTTGAAGATGAGGCTGCTGAGCCTACAGAATTTATAAGGAAGAAGACTGTTGCTGAGTTGTTAAGAGAACAACAAAAAGAAGATAAAATTAAGAGGAAAGCTGCTAGTCAAGAGCAATTAGAAAAAGAGATTTCTGAAGATGAACAACAACCTGCAAAAAGAAGGAAACAGGTTGTCAAAAAGAGAGTTCATGGAAAGGGCAAAGAACGGAGGGTTCTGGAGGCCCAAAAGGAAGCAGAAGAAGGTGTTGTTGTTGAAATAACACAAGGTGTTATGCCTGCTGAGGCTGCTGAGGTTGCTATTGAGAAACAAACTGAGGAACCACAGCACACTGCTGAACCTGAACCTATTGTGAAAATCAGTATTCTTGTTCAAGACCCTGTTGTGGATGCTACAACTCAGGGGAAAAACAATCTGTTGCAGACCCTGTTGAGGAACATGAGATTCAGGAGGAACCTAGTGTTGAACAGATGGAGGTAGTAGGTATAAATGTACAACCTGAAGAACCTACTGACCTATTTGTATCTGCTGTAGATACATTGACTCATCTTGTTGAAACTTTTGGAGGACAACAAGCTGAGCAATCTACCTCAAGAAGGCCCATAATGCCTTTTGAAAGAAGGGAGAAGAAGTCCAAGAAGGAAAAGGTAGATCCAAACTTCAAGAAAATTCAAGATTACTTTGCTTGGAAGTTTGGTTTCTATAAGAGACAAAAATCAAATGCAGAGCCAATGACTGATTTTGAGGAATGGTCATTCAATCAGTTGGGAGTAGAGAGCTTGATTGGACTGATTGATACATTTGAGCTACAAGTGAGGCTGTTGGATATTATTGAAAGGGAGAAGAAAAAGGGAAGCATCATGTTCAGAGAACCACAAGATGCACCTGACAATGATGATTCATCATCCTCAGATTCTGATGATGATCACCCTTATTTTCCAGGCCAATCAAGTGGCACGGCATTGGATACACCTACTGAGGATGAAGGTCAGGGGTCTAAAGACAATATAGTAGATCAGTCTACTGATGCTGGTAAGTCTGTTGAGGGCCAGCAGATTGGTAATGTGGATGGAAATATGGATAATGTTACTATGGAAGATCTGGAAGCTCAAATTAATGCTGAAATAGCTCTTGAAGACAACATGATGATTAGTATGTTTGACACTTTATTGGTTGATGTTTCTGATGTCTATTCTGAAGGATCAACATAATATCAAGACAACATTAACACTGATGAAGTTTTAGCACAAGCCTTTGAGGTTCTTGAAGATATTGCAAACACTGGATGTGTACTAGAGGAAAATTTGGTTGTATTTCCTCAAGTTATAATTCAAAAAATGGTGGTTCAGTCTGTCGAGGACCAGCCAACAACTGAACAAAGGTTGGAACAGAGGGTCCTAATCACTGAGGAACAAACAATGTTGGTACAAAGGTTGGAACTCATGATAGGATTGAAGGAATCCCCTATACATTTTGAGAAAATTATGGAAGAACAGTTCTTTGAAGAACTTTTATTATAGAAAGCTCTTTGAAGAACAGTCAGCTTTGTAGACTATTCTTTGAAGCAAAAGTCTTGAAGGAAAGATAGTCACCCGACTGTTGTTAAGAATGAACAGCTGGTGGAGTATGACTTCAGTGATGAAGAATTCCAAATGCCTGAGGAAGAACAAGTTGCTGATGAACCTCAACAGGCACATGTACCAATATTTGAGGAGGTACATGTTCTGGAACCTCAACCTGCACAAGATCCTATCTTGGAGGAGATTGTTGGAGATGTAATAGAGGAAGGTCCTGAACCTGCTGAAGAGGACAGGACAAGAGCCATGGCTTTCAGTACACCAAGTGCAAACTATAATGTTGAAGAGCCTGCTGATGACTTTGCTGGACAAATGGCTGGAGGTATGGCTGGTAACAGTACCATCAAATGTTTTGGAAGAGTTAAGAGCTATAAGGACTGATATTGAACAGCTAAGGACTCAATTGAATAGACAAGAACAAAGATTTAAAGATTTGATGAATCTTGTGGAAAACAGAGGAAGAACTACTGAAACAGTTGCTTCCAACATTACATCTACTCAATTTTCTATAAATGATTTAATTAGAGATGTAAGAGGTATCAAGACCACCACAGCAAACAATGATAAGCACCTGAATGAACAGCTTGCCTCTATACACAAGAAGCTGGACAAGCTTGCTGAGGCACCCAAACTCTTGTGTACCCTCAACTCTTTGAGACACCTCAACCTGCTGCACTAGATCCTAAGGTTTCTGAGAGGATCAATCTGCTAGAACAAACCATTGAAGGAAGGATCACTGCAGTTGACACAAGGACTGAGATTATGGAAGGTAAACTTGCAAACTTAGTGATCACACAAGAAAGTGTTCATGGTCTACTGTCCTGGTTTGTGATGATGTCAATAAGGGGGAAGAGGGCCTTACAGCAGAAGAAAAGGAAGCTATAAGGATTTTTTCTAAGAAGAAGTGGAAGGATGAGATAAATGAGTTCGAAACACACTTTGGCGAGATTTAGATGAATGATGACCTCCTGAAGGAATACAAGAAGCTATATTATGGAAAGAAAAGACCCTATCATGACATGGGATTTAGGAATGACTTAACTCCTTTTTGGGATTAAAATTCTGGGAAGTAAGGGTCAAGTCAATGAGAGCTTCTGGTAGAGGTGGAAGAGGAGGTAGAGGTGGAAGAGGTCCAAGACTGGGAGTTCAGTCAGCAAGGGATTCACTGGAGGAATTCAAACACTTCTACATGGGACAAAGTTTCAATGTTCATACTATAAGGTTATCCCTACCAGAAGCATGGAAATGGTGGAAACAACTACATACATGGGTTGATTTCTCTACAATAGAAAATCAATGGATGCAAGATATTGTCAAAGAAATCAAGGAGTTCTATGAGAAGAAAGAACAAGACAAAGACAGAAACTAGATCAGCATACTTACATTGTTCATTTCATTCTGCTGATCATAGTTTGTAATAATTTTGAACAAATGTATTTTTAATGAAATATGACTGAAAGTTTGTTCTGTTTTGTGTCTTTATCCTTTTGCTTTGTTGTGAGGAGGGTATTGGCATCATCACTAAAAAGGGGGAATTGTTGGACATATTTTAAGTTTTAATGATGAGTGCCAGACTAGCTGTTATAGAGCATAGGCAAAAAGATGTCTAGATCAAATGTATATGTTTATTAGAGTTTGATCTTTGTATAGGTTTGATCAAACAAGCACTGTAATTAGGTCAGTTGACTTTATCAGCAGACCTGTCTAGATCAGTAGGGTAACTAGGTCAATAGAGTGTCTAGGAACCTCTTTGAAAGACCAAAAATGAGGTACAAACTCAGTTATTGAAGGCTAAGGGATCAAACTTAGTATTTAAAGTCAAGGATATGGAATCAGAGCTTAGGGAAGTCTGTGATGACCTAAACTGATTACATATACCTTGTGTGCAAGGTCTAAGTTCCATATGTTAAGTGGTGATTGGAACCTAGTTATGTTCAAAATGGTGTACTCTAACTTCACAATAAAAAGTTAGATGAGAAGAAGTCAGCTGATGTGTTATTAAAGCACAACAGACTTAAACTCTCTTGAAAGATGTGTGTACATCAAAGAGTTTGTTATACTTCAGATATTCGCTGAGTATATTTCTCGATTTAATCAAGGATTACATTGGAAGATTACAAGGATAAGGTTGGATTACAAGCCTTGTAGTGTCAACAAATCAATGGCCAAGATAAAATGAACGATGGAAAGATTCAGAGGATTAACCAATGGACATAAGTCAAAGGGTGGGCCATTGAAAACGACAAAAAGCAAGCGGCGATTATGCATACTAGAAGCTGTGACAAAAAGCAAGTCAATATGGAGACAAGTCTGAAACGGCTATTTGAAAATCAAACACAAGTCACATGTTTCCTACCTATAAATAGGGGACTCCTGACTTAGTTTGAAAATGATGAAAATTGATGAACAACATATAATCCATACGAAGCTATCAAGTTTTTATTTAAGAAAAACACCCTGCTGACATTGCTGAGCTTAAAGCTACTGATCAAGAAAATTCTTCAAGTATTACCTACTATCAAGTTACATCAAGTATACACACTTGAAGACCTCAAGCTGTTGATCATCTCATCCTGATCAAGCTGCTGAAAGCTGAATCACTTACTTGATTCAAACTTTCTTTTACAAGAAACCTGCTGAAGACAGTGAAGCATCTTTTGGGTGTCAAGGACTGTTGTTTGTGGTGGAGCTGGTGAAGAGGCAATCCTACCCTTCAAGGACCAGTGGAATACTTTGGAGCAGCAATCCTACCTGTTTCAAGTGTTCAGTTTGTGAAGCCATAGTCATTGGTGAAGGACAAACATCTTAGGGATTTTTGTAACAGCTACCTCAAAGATCTCTAGTGAATTTCCTCCAACATCACAGGAGAATAGTGGACTGACAGGATTACACCACCTGGAACCACTATAAAATTTGCTTACTTACTTTCTGTATTTACTTTATGCATTTAGTATATTGATCACATCAACTTACTGAAACTAGCAACTGAATCACACACTTACACTACTGAGTATCTAATACTTAGTATCATCTTTTTAACAACATGTAATAAGGCTTAATTTGAATAAATTCTGCTGCAACAAATTCAGTTATATCAATAGTCAGCAGACTACTCGGTGGTCAGCAGACTACTGAGCAGTCAGCAGGCTACTGACATTGTTGAGTTTGTTAACTCCAAAAGTTTTAAGTGTTAAGTTTATTCACCCCCCCCCCCCCTTCTAAACTTAACCAAAGCCTTTTCAAGGGATCAACAGTTCGTTTAATAAACGAACATAAAAATATGTTCAAGCTTGGTTCGTTAAGGTAATGTGTTTGTTCACGAACGTTTGCTTAATAAACGAACATAAAATTATGTTCAAACTCAGCTTATTTATGAAGAAATTTTGTTCGAACTCGTGTTTGATTTTGGCATGCTACATGTATTTTTGCCTCTCAATTCGAGTTTGGCTTGTTAAGGTATAATAAATTAAGTCCAAATGAATAAATAACAAAATACAAAGCAATATTTAAGCATTATATTAATAAAAATATTATGTCAACTCTATCAATATTCTATAAAATTACTCTAGTCTATATATTAGATTAATAGATGTATTATCATCTTATAAGTTAAAGTTACGTTGTACATTGATTTATCTATATAAGCAGGATCGCAAATATAAACGAACTTTCACGAGTATGTTCGTGTTAGTTCGTTTAAGAAACGAGCTTAAAATCTTATTCAAGCTTGGTTCATTAAGCTAAACAAACAAACGATCACGGATACTAACGAGTCGAACATGAGCTTGTTCGTGAACGGCTCCGTTCGTTTAACAGCACTAATCCTGGCCAATTGATCACGACCGTGCAATTGAAGGGACCAAACTATGATGAATGGGCTCGTTCCGTTCGAACGGTGTTGCGGTCAAAATGCAAGTTCGGCTTTCTCAAAGGTACCAACAAGAAGCCGACGGATGAAGATAAGCTTGATCCTAACATTGGATCAAAGTCACTGACACATTCAAACGGTCTCTTTATTATAATTTTTTATTTACCTATAAAAGGGTAATCATCTCTTAACAGTAATACAAGACCACTGAACCCTTTTTTAAGGGCATTCTAACGTTTGGTACATAAAACGTTTTAGTTTTTTCCACTACATAAAACGATTCAGTGAGAATGTGATTGAGACTTGAGAGCTTTAACAAAGATTCTTGGGCAATAATTAATAATATAATTGATCTGGTCACTCTTTAAATTAATCAACCCCATGCTATGCTAGGGTGTATATTCCCTTGTCATCAAACACAGATAAAAGGTACATGAACAGTGATGAGACTATAGGACGGTGTGATGGTCCCTACCACTACCATACTTGGAATCTCATAGGATTTCAGCTCTCTTGCATGAGAAATTTTTAGGTGTTGATTCGTTTTGAGGTGACTTGACAAATAAAATAATTCGAACTATACAGCTTAAATTCAGTTTAAAAATAAATGATTCATATGATGCCACACTGTCTCCACAATCGTATGGAGACATCATCTAAAAACCTCCCTGCTTGCATTGCATTGCATTGCAACCCCCCACACGTGCATACTACGATAATAAGAAAAAGTCCCCAGAATATGACCTAGTGATAAATGGTTTGGGTGTTGTAATGACAGCTGGACCGGAAGTTGGAGTGTGAAGATTCGAATTCCGTAAAAGGATGACTTCTATTCGTATCTTGGTATAATCACAGACCATAACTATGAGCCACTAGGTTGCCTGATTAACCTCTCCACTTATTCCGTGGGACACGGGAGTGAGGGTCCTTTCGGTTAGGGTTTAACCGTTTTTACAATAATAAGAAAAGAAAAAAAAAATGTCTTCAAGATATGATCTAGTGGTAAATGACAGTTGGATCTAGAGCTGGAATGTGGATGTTTTAATCCCGTAAATGGACGACTTTATTTATTTGATATAATAGCAAGCCAATAACTCTAATTCACTAGGTTTTACAATATTCAGAAAAATAAGTTCACAAAATAAATAACTACAGTATATATGTTGATCGATCATTAGCTTACTTAGTTGATGTATGTATTTTAAAACTAGCTAGTAGTGACAACCGGTGGGTGCACTAGGTAGCTAAGTACATCTTGAGATTTTGTATGCTGCGTGTGTGTGTGTATATATATATATATATAAGTGGAAATGTTGCGGCAGATTGCAATAAAAGATACATGATAAGAGATTCAAATAACACACACAATCAAACAATAAATAGAAACAAAGAGAATACAAATATTTAATGTGACTTTCGACGTTGTGATGACAACTTCACGAACAGAAAAAAGAGAATTTATATCATGAACAGATTTACAAGAAGATTCACACACACGCATACTACTAGGTTACAATATTGTGGGTATTTATAGCCTTAGAAACTTTACCCTAGCCGTAATAAGGACTTATGTCGGAATTCCCATAAATGCTCCAGATGCTTACTCAGCTCAACCGAGCCACCAACGATGTAACGGCATAGATGCAAAACCCGATTCGGACATGTTAAACAAACTCGGTGACAGCGGACCTCGATTGACACCTCACCCAGCTAACTTCCCAGACTTGAAAATTCCACCCTGCTGACAACTACTCTGTTGTTACCTAATCAACTGACCATCACTCAGCTCATCCCAGATTTTAGTTCTACGATATTCAGACATAAAGATCAAGTCACATTGACAACATGAAATATATACTATATCAAATCGAATGTGATATAGAAAATAATACACTTTCATACACTTATCTGATACGCCAAGCCCTTAAAAAAGCCCGCGGATGTCGAATTGAGCCTGTACGTAGGCCTAATAAGCATAGAGTCCTCAGCTCAAATAGTTCGCACCTTCATAAGCCGACTGGGCTAGGCTTCAATCCAGCTTGTCCTACACCTTAGCGATATTTATCATTGGCAGGATAAATGAGCGTCGATCATCAAAGGCTTCAACCCGCCTTTTACAGGGCGGCAACAAGCACTGAGGGCTGACCTGCTAGCCCCTCAGCTCGTAGTCCGCCTAGCTCGGACTAAACACGCTAAATCAGGAAACATGAGTTAAAGCTCGACGGTTACAAGCTAATAACCCGTTACGGTTATCATTAACTAGCCCAATCAGATGCTGCCACGTCAACCACATAGTTATTTATGTTAGTTACTCCTTAATTGTATTCTCTTGTAACTGTTGTCTCTTAGCCCTATAAATAGCAGCATTGTACCCTGAAAAGACACACACACACACACACACACACACACATATCATATATATATATATATACACACACACACAAAAAACCAGAAAACCTTTGCCAATTTGTCGATTGATGAGGGCTGACCTGACTTGCGCCACGTGTCATCCCTATGATAACCATATAATAAATAAAAGGCCGATGAGATGCAAACCTTAAGGGTCAGGAGCCCTAAAGACATATATACCCAATGGTAGGTCTAGACCTCAGGTGGGATATCGGTGGGAATACCTCCACCAGCCACCACAGGTCGGTTAGAGCATGTTAAAGAGGAGCTGACACAGTTCGGCCGCTGACTTAGTTCGGCCATAGAGGCCTCGGGGGCTCGACGCAGGTCGGCTAGAGCATCCCCGACCTTTAGCCCACATGCTCATAATTAAAGATAAATATGGAAAGACACTTGAGTCATAAAGACTCTGATCCTGACATTCAAACATGTCCATAATTATCTCCTAAATAATAGGGATGCACACGCAATAATCCTTAGGGATTAAGAGATAAACCCTAATACTTGTAAGGCAAGAAATAGGGCGAGAGGCCTCCTATAAAACCGATCCCTAAGGAACTACGAAAGACCTGATTCCAATACACTCATTGGATACGTAGGCAACTTGGGAAAATACCCAGACTCGGTCTAAAAATCCCTAAAACCACTATCCCATCGTCCCACTCGTTCTTGTTGACTTGTCATTAGGATTATTAGCCCAGATTTATTACTCGACGAGATCCAGCATCGTCATCTGGAAGTAAATGTGCTACTTTATTTCCTTATCTTTAACACGCCCCCTTAAGTGTGGGCTCATATAAAGGCTATGTCAACTAGGCATACAACAAGCCTGAGCCAACTAGGCTCGCAAAGACCAACTAGTCCATTGACACTTGACCATATAAATGGGGGAAAATATTGTTCATACCAGAGTTCGATCTCATGACCTCTGGCTTTGATAGCATTTCAGGATCAAACGCTTACCATTCTACTACAACCAATTGGTGGAAGTAAATGTGCTACTTTATTTTCTTATCTTTAACAATTACTTTTTTGTTGATCATCATATTGTTCATAATCACTGCCAGATATCCACTGCATAAATCATGATAAACAACCAGTAAATCCACTAAAAATACGTTCGTGATAATTCCGACATTATCACTCTCTTTCTCTAGTCTTCCTATGCTCTTAGCCTTTATACCAATAGCTTTATTCATTTTAATTTTGATCTTAGCTAATTCAATTGAAGACGAATTAATTAGCAACTTGGTTGTGAATTGAGATTCTTCATGTTTTATTTGTGACAAGGATAGATCCATTGAGATTAGCTGCGAATCCAGAATTTTGAGAAAGGTCGCAAATCCACCGAAGACATTAATGATGTTTTTACATTTTAACAAAACATCATTTTAATACATCTTTTTCCTGGATCTCAGTGAGAACACTGACCCCTCTCTCACCAATGTTCATGCTTCTGCCCTTGATTGAGATGGAAAAAGAACCGCAGCTTCGAAATGTGATGTAACGCCCCCAGACCCCAGGCCTGGTAGCGCTAAATGAGTCATAAATGTCGGGTCAACTGCTTAGACCGTCGGCCTCGCTTGGTCTAAAAGGGTTAACCCGAGTTGACAAGACCTTTATGTCTCACACTTATATGTGGGTGAGCATTCACTTATTTTACCGATGTGAGACTTTACATTCTCTCCCCCTTATAAGGGAGAGGCGTCCTCGCCAGGACGGCCGAGACTGTTCCCGGATCGTCCCTACCAGAGGTAACTAGAGGCCATCCTTACACCGTCTTCTTATGCGGTGCACGGCGCGCAGTTCCTTACCCGATGATCGGCTCGATACCATTGCATGCGCCCCGGACCCCAGGCCTGGTAGCGCTAAATGAGTCATAAATGTCGGGTCAACTGCTTAGACCGTCGTCCTCGCTTGGTCTAAAAGGGCTAACCCGAGTTGACAAGACCTTTATGTCTCACACTTATATGGGGGTGAGCATTCACTTATTTTACCGATGTGGGACTTTACATGTGAATCAAGAACTGCAAGCTCGAGTTCCTCGAGAAATCACACCTTCAAGTCCTTATCTTCATCCAAATGAGAATCTCATTCTAGTTGAACCTCCACTCGAAGAAAGCAATTTTAAACCATTAGTTCTGTAACGCCCCATTCCCGGACACCGAGTCCTTATCCGGAAAGAGCGCTCGGCACATATATTATCAAATACAATCAATAATATATATAAGCCTTACGTCATACATCGAACTAAAACGCAGCGGAAGATAAAGCGACTCGGAAAACAAAAGACAAAAGATCGAACACACGGTAATCAATCTTTGTGAAAAACTAAATCCAATAGAAAGAACTAATCATCCAACATCCAAATCCCAAAAGATCTCAAAAGAAGCTAAACCAAAAGAAGGACAACATTGTTCAAGCGTGAAACAAGCTGTTTTAAGAAAGAAACAACTAAAGAACTAAGTCTTCAAAAGCTTCATCTCAAACTTCATCATCAAAGAACTCGTCAACCGTAGCAACTGTTCATCTTCTTTTTGGGGAAAGGGAAGACAAACACAACGTAACGGGGTAAGTACAAAAGTACTCGATGCTAACGTAGAAGATCGTTATAACTATGATCTCATAAAGTAATAAAAGCAACACCGTCTTTTATTAATTCATTTCCGTTATTAACCCTAGCTAACTATCATATTATGTTCATAGCATAACATGAGGTTCCAAAGGGTATCTAGCTTAGCTCAAGTTTGTTACATCATGAATAACAAGGGCACTACGCTAGTAATAGGATGTACTAGGACAATGGGTGCAACCTACTTAGAGACACGCTCTCAGTAGCCCGGGAATATCTGAGTCCCGATAGTGTGATAACCGAGAATGTACCAGGCGCTTTATCTAGCCAATCGATTGACCGGCGTGGAGTGCGATCTACTTTGTGCAGTCGAGAGAACACATCGCGATATTGTACTATGCCTTACCAAGCATTGCATGATGTTTAAGATTATTAAACTAACACATACGTTTGATTAGATGTTTAACTAGCCACCTAAGTGTTTTCGGTAAGCTCCTCACATCTCCCACTCTCTTTCTGAGACCACTTAGACACGGACAAGGCCTAGCAAATACACGACATCGATAAACTCTAGCTTATCGAAGCACAAGGCAAATCAAAGCTTTCGGCGGTCCCACACTTCATCTTTTAGGGAATCCATGTGGTGCGGAACTAAACGCATCAAAAGCTAATTCGAGGCTTTGTCACGTAAGGTTATGCGATAAATACGCTATTATGGAGCTTTAAACACATAACAAAGGAAAGCGATCTGAAAGCGATCCTGTCCGGACGGATAAACTTTACATCCGATCTTGAGAAATAGTCATGCGGATACACAACTCATCCGTGCGGATGAACCAACACTCGGTCGACCGGATGGATAGGCTCGGTCGACCGAGCCTCCTCTTACTGTTACACGTTTTTTCTGCACCCACGAGGGGCGGTTTTACGCACTCTGCGTTTTCTCTCAAATTCAACCCAACCTCGACTTAAACAAATTAAAACCATGGAAAACAATCATACAAATTGCTCTCTACACTTTACGAAACCTTAATCATACGATAAGAAAACCACGTTACCTTAATTTGCGTGGTACAACGATCCAACTACCAAAGCTTTGAAAAAAAGGTTAAACCTTTAACCTCCAACGTCAGCGGATCTATGGATTGTTGGTATCAAAAGCGATCCTCGTCTCGCGGTGATCCTTTCTCTCTTGAGGCGTCTGTTGAAAAGAGCAGCGGATTAGCCTCGAAAATCAAAAGCCTCTTCTCCTCTTTTTTTCTCTCCTGCGCCTCTCTTTGCGTCCACTCCTCTTTTTTTGTCAAAAACAACTAGGTTAAAATTAGGATTAGTTTTCCTTTTATAATCCCAATTACCTAATTATTTAGTTATTTTCCTTAAAAGAAAATCCTTGTTTATCCCTTTTTCTTTTCCCTTTTTTTTTCGAAAAAATCCATTAATTAAAAAACAACATAATATTACGATTTTTGCTAAAAGACCGAATTGCCCTTTTTTTCAAAAAATCGGGATATTACATTCCTCCCCCTTAAGAGGAGTTTAGTCCTCGAAACTAGATCGTACACAGTAGATGAGGGAACTCTGGAACTCGTTGAACATGTCCGCTTCCACTTCCCAAGTGGCTTCCGTCGGTGCTTGATTGCTCCATTGCACTAATACTAACGGGATCACTCGTCTCTTTATCATCTTCTCTTTCCTATCCGAATCCTTATCGGCTTCTCCTCGTAGGAGAGATTATCTTGCAACATACGGGTCAATCTCGATTCCACGTCCACTTTAGATAGACACTTCCAAGCATCGATACATGGAAAACATTGTGGACTCTGAACATCGACTCTGGTAACCGAAGTCATAAGCCAACTTCCCAACTCTTTCGATGACATCAAAGGTCCTACATACCTTGGACTTAGCTTTCCTTTACTGTCCGAACCTCTTGATACCCTTCATCGGAGGCGCTCGAAGGTAAACTCTATCCCCGACCTCAAACTCTAGCGGTCTTCTTCTAACATCGGCCCAACTCTTACGGCGATCTTGGCGACCTTGATTTTCCTTATCAACTCAATTTTCTCCTTGGCTTGCTTTGAACCATCTCCGGCCTGTGATATGTTTCTCTCCCACTTCATCCCGATAAAGTGGAGTTCTACACTTCTACCGTACAAGGCCTCAAAAGGTGGCATTCCCAAACTTGCATGGTAACTATTGTTGTAAGCAAACTCGGACAAGTTGAGGTAATCTATCCATGATCCTCCGGCATCCAAAACACAAGCTCTAAGCATATCCTCGAGAGTGAATTGTTCTCTCGGACTTTGCCATCCGTCTGCGGATGAAGCATTTGTACTCAAATCGATCTTTGTCCCAAAAGATTTACGCAAACCCTTCCGAGCGGCGATAAATCTACTATCCACATCATCATATACAATGGATAGATGCACGCCATGAAGCTTCACTATATTGTCGATATACATAGTGGCGAACTTCTTTATAGGCATGTCCACTTTACACGGCAAGAAATGAGCTGATTTTGTGAGCCTATCCACAATCACCCAAATCATGTCATGACCGCCCTTAGTCTTAGGCAAACCGGTGATGAAATCCATCGTGATATTCTCCCATTTCCATTACGGTACCTCTGGGGTTTCAACAAACCTCCTGGTCTTACGTGTTCTGCTTTCACTCTCGGCATGTATCACATCTTGCCACAAACTCTGCGATCCCTAACTTCATACCAGGCCACCAATACCTTTCCTTGAGATCTCTATACATCTTAGTGGCTCCTGGATGTACCGCAAAAGCAATCTTATGGGCTTCATCCATAACTTTCTCTCGTAGGCCATCCACATCGGGCACACACAAACGGTCTCCGTACCAAAGATGACCACTCTTGTCCAACTGATAACCCACCGTAGGCTTCTCTCGAGCTACTCGCTTCAAATTAATCAACACAGGTATTTATCACCTTGCCCGAATCTCATCTAGCAAATCTGACCTTGCCATCAATGGCGCCAAAGTCTGAGCTTCACCCTTCCTTTCAATCACTTGAATCTGCATCCTATCCAACTGATCTACGACTTCTTGCAAGGTAGTGATAGCATTAACCGCTCTCCGGCTAAGTGCATCTGCTACAACATTCGCTTTACCCGGATGGTATTGAATGTCCAAGTCGTAATCTTTCACGAACTCCAACCATCTTCTTTGTCTCATGTTCAGATTTTCCTGAGTAAAGAAGAACTTAAGACTCTTATGATCCGTGAAGATCCTTGCCTTGACACCATACAAATAGTGTCTCCAAAGCTTCAAAGCAAAAACCACTGCCGCCAACTCCAAGTCGTGTGTTGGGTAATTCTTCTCATGCACCTTCAACTGCCTAGATGCATAAGCAATTACCTTTCCTGATTGCATCAAAACACAACCCAAACCTTGACCCGATGCGTTTGTATATACATCATAGTTATCGAAAACTTCCGGTAATGCTAACACGGGTGCTGTGGTCAACTTTTCTTTCAAAGTCTGAAAAGCTTCCTCATATTCATTAGTCCACTCATACATAACATTATTTTGAGTAAGCCTCGTGAGAGGTGTAGCTATCTTAGAGAAATCCTTTACAAAATTCCGGTAGTACCCAGCTAAACCCAAGAAACTTCTTATCTGTTACTGATGTCGGTCTAGGCCACTTAGAAACGGCTTCTATCTTCGCTGGGTCCACCTTAATACCTTCTCCAGAAATTATATGCCCAAGAAAACTAACCTGGTCCAACCAAAACTCGCACTTAGAAAACTTGGCATACAATTTGTTCTCCTTTAAGGTCTGTAGAACTATCCTTAGGTGTTCTTCATGCTCTTTCTTAACCTTGGAGTACACCAAGATATCGTCTATGAAAACTATCACAAACTTATCGAGATAAGGCATGAAAACTCTTTGCATCAAGTCCATGAATTTCGATGGAGCATTAGTGAGTCCAAATGGCATGACCAAAAACTCATAATGTCCATATCTCAAATCTTGAAATTTGTCTTAGGTATATCGACACCTTGATCTTCAAGCGATGATAACCGGACCTAAGATCAATCTTAGAGAACACCTTCTTACCTTGCAAGCGGTGAGCAGGATCATCAATCCTTGGTAAAGGATACTTATTCTTGATTGTCGGTTTATTCAACTCTCTGTAGTCGATGCACAAGCGCATACTCCCATCTTTCTTCTTCACAAACAAGACCGGTGCTCCCATGGAGATGTACTTGGCTGGATGATGTTTTTCTCTAGCATCTCCTTGGGTGAGTTTTCAACTCTTTCAACTCCATTTGGTGCCATCCTATAAGGTGCTTTAGCCACTTTGGTGATGCTCCGGCAATCAATTCGATCTCGAACTCTATGGCCCTATCAGGCATATGTCTGGCAAATCTTCCGGGAAAACTTGGGAAAGCCCTTAACTACACGAGTCTCTCCTAACTCGGGCCTATGCTTTTCCTTATCTAATGCATAAACAACGAAACCACAGCAACTCCTCTTCAAAGCTCTTAGGGCTTTAGCTGCTGAGATAATCGGATAACGACCCTTGCTAGGCTTGCATCGTTACCTGAAAGCGTCTTAGCTGATTTTCCTGGGCCTTAAAGATCACCCTCTTACCCCTACAATCCAAGTAGACATAATTCTTGGACAACCAGGTCCATACCAGGATAACATCGAAATCCGAAAAATCCAACACCGTCAAAGTGTCTTTGGCACTTGTAAGTCCCAACTCTAATATCGACTTGGGGTGTGACTTGAGCACATCTAGTGACTCTGCCCAAAGGTGTGGTTATACTCAAAGGTCTCTCCAATTCCTTAAGGGTAGGTTCAACTTCTTAGCTATCTTAGAGAAAACAAAGTCCACGATGCTCCAGTATCAAGCAGATTTGAAACTTAGATTATCTATGATTATGGTACCTAACAAGTGAATCTATTTAAGTACAAATATGTAATATCATATCTGCGCTATATCATATTAAATATTTATAAGAAACACAAACAACTGAAAAGTACACACCACAAGATCATCTAACTCTTCCGGTTCTGCATCTGCTGCGAAGACACGAATGATGCTGCTACACAGTGATGCGATTACCTGTTTGGTTACCTCGTCCTCCTACGATTACCTTGAGAGTGCTTCTTTGGACACGCTCTCGAGTAATGTCCCACTTCCCAGCGATGGAAACAACTCAAGCTACACTGCCATGCACTCTCCTGTGTGTGTCTTGTTACACTTGGCACAAACATTTGGCGTTCCACTTTGAACTCTTCGTGGCGGATTTCTGCCCCTCTTGACATTCTGCTGCGGTGCTCTCTATTACTTCCTTGAAAATTTGAGAAAGACCTCTTATCTCCAACTACAACCGTCATGTCTTGGCAAATCTCTCCATGATCAAAGCTCTATCCATGGCGCTTGCCATGCTCGTAGAGTATCTCTCTATGTATGCATACGCCACTTCATGTGACAATCCTTCCATGAACTTGTCTATCTTTTTCTCTTCACTCTTCATAATCTCCGGGTAGAACACGCCCAACTCATGGAACTTACGGGAGTCTTGAGTCACCGTAGTATATCTTCCTGTTTTAAACTCGAAACTCATTAGCCTTCGCATTACATGTCTTTGTCTGAGGAAGTATTCCTTGTAGAACAGATCCTTGAACAACGCCCAATCCGTGATCCTCGGATTAACTTGCTCATATGCTTCCATCCAACTTTACGCATTCCACGCCAACAAGGATATGGCTAAATGAGCCCATTCAAATTCTGGAGCTTTCATATTTCTGCACGCCTTCTCGAACCCACGAATCCATAAATCTGTTGCCGCCGGCTCAACATTGCCAAAGAACTCTGGCACCCTGTGCTTCTTTATCTTTTCATACCAATCCACTGGTATGTCATAGCCTCCAAATTGATGATGATGTCTTGTTCTTTGCCTTTGGTGGGGCATTCGATCTTGATAGTTACATTGTGGATGGGTGTGGCCAGGTGCTCTGAAAGAATCCGACCTAGGCGGTGGTGGAGGTAGAACCGTCGGTTGCGGTGTAAAACTTCGTGGTGCGAAGAAAGCGTCGATACACATGGATAAGCGAAAAAGCGACTAGCGGTGGATTAGAAAGTCCCAACCCGGTCCAACTCGTGGTCCTTGGAGTGAAGTAGTAACCGGTATGCGGGTGTTAAACCGTGAAGGACCCCCTTGTTCCACTCTACCTCTGGTGACAATGTACGGTCCTGATTCACCCCACGCATGTTGTTGTTCATAGGCGAGGTGTTAACTTGGGAAAGCTGTAGGGCCCTGGGTAGTTGGTCCACTTCTTCTCCTTCTCGGAATCACAACCTCGGTAAATCCTGCCTCAGCGTTACCCGTCTGGGTGTTAGCTTCCTCGGTGTTACTCGTATTAGCTCCTCCTCTAGTAAGCACCATTACGTAACTAAGAAAGAGAAGGGGTTACTAAAGCTCTAAAACTTATCTTAAAGAAGAAATCAAGCCCTACGACAAGGAAAACCTTTCTACGATACCAAGCTTATAACGCCCGTTCCGGACACGAGTCCTTATCCGGAAAGAAGCGCTCGGCACATATATTATCAAATACAATCAATAATATATATAAGCCTTACGTCATACATCGAACTAAAGCAGCGCGGAAGATAAAGCGACTCGGGAAAACAAAGACAAAAGATCGAACACCACGGTAATCAATCTTTGTGAAAAACTAAATCCAATAGAAAGAACTAATCATCCAACATCCAAATCCCAAAAGATCTCAAAAGAAGCTAAACCAAAAGAAGGACAACATTGTTCAAGCGTGAAACAAGCTGTTTTAAGAAAAAAACAACTAAAGAACTAAGTCTTCAAAAGCTTCATCTCAAACTTCATCATCAAAGAACTCGTCAACAGTAGCAACTTTGTTCATCTTCTTTGGGGAAAGGGAAGACAAACACAACGTAACGGGGTAAGTACAAAAGTACTCGATGCTAGCGTAGAAGATCGTATAACTATGATCTCATAAAAGTAATAAAAACAACGCCGTCTTTTATTAATTCATTTCCATTATTAACCACTAGCTAACTATCATATTATGTTCATAGCATAACATGAGGTTCCAAAGGGTATCTAGCTTAGCTCAAGTTTGTTACATCATGAATAACAAGGGCACTACGCTAGTAATAGGATGTACTAGGACAACCTGGGTGCAACCTACTTAAAGACACGCTCTAGTAGCCCGGGAATATCGAGTCCCGATAGTGTGATAACCGGTAGAATGTACCAGGCGCTTTATCTAGCCAATCGATTGACCGGCGTGGAGTGCAGTCTACTTTATCTGGTCGAAGAACACATCGCGATATTGTACTATGCCTTACCAAGCATTGCATGATGTTTAAGATTATTAAACTAACACATCGTTTGATTAGATGTTTAACTAGCCACCTAAGTGTTTTGGTAAGCTCCTCACATCTCCCACTCTCTTTCCTAGACCACTGAACACGGACAAGGCCTAGCAAATACACGGACATCGATAAACTCTAGCTTATCAAAGCACAAGGCAAATCAAAGCTTTCGGCGGTCCCACACTTCATCTTTTAGGGAATCCATGTGGTGCCGGAACTAAACGCATCAAAAGCTAATTCGAGGGCTTTGTCACGTAAGGTTATCACGATAAATACGCTATTATGGAGCTTTAAACACATAACAAAGGAAAGCGATCTTGAAAGCGATCCTGTCGGACGGATAAACTTTACATCGATCACGAGAGAAATAGGCATGCGGATACACAACTCATCCGTGCGGATGAACCAACACTCGGTCGACCGAATGGATAGGCTCGGTCGGCCGAGCCTCCTCTTACTGTTACCGTTTTTTCTGCACCACGAGAGGCGCGTTTTACGCACTCTGCGTTTTCTCAAATTCAACCCAACCTCGACTTAAACAAATTAAAACCATGGAAAACAATCATACAAATTGCTCTACCACTTTACGAAACCTTAATCATACGATAAGAAAACCACGTTACCTTAATTTGCGTGGTACAACGATCCAACTACCAAAGCTTTGAAAAAAAAGGTTAAACCTTTAACCTCCAACGTCAACGGATCTATGGATTGTTGGTATCAAAACGATCCTCGTCTCGCGGTGATCCTTTCTCTCTTGAGACGTCTGTTGAAAAAGCAGCGGATTAAGCTCGAAAATCGAAAGCCTCTTCTCCCTCTTTTTTTTCTCTCCTGCGCCTCTCTTTCTGCGTCCCTCCCTCTTTTTTTTTGTCAAAAACAACTAGGTTAAAATTAGGATTAGTTTTCCTTTTATAATCCCAATTACCTAATTATTTAGTTATTTTCCTTAAAAAGAAAATCCTTGTTTATCCCTTTTTCTTTTCCTTTTTTTTTCGAAAAAATCATTAATTAAAAATAACATAATATTCTGATTTTCTTTAAAAAGCGAATTGCTTTTTCAAAAATCGGGATATTACAAGTTCATTGCCCATTGGTGAAGCTCTAACAGCTATGATAAATGTGTAATTTTTTTTATAATGATAAATGTGTATTTCTTGTGTTCTAACTTAATTAAAGGGGTTGGCGCATCCGAGCATGTGTCTCAGTCACACACATGCTAACTCATCAAATGAATTTAGCACATCAGATTTTTTTACTTAGGTAAATTTTGCATTATTTTAGAGTATAATCGTGTAATATATGTACCAGTCGACAAATTCTTTATTTGGCAAAGATGTTTACTACATTTTCTCCACTTTTAGAAACTTGGCCTTTTGCTCAATCCTAGGAAAGGAATTGTCGGCTGTTTTCTCTTTGCTAATCTGTTAAAAGCATCAGTAAATAAATATTCGATAAATGAATAACTTCGTCAAATGAATAATTTTTTCGGTCCCGATTTAAGCAAAAGGTTGAAAATAAGATAAATGAATAACCTTACTAAATGAATATTTTTTCCTGATCCGGAAGGTATTCGTTTATCGAGGTTTAATTGTAGTAGCGATATGTTCCAAAAGAAGGTTGGCTGGCGGTGGGTAATTGTTTTTGCTTTTGTGAAAAATTGTCATGTGCAGAGTACACCATATAGATTACAATATTATTGAGAGATCCATGTAGCCGTTCTAAAATATAAATCATCGTTTTCACATAAATTAAAAAAGCGGTTGAATGTCATAAATTTGATGGTTATTGTCTAAAATGTCTTTTGACTATCACTAATACAATAGTTGTTAAACAATGAAAAGTTGTTGCTGGTTGAATTGATAATAAATTAGGAGTAAGATAGAAGAAAAAAAAGTGTTGCATTGATAATATAGAATTACTAATATTGTGAAACAAAACAAAAATTGTACAATGACTAATATTTTGAAAAAGAGACAATATAACATGAATGCGTTTTTTTTTTTCTTTCGAGACAAAATTAAAATTATAACTCACACACCCTTTCAATGTATGTCTGAGGTTTTTATTTATTTATTTATACATGTTTTTACCGGTGTTTTAGATTCTCACAATAATGTTCATTTGTATGAAACATTCATAATTTTTACCGCTGTTTTAGATTCTCACAATTTCTCATACCAATGTTCGCTTGTTTGAAACGTTTCTATTTTCTTTTGGTGTAAAAGCGATAACCCATCCATAGGGCCTCTATATCACGACACGGCGAGAATGGTGAGAAATTAACTCGGTGATTAAGCGGCCCTTTAGGTATGAGTTCAGGATCCAGTGCCCACAAAGAATGACCCTTTATTCAGGGTTACCTCTTACCTTTTCTTCTTTGTCGAATCGTTTCCTCTGCGTCTTTTGTGTCTTTCTGCCACCGAAAACTAAGCGAGTTCCGTCTGCAAGCGTTTCTATTTTTATCTTGCTAGTCTAGCCCAAACATAGGCGGACACACATGTATTTAAATAAGGTCTGCGGACTCCGTTAAAAATCATAAAACTTTGCATTTTATCCATAAAAAAATATTTCGGACATCGCTAAAAGTAATAAAATTTTATATTTTAGCTATAAAAAATATTTGGATGCATTAAAACATTCTGGACGCCATGGGTGCATTTAAATTAATTAATTAAAATGCTGACGGTGAAAGCATAATAAAGTTAATAAAGGGGAAAGATACATGATCATTAAAATGATGATTATCACCCCTCAAAACTTCAGTTTTTGTTACGTTTACGCCTCTGTCTATCATAAAATTCAAGTTTTATCGTTTTTTAGTCATTCCGGAAAGGAAAATATACTTCGTCTGTCTCATTTTATTTGCCTATATTTTTTTTTAGGTTTGTTTCAAAATAATTGTCCACTTTATATATTAATTGTTAAATTTTTTCAAATTCCTTTCCATCTTTTCCTTATTTACAATAAAAGAGTGTACATTAAATATTTCAACAACTATTTTTTTTTTTGTAAAGGGATCTTTTTATTGACTTGCCTGCAAATAGGCGATAGCATCAAATTACAAATGTGTTTTTAGTTGAAAATCTACGGACAAATATAAACACCAAGCTAGGCGGAGATTTCTTGTTCGTTCCACAATTTTGGCAACAAAAGCAAACGATGGCGGCTTATCCTCCTCATATCCATGAGTGTGCTTGTTTCTCCACATCCAAATCCCGTACAATACTTCCTCCACGTATACATCCCACTTGGTGTCCCAAAGAGATTCCTCTCATTCGTATTCAAATTAAGTCGTACCCAATCCACCACCAGGTAGACCCAAAAAATCCCTTGCTCCTCGAGTGCATGAATGGTTCCAAACTTCCTTAGCCCAAGTACAATCGCGGAGGGCATGAAGTATGGACTCCTCCCCTTAACTTCACAAATGTCATGAGTTGGGTGCGTCCACTATGTATGCATGTCATAGAGCATACGGTTTACGGAAGGGCACCATGAGCGATACTCCATAAATTATAATTACCTCTCGTCGGGTCCTTTTAGATCCCGGATCTTCTTCCGGATGTCATCCAGATTCCACTTGATCACCGGTGGGTCCGAAGTAAGGAATACCCGAGGCCCACTTTGTGTACTTACCTTCGGATCCCCTTCCATTTAAACTCATTATCAACTTGTTGAGACAAATACATAATGTATGAATAGGCACTTACAGATACCTTTCCATGTTGAAGAGCTTCTGTATTAGCTATAGTTGACAATTCCTTATACTTTTGGGATAAGGCCTTGACCATGGGGCGTCATACAGGTAATGAGATCCCACACAATTTCCCAAGAAAAAAATATTCATATCGTCTGACTTTTTGAATCCCAGTCCGCTACTGTTTTGGTTGGCAGAGAGTATCCCAGGCTATTGTGTGCATTTTACGGCCTTGGTCATCATCTCCCCAAAAAAATTCTCTACATATCTTCTCCAATTTATTCAAAATTGTAATAGGGAGCAGGGCGGTTTGCATGGTGTAAAAGGCCTGTGTTGCCAAAGAACTCTGTATAAGAATACCTTTTCCCGCTCTGGAGAGGCATTTCGATTTCCAGTTACTCAGTTTGTTCCTCATCTTGTCCTCAATATACCGGAAATGAGATTCAAAACATTAGCTATATTTTTTTAATCTGTGTGAAAAGTCAAGCAGAGACAAATAAAATATAAGGCGGAGGAGTATAGCCACTATATGTCTTAGGGGCATTGATTAAAATGGTGAACAATTTATTCTTTATGGAGTCAAATATGATCAATGATGTTTATAGTGTTGTGGAAGATATTACAGTATATGTGTAGGTGATGTATCATCACTCTCGTGAAAAAGGGGCTCATCAAATAAAGATAAGACATCCAAAATTTATCACGGAAATTCCCACCATGTAATAAAAAATCATATATTTCAAAGGCGAATCATATTTGTAACAAAAAGAAAGAGACAAATGAGATGTCTAACTAAGATTGTGAACTATCAATTGAATTATTTAGCTTAATCTTTGCATATTTTTCACTAATAGAGTCCACTTGATGGTTGAACTCGGAAAATTCTCGTCGGTAATCTAAAAACTAAACATGAATGTTGAATGTGAGGTAGTTCATGCGGATACGGATGTATGAGTCACGAGATCGTGGATCGGCGTCACGAGATTAAGTGAAAAATATAAAATCTGAGTCTGAAGGAAGATTTCTTAAATATTGAAAATACATATAAGGACAAAACTGTACAACAACAACAACCAAACATAAACAAAAAAAAAAAAAAAAAAAATCGATCAAATATCAAATACTTAAATACATAAAACATAGCAATTTTCAATGGTGTTTGTAATTTTAGATACTCAATTTCAACATGGTTCATCATTTCATATATCCAAGTTATTTATGCATATCTGAATCATGTATCAAATTTTTAACATTCTGAATTCGTCATCAGGTGTGTATCCTCAGTATCCAATACGTATCGGTCGAGACATACTACTTGACAAAAATATACGTGTATAATTTTTAAACCCCTCACCTCTTTGTAAGGGTATTTTAGTCCATTTGGAATTTGCTTTTCCTTTTCCTTTTCTTTTTATGTTTTCTTTTTCTTCAAGTCATTGGAAAACCGACCTAAGCCCTTAAAAATCTATTAAAAAAAGCTCCATGGAGCTCTAAACTTCATCGGAATCGTGTTTTGAGTTTTCAACATCTTCTGGCTCACTAAATCGAGAAGGTCCCTCGGTTAAGCGACATGCTCTGTCCCAGACATGCCCCGGACATGTCACAGAGTGCCCAGGACGAGTCCCCGACATCCTAGGACAAGCCCATGTCTTCCGGCTCGCTGAACCGAGCATTGCACTCAGTTATGCGGCCCACGTTTGGTTCCCAGGACGTGTCTGACCTTATCCAAGACACATCTGCAGGTCTGAATCTCAATTTCAAGGCAGATCCTTATTCAGGACCAATTTCAAATCTTGTCTCATCTCAAGAAGGTAATTATCGTAGCCTTTGGTTTAATTCATAGTTTCAATCTCGTTTATAGTTCATTAAGTAGGATTCATGTTAGGTTTTCATGTGTTCGTAGGTTCACAAGGTTTGAAAGTTTAATCGTTAGTCCTTTGTTTGGTTTGGCTCGTCTAAAAGGTAAGGAGTTCTTCTTATCAAAATGCTTCATTTGTAGTTTGAAGGTTATGCTTTTAAGTTGTTTGAATCTTTGTTTTATGTTACCTACATGGAACTAGACACAACTATGTGTTGCGAATATTTAGCCAAACTATGTTTCTGAGCGTTAATCTTTTTTTAGTTATTTTCACTGTAAGTTGTTACTAAACTTTTGGTTACTAGTAGTGGAGATAGGATGGTAGTTAAGCTTTTGTTATAGCCTTTGTATGCTCACAAAGTTTAGATATGGTTTTAAACATGATCCTATGTGCTCTATGTGCTTACATGTGCTTTACTCGCTAAATATATACCGTAATGTAATGTGTTACAAAAACCTTGCGATTGACTCGAGGTACCCGATGAAATGCATCACGTGGGGATGTGCCAATCGTATTACCCAAAGTTGCACCATGAACATAACATGAATACGAAAGACAAGATAAGAACATGACTATGCTAAGTAAGTAAGAAGCACGAACATGCCAGACAAGACATGAACATATTATGGTTAGTAGACAAGTAAAGTATGGGTCGGTAGATGGACTACGTAAGTTTGATCGGTAGGACACGAACATAGTAAGTAGTAAGTAATTAATGGAAAAATAAGTATGTGAAAGAAAAACCGATATAGTAAGTAGGCATGTTTTCCAATAATTAATATGTACGTTTCTTTATGTTTCAAGTATTGTTAATTAAACTGTTGTGAAAGTGGATAAAGTGGATTCATGTCGTGTCTCCCGGCACTTTTCAACCATGAATCTCCCTTTTGATCTTTTTTCTCCTTAGTGAGCATCTAGCTAGTGATCACTCCTTTATTTGAAATAAGAAGATTGCAAGTACATGTTGGGTTTGATGACGAGTTTGGAGTGCTAGCTTAGGACGGAGCAATGAAGACGTTTAAGTTATAGTTTCATTTTGTAGTTGTTCATTCTTTTTAGACAAGTGAGTTGTAATGGATAATGGTATTAGTTTTCAGTTATTTATGACCTAATTTGTGTGATTGTATTACAGTTTGTGGTTGTTTTGGAAGACCACTAATGTTGTTTGGATATGAATTATTTAGACTTAAAAGCGAATCAAGAGAATAAAATCTAAGAAATAAAATGTTTTAATGATTAGAATGTTGAGATTGTTTTTTGAAATTTGTGTATATGAAGAAATAATTGGTGAGATAAAGTATAATAATGAATTAAATAAAGGTAAAAAAAAAGTATTCCACAGAATAAAGTATGGTGGTGAGAGATGGTTTAATATATTTTTATTTGTAGTTGAAGAAATAATTAGTGAAATAAAGTTTTTATTTGTAGATGAAGAAATAATTGGTGAAATAAATTATAATAAAAAAATGGAATAAATAAAATAATGAGTATCAACATTTAGAATAATCGTATTTCATTGATTCAACTGAATGGAGAGAGTACAAATATATAGGGTTCGGTGACTTAGTCAATAAGTCACTACAAGATAAATATGACAATAATAATATTTAAAGTAAATAAAATATTCAAACTATATTATTCTCGACACGCCCCCGCAATCCCATGGGAAGTGGCTGAACACGGAGATTGGATTTTAAACTGGCAAAACGAGACTGAGCCAATGGTTTGGTGAGGATATCAGCTAACTGATCATTCAAGGAGATAAAAGAGATTCCGAGCTAGTCGCGAACATGGAGGAAGTTGATCTCTATGTGCTTCATGCGGGTGTGAGCAAGATAGTTGGCGTCAATATTATCACACCAAGTGGCGGGGAAGACAACGAACACTGCATCTCGTGAAGAAAGCTGCAAAGCCAGCGAAGTTCGGCGGCGGTGTTAGAAAAAGTGTTATCTTGGGCTTGGTCTTGCTCTTTGAAACCGTCAAGTGTTGCTTACTCGCCAACTAATGAGATTGGCACCAAGGAAAATACAATATGCCCCATTGAGCGGCGAATATCAGCATCGGTGGCCCAATCAGTCGAGAATAAACCGGAGAGAAACAAAGGACCGGTGAGAGAAGAAGAGGCCATCAGATATAGTGTGCTTAAGATACCGCATAATACGTTTAACGGCAACCCAATGAGACTCGAAAGGGAATTCATGTATTTACTAACCTTGTGGACCGAGAAGGCAATATCGGTCGAGTGAAACCGAGATACTATAGACCATCAACAATAGTGCGGTAAAGCGACGGATCGGCACAATGAAGGCCATCGTCAAGTGTAAGGCGGGTAGAGGCCCACATAGGTGTCGACAAGGCTTAGCCTTGTCCAGGAGAGGCATCTTCTGAAGTTTGAAGAATATACTTGCGTTGAGTGAGAAATATCCCGTCGGTAGGAAGAACCTCAATGCCAGAAAATATGACAAAGAACCAAGATCCTTAACGGAAAGTCTTGACCAAGATAAGAGACAACTTTGCTCAACAAAGAAGGCGAAGAGCGATAATAATAATATCATCCACATAAATTTGAAAATAAACACGAGCACCATCGCGAGAATAAATATATAATGAGGTATCGGCTTTGGAGCCGACAAACTAAGCGAGTCAAGACATCGGTGAAGCGAGAGAACTAAGCACGAGGAGCCGGCGAAGGCCATAAAAATTGCGGCGAGGCGGAAAAACATAATCCGGATAATCATGGTGAAAAAATCCACAGAAATTTGCTTGTATATAAGCGGGCTCGAGATAAATGCCCATGGAAAAAGCATTACGAATATCCACCTGGCGAAGAGACCAACCACAGCGAAGCGGCAAGTGATGAAGCGGATGAATAGTGACGGTTTAAGACCGGACTAAATGTGTCGATGAAATCAACCCGCCCGGCTGATGAAAACCCTTGTCCACAAGGCAAGCCTTGTGGCGCTCAAAAGCGCTCATCGGCGTGGCGTTTAGTCACGATAAACCCGTTTATTGCCAACAATATTCATACGAGGATCTTGGAGGAACAAGATCCAGAGTTTGGTTGCGCAACAACGCGTCAATTTCCTCTCTCATAGCGATCGCCAATTCGGGTGTTTGGAGACTTGGTATCGAAGAAGGGTCCACGCAGTCGGTAGAAACAACAAGAGCTTTAGGAAGCGGGTAGCGGATAAAGTCGAGGCCGAGTAGGTTTGAGGGATTGGTTTTGGTTCGAGTAACCATGGTATGGCGGGAGTAGGTGGGAAGGAGGCGATTCGGGAGAGGCGAGGCGAATTTGAAACAAATCAAACTCTTGTCCAAACACAACTTGAGGTCTAGCTCCGAGTCTTGACTTGTTATCTTCAGCGTGAATATTTAATTATTGTGATATGACCACGAGACTTACGTGAGATTTAAGGTTTATTGTAAATGTCGCGTGCGAGCGTCCGAGTCTTAATAAAGACCACGATATCCGAACATGAGTGTTTCAATAATAGAATGCGAGTAATGCGACTCTTCAACGTTTTTATTAGTCTTCATCATCTCTTTTACATACTTTTTCTTTAACTTGTTTTTTATTATGTATTTTTATATCTTGAGAAATACTTTACTTTTATGAGTTACCCTTCGTACTCTATTTGAGGAGTGAGCACCATTCCCACTCATTGGCTAAAAAAGAGAGTAAAGTAGCTGCTTTTGCTGTTTAGGTACAAGTGCTAATGTATGATGATGATAGCCATTCCACACTTGATTATAATAAGAACAATGATATAATACAATGCAAAATTTGTCGACATATTTTCATTGTACTGTACATAAGTTGTGCCAAGAGATTTGTATTATATCCATATATTCTTACTATCTCACATATAGTAGGTGTAAGGAAAAAACAATCCCGTGCGATAAACCTTTAATGATGATAACACAATATAACTACTTGAATGTAAAATGACAAACACTAAATTTAACGTGGTTCGGTCAAGTGACCAACATCCACGGCCAAAGGAAACAAATATCACTATAACGGAGAATACAAAACACTCTTACGAAGCCGAATAACAATACCCCAAATATTAACCTAGGGCAATAAAGTTTAGGGAAAATACATTTTACCTCCTAAGTGGTTTTGCAATTGAAGGCTTTACCCCTTTTCGGTTTATTACTATATGGTTTGCTCTATTGAATTGTTGCTGCTCAATGTTTTCCTCATTTATTGATGAAAGACAGCGGCAACATCCACCACCAACAGTCCCAAGCACAATTGCTTTAGAATCTGTGCTTTGATATGTTGTCTTTGGAAACTGAAAACCCAACGGATTCTCCTCTTCAATAGCATTCTTTAACAAAATCGACCCTTAATCGCCCCAAAAACGCCACAATTGCAAAACCTTAACTCTTCTTCATCTCCCTTGCCAAAAAAAAAAAAAAAACCTCTTCTCCATCTAATTTCTCTGTTGACCTTTTGTATTCTTAAGTTTTGCCAAAAGAAAAGTTTGATGGATAAGACAAAATAAAAACTTAAATGAAAAATCATAAATTTCATAGTATATTAGAATATCCGGTGGAATATTACAGTTTTAAACCCGAATTGAGAGTTTAGGGTTTTATAAACCATAGGGAGGCACACCATATATTAATAAACCATAAGAGGTAAAACCTTCAATTGCCAAACCACGAGGGGTAAATTGTCTTTTCCTTAAAGTTTATAATAAGTTGTATGTCTTAATGGTGCATCAATACAAAAGAATGAATGCCTTATTTATAAAAGAACCAAAGGCTAACACTAAAGTAAATTATCAATGTGGGATTTTAGTTCTACGCATTTAACACTAGGGTGTTTATGGTAAAAGTGTATTGGTGATATAGGGTAGTTATGGAGTTGTCAAGTGTGTTAGTTAGTTAAGTTTAGTTAGTAACCATTGTAAGGTAGTTAGTTAGTTAGCTGAATAATTGTTTCCAAGCTACTTACTATAAAGTAGTAAACATAACCATTGTATTCAACTTTGATGAAATATAATTATGCATTTTACCTTCTTCTTCTTTGTTATGGTTCCACTTCTTTATTCTTGATTTCTCATTTTATAACATGGCATTAGAGCACGACTTCATGAATCCCTTTCTTCTTGGTTTTCTTTGGTTTTCCTTGAGCGTCAAGTGTTCCACATTTTGTTTTGTAGTTTTTTTTTTTGTGTGTGTTTGCCTAGTATATCATTCTTGTTCTCCATGGAAAACCAAGGACAATATCTGCCATTGCGAGAGGCTATTAATCCTACTTTCTTCAACTAGGAGAGAATCCATCCATTTGTTCTTGTTCGGCTGTACTTAGAGTCTGAAGAACTTTCTTTGTTAGAAAAAGCGATTAGTATGGTGATCTCAACTAAATGGAAGATGAGTTTCATTGGCGGGACTCTGCCCAAGCCTCAGAGAAGATGACATAAATTTGAAAGCTTTGGACTCGGTGCAATGATCTTGTTCATACGGATTATCAATTCGGTTGACCACGAGATTGTTCAAAGTATAATGTGGTTGCCCTCTTGCAAGAGAGGTATGGCTAGATTTGATCCATAGATTCGATCTTGGTAATGCTTATCATTTATCAAATTTGATTGAGGATATTTACACTACTAAGCAAGGTTCTCTTAGTGTAACTTGTCATTTCTGAAAATTGAAAAGTTTACGGGATCAATACACTATTATCGGGCTGCCCCTCCATGCACTTGTGATGCTAGATCATTTCTGAGAGAATATTATGACACATATATAGTGATTAGTATTCTAAAAGGTCTCAATGATTCTATAGCAATATGAAATCTCACGTTTTATGTATGCATGCCAATTCACGATATTAGGATTGTTTTTCTATGGCCTTGCAACATGAAAGTCAAGTGGCTTATTCTAGTTCTAAGAATGGCGGTGTTGCTCAATGCATTTACTGCTCTAATATTTACGAGATTTGTCAAGAATGCGGTTCTTTGGCTTTAGTTACTCAATCTCGGCCTTCATTTGCTAGAGGTGGAGGGTCTACAATTAGGCAGTTTACTTTTGGATCACGAGAACAAGAAAATCCGGTGTACACCTTTGTGGTAAAAACAGTCATACCATTGATAGATGCTACAAGAAGTGGGGTTATCCACTTGGGTTTAAAAGAGTAAAAGCGGAGGTGGTATAACGACCAATTGTGTGGATTCCTCGGACACCTGAGTCTACATCAAGTATCCTCTTACGAGGAGCCATAAGAATCATTTTTATTCAAATCACAATATGATCATATTCGGGGATTATTGAAGAATGCAAGAATTCAAGATGATTACTGTTCGACCACGAGCCTTTTCACTTTACGCTAATGTTTCTCTTGATTCTACACTTCAGGAGGCATGTCTTATAAGTGGATTGTGGATTCAGTGCCACAGACCGCATTACCTATTCTTTGGATCTAATGATGAATGTTGTCCACACACGTAATCTCAACATTACTTTGCCCACAGTACTATTATTATTCATGTCTCACATGTAGGACAAGTCAAAATTAATGAACTTCTTATCTTTGCATAATGTTCTTTGTATTCCCACTTTTTCTTATAATTTGTTATCGATTGGGAAGAATCACTCACAGTACTAATATTTGTTTGTCTTTTCATGAGGATTGTTGTTTTATCCCCGAGGATACAAAGGCGTATAAGAAGATTGGTTCAACTAGGATCTCTAATGGACTCTACATTACTGCATGCTAATTCTAATTCTACACCCGACTTGCAATCTGTTTCACAATCTTTATTTTTGGCACAATAGAATAGGGCATTTGTCTAATCCTAGGCTTAGAGCACTAAAACATGTCATCCCTCATGTACAATGTCATCTGGATAATGATTGTTTGATATTCCCACTAGCTAAGCAGAAAAAGATTACCTTTTCCCATGCATTCTTGTTTCTAAACAATTTTTTGATCTTTTAAATATTGACATTTGGGGACCCAATAGGGCACCTACTCTTAATGGTGAATACTATTTCTTATATGTTGTAGATGATTATAGTAGATTTTTATGGGTTTTTTTTAATGAATGCCAAATCTGAAACCAGGACCATTTTACAAACTTTTGTAATAGGGTTCACACACAATTTGGCACTCTTGTGAAGGTTATTAGGACTGATAATTGATCTGAATTTGATATTGATATCTTCGGAAATATCAGGTTTGCGGTAACAGTAATATAAAGTGGATATGTGGCTGATTATGGATGATTTCTCAGGTGAGAAGTGGTGGATATCATGAACCATGGTGGTCGGACTTAAACAATGAATGAGAGAGCAGTGAGTCAACAAATTGTGAGTAGCTCTGTGTATATTATTTCTCGAGATCCACTTCCATTACATTATGACCCAATATATATAAACAAACATTAAGATGGTTTAGCTAAACATGACAAGACATTAAAAGTATATAATTAAGTGCAATCATACATAAGTCGAAAAGAGCGACTATCAAGGAGGGTGGCGAGTGCGGACTTGAAGCGGTGGGACTTATTTCTTCCTTTGTCTTGTTGTCATCGACTTAGAAGTGGCCTTTGATAATGTGGGTAACATCAATGTGTCCGATCGTCGGAGTATGGATGGCGTCGGCGTCGAAGGTCGACATTAAATCTTTGTCCGGCTTATTGAATGTGGACTAAGCGGGATGGAGGCCCAAGATCATTGTTGGACCTAGATTAAGGCCTAATCTAGATGCTCGGGTTCTGATGCGGATCGGGTATATCAATGGCCCCTACTCTTGTGCCTTGTGTATCCGTCAATGCGGAGAGTAAAGTTGTCGCCGTAGAATACCAAACCCTATTGTTGTTGTCCATGAAAAAGATGCGATGTAAGCTATCGGTCTTGAATCCTTGTTGATATCACGTGAAATTGCGAGGTATGTTGTGCATTGTGACGGACATCCTTAGATACCGCTTCTGAAGCGGACGGGTTTAGGAAGCTTTGTGTCATAAAATGATTCAACTGCGAGATGCCCGCGTGATGGAAAAATGGGCTTAAGATGCCAACATTTAGAATTATCGGGCTTACTTACGCTATATGAAGTGGGCGGGTTTAAGTGGCGTAACCCATGGGCATAAGTCGAGGCCGTAAGCCGTTACGTGATGAAAAGGCCGTTAGCCGTTTGCGGATGTCTAGGCGGTGAAATGCGTGAAAGTCGTATTGGGTCGCGGCGTCACTTTGGTTCCATTAATGACATGGCGTTTGATATGAAATGTCCTTTGCTCTGGTTGGTGAGGATATCGTGAATGGCGTCCTGCAATTATTACGTTCAAATTTTGAAATTTGAACCGATGCCTCACCTCTTGTCCCTACCTATATAAAAGGGTTCCTACCCACACTTTTACACTTTCACAATTCCTGAAAAAATTTCCAGCGAGAAAACTCCGGTGAGTGCAAGCAGTTTCCGGCGAACATTTGCTATTTCCGGCCGCCATTCAAGTTTCAATCCATATTTTCTAATCTTTCCTTTGTTTCTTCTATTTAATTCAAGGGATTTTGTGTCCCAAATTTGCACGCATCATGTGTTTAAGACCACTTTGAATGCATATAATTGGTTTATCGCATCTAGCTAGGCCTCAAAATGTATTTGAGTCTCTGTGTCTTGCCCGAGATCTCATCATTTTAGAGATAGAAGCCCGATGACCTTAGGCTTTTCTCTAGGGTTTATTCGTTGTTCATAGAATGGAGGGTGAGGTGTTGGGGTGTGGTTATGATCACCTCGGCCCGATTTCCATGTCTAAGGCGACTAAGCTGTTCCACCTCGCTCTATGTTTTTCCAAGATTTCTTGAATCACATACCCAATCGGATGAAAAAGTTCACGTGATTGCGGGCTATGGTTGAGATGAGGAGGTCGATATGGCGAACAAGAGGTAGCGATGTCGGTGAATCCGGCTCAGGTGATGAGGATAGCAGTGAAGATGGAGTTGACATTATCGGTGAGGCTAGCGGCGAGCCTAGCAATCGGGATGACGCGACATTGAGTAGTCTTATCAACAAAACTCGCGGGGTGGTAAATCTCCGGGTGATAACTTTCGGGCGCTTCACGATCCGTGGAGGCGGCGAGATCCAGTCGGGCTCGAAGAAAACCGTGAGTGAACCGAAAAAAAGAGCTCTAAAAAGCATTCTCTAAAGCTACCCGAGCGGGCGAGAAAAAGTGCTTTGGTAATGGCGTAGGACTTGATGGAGAGAAATATGAAGTCGGGCCAGATTACACCCACGGTGTTGATGGCTATGAGATTCCAGTGACTATCGGTTCGCCCGATTTTGGTGTGACAAATGTGGCGATGTTTGTGGCGAGATGAGGACAATTATTTATGGATGCACTACGATCATCTCGTTGCGGACTTCGCCCACCCTTTGACTTTTTTTCATTAGGTTTTGGAGGAACTCCATGTCATGCCGTGTGATCTTACACTCGGAATTTGTCGAGTGGTAATGGCCTTTATCATGATAAACCATTTGTGCAGGGCAGGAGCCATCATTCTTGAGTTTTGTTTTATTTCTCTGGTTTTAACAAGAAGAGTGGAGATGGTCAAATCCAACCTCTCGTGAGCGAGCAACATACTTGGCCTATTCGACCTTTACGATAAGGTATCGGCTGGAACAAGAGATGTTTGATGTTGGATTAAGTAAATAGGTTGGCCTTTCCCAAAAATCCCTTTAAACTCGGGCAAAAGCGCCATCTAGCAAAAGTGAAGACCGCGATGATGATGAATTCATCGTCGAGCTTAAGAAGTTGCTCGGTATGTTCGAAGCATGATGTCGAGAATTTCTAACATTTGGTCAATGAATGGTAGGAAAATGATCTTTCTGAGTTGCGTGATTGATTTCACAGAAATGATGCCGACTCGATGTCCATTAATTAGCCTCACGAGGATTAACTCATGAACTCATTAGGTTGAACATCAAATCCTCCTTTCTTGGGCCTTTACATGAATCGGGCTCATCCACTCCTTTATCGCAATTGGGAAAATGATTCTCATTTCCAACATCTTTATTATCTCCTCGCTTAACAACATTGTTCAATTGCGGCATCAACCTCCTTTGAGGTTGTGCCACGCTCTTCTTCTGGATCTCTGATTTTTGTGCATACACACCGATGGGCTTATTCCTTGAATATACGCAATCGTCCACACAAATGCTCCCTTATGTTCTCTCAGTACTCTTAACAGTTTCTCCTCCTCTAAAGGTGATAGTAACGATGAAATTATGATGGGAAGAGTATCGTCTTATAAGTATATGTACTTCAAGTAAGATGGCAAATGTTTCAGCATTAAATTCCTTGGTGGCTCTTCCAACGGTGATCTTAACAGTTTACCAGTCAATTGTAAGTCAAAGAACTTATGCCGTGAAGGTCTATGAATTGTTCCTCCTACATCCACAGAAGATATAGGCTCTACTTCTTGTACTTGACCATCGCTACACCCAGGTCATGTTTCCTTATTACTTTCTTCATCCTCTTTCAGGAGCAAAGTCTCTGCTACTTCATGGTCTAGTGCCACTTGCTGATGTAATTTCAAAACAAGCTCATCTATGGCATCTAGCATGTAACATGCTTCTCCCTCATTTTGTGCATATCTAATTGTTTTCATCACATTGAATACTACTCTGTCCTTATTTATCCTTAGAATCAGCTCACCCTTATAAACATCTATCAATGTTTTACTTGATGCTAGGAAAGGTCTTCCTAGGATCAGTGGAACATCATGGTTAGATTCCATGTCTAATACTACAAAGTCTACGGGGAACACGAACTTATCAACTTTTACCAGTACATCCTCCACCACTCCACAAGGTTGCTTCATAGACTATTGGTCAATTGAAGGGTTATAGATGTATCCTTTAAATCTTTCATGCCTAGCGATGGAAAATAGAGTGGCATTAAATTGACTTGGCTCCAAGAGCACATAGGGATTTGTTTAGGCACACTCCTCCAATTGTGCAAGGTATGAGAAGCTCCAGGATATTTACACTTATGAGGCGGTTTGCGTTGCAAAACTTGAGCATTCCTCGTTAAGGCAAATAGTCTCAAGGTCTAACAACTTCCTTTTGGTAGAAGCGCTTCTTCATGAATTTAGCGTACTCTGGCATTCTAGCGAGCTTACATAAAGGTATATTTACTTGCAATTTCTTAAACATTTCTATGAACTTTTATAACGAGCATCATCATGATTCGGTTTATATTTCCTAAGGGATAGGGTAAAGTAGCAAGATTAATAATTCTGATTCATGAAGACTTACGGTTATGCGCTCTTGCTCTGCTGCTCTCATGTGTTGAATTTGCGGGCACCCAATTAATCGGCATGATGTCGATTAATTGGCCCTTTTTTCCTCACGATTACGCTATATTACGTTCATCACGGTTCTCTGGTTCTTCTCCAATAAGCGGGTCCAGGTAATTCATTTCGCTCATTGTCATAATTGTGTTCACGTCCTATGGATTTTTCTCGGTGTTACTTGGTAATCCTCCACGAGGCGGGTTGACACTTGTTCGTTGATATGCCCAGCTTGGTGTGATAGATTACGCACTAAGGCTTTCGGATTAGTCGATGTGCATCATTCTTACGACAATATCACGGTGAAGTTTGTATTCGGCATGGTCATGGATTTTGTGAGTTGGCGACCGTGTCGATCCATCAGTTGAAACTCATTTATCCATGTTTGCTTCCCAACCACCCGACTTGTTGAATTGAGGCATGAATCCCAGTCACATCTTGGTCTCTCTCCACAGCAGGATCACTCGGTCGAAAACCAAGGTGGTCGTGAGAACCCGAGGCGATATCGGCCCTCTTAAGGATTTCCTTGCCTCCTCAATAGTTTACATCTTTGGTGTTGGTTGCCCGACTTCTTGAACTTTCTCTACCTTGGCAATACGGTCTTGCACGCGATCTATTTCTCGTTCATTGTCATTAACTAGTATAAGATCTTTTGAAGTATCTTCTCCTAATACTCCTCGATTACCTTTACATTCTCCCATTTGATGGGTTCCCCATTTGCTTGTAAATGTTATTTGTTCCAACTTTTCTTCTACTTCTTGGTGTGACAGCGCAAAACATTTGTTGCTCGATGCATCAACTCTCATTTGTTCAACTGGGCGCAATCCATGATAAAACTATGCATTCGTATGGGCGAGTGATATCGTGGTGAGTCATCTCCGTTGTGCTTCCTTAAATCTTTCCCAAGCTTCTTCGAAAGTCTCGGCTGGTTTTTGCTTGAAATTCATGATGTGTTGTCTTATCTGTAGTGACTTCCCAGGTGGGCAGTACTTATTCATAAACTTCTGCAGTAAATCGGTCCAAGTGTGGATCGATCCTGATGTTAGAGACAATAACCATAACTTTGCCTTGTCCTTGAGTGAATGTGAATAATTTTAGCTTAATGTTGTCTTGGTACTCTTCTTTGGTGTATGCTTGTCTTTGACTATCTCAAGAAGTTAGTGGCGTGTACACTAGGATCTTAGTTCGGTACTCCATAGAAGGTAGTGTAATTGGTCACCATATGTATCACGTTTGGATTTAGGTGAAAGAACTCGGCCGCATTCTCACGGCTCAAACAACCGGCTGCGCGAATTGCTCAATCGTTGGCATTACATAACTCTGTAAAGTTCTTATATCTGCTTGTACCACAACTCCTTCTTAGTTTCCTCTTCCATTGGCACCGTTTTGTCCATTACATGCCATTGTGTTATCTGTATCCTCCAAGGTGGAATTTCTTCTTCCTTCTCTCGGTGATCTCCTTACATGTGAGCTCCGTCGTCCGCTTGACCTATCAATATCCTCTCAAGCTTCCTTTCTCTTTTATGTAGCAAATGTTTTGATCTCGGTATGAATCTCTTGAGTTTGGCTATTAACTCCGTGTAGCTACTACAAGGCGCACAAAAAAATAAAAAAGTTAGTGACTTACCTCTGTGGTTGTTACACTCACTTGGCGATTCAAAAATATAGACTCGACTTGACTCGATCTTTGGCCCAGCGAGAACCGATTCTATCGAATCTAGGAAGCTCGATTAATCGGATGAGATTTTTTCGATTCAAACAAAAGCGACCTGTGCGACTTGGTATTAACGGACTATAAAATAGACTCGATAAAACAGACTCGAATATATGCAAATGCTCAATCTCAAATAAAAAAGTATTACGAACCACGAGTCCCCGGCAATGGCACGGAAAAAAACTTGATCGCGTGCAAAGTACTTACTAGCAATAGGACTAGGTCTATCGTAAAAAATCTTGGCGAGTCAAGGTCGAATCCACGAGAGACTCGTAAGAATGCAAATCATTCAAGATTGAGCTATCACAATAATAGTCTATGACCAACTATAATATATACAAAACTAAAGTGGTGCCAATAAACAAACAAGATTTGCAAGTTCAAGCGGAGCACACAAGATTTTTAATGTATTAGTCTAATTATGAGTTATTAGTTATTCTCCCATAACATGCAATAGTCATCCCCAAAGGTAAATTGTAATTCATTGTCATTTCTGGTGCAACTTCTAACCCTATCTACTACCCTTTGTAAGGACAACGACAATCTATATGCAACCAACCTCATTGGAGATTGGTTATATTAGTTCATCGCATTAAGTTTTGGAGAGTACCCGGCTCAAGACCCACTAGCGACTATCGACTATGACTAGCTTACGTTCCTAAGGATCCATCAAGACAATGTCCAAATTAACACTTCACTAACGATCCTTCATGCGATTTATGATGACATGAAAATAGTTGATTAGGCTACTAACATGTAAATTAAATATATGTCGATCAAAGCGTAGCTAGCGCCGATTATCATGAACTATGATTTACTAGGTATTCAAATTAGCGATATAGACCGTTGCGGTCTGAAGAAGCATAACCACTATTTCATGATTTCTTCACCAGCGAATCAGATCTATACATACATGGGGTAAAATAAACTAACTACTACATAATGAAACTAAATAAACAATTAAAACATACTAGTCAAATAGAACAACTACAGATCTACATCTTTGAAAAGATAGAAAATCATACCCTTAAAGATGAGTGTAGATCTCCCTCGGCTCTCTTCCTAGGAGGTGAATCCGTCGACTCCATGACAAACACACATAGAATATAAAATAAAGAACAAGGAACTTTTATTGCCAAATTATTGTAAGTTTTGAGGTACAATTGGACACACTTTTAATTAAAGTCGATGCCTCTTATTTATAACTAAATAAGGCGACTTAGAAAGACCTAGAACTACCCTCGTCCAAGAAAATGCGTTTGAAAGATTTTGGACTCTCGATAAGTCGATGGTACTTCCCGATTAATCGGGGTATTTTTGTCCTTTTCTTCTACCGACTTAGCTTGGAAGGTTACGGAATACCCTAGGTCAATCCTTTAGTTCGATCCACACCAAAATTGTCCACAATGCTTAGCCCAATATTTTGTATCCTAAAAATAATCAAACAACATACGAAATAATATCGAATACGGGAAAATAAGCGTGAAGTGCAAAATACTCGACTCATGAACCCGACATATGACATTAAACTTAAATGGTTCATATTTATAAATTCGAAACAACTATTTTATCTTGTAATGGATAGAATGTTGATGTCGTAGGATATACTATTTTAAGCATCATCACCCGGCCGAAAATTTTTGATGGGGTATGACAAAGGCATTTACCATCTCGCTAGGTGTTTATGGGCTCAAAAATTGCGATGTTCCCGATCTTGAGACCTTGCGAGATTAGATCGTCACCCACGCTTTCTCGACCATATGAGGGTTTTCCATCCTTCCATCCCTTATCTTTGGGAGTCGATCTGAGCGGTTATCTTGAGGATCAGGACAAGCCCGAAGGAAAGAGGTTTAGGATCCACTCTAGGTTGAGCCGTCAACCTCAGGAGCTACTAAATCAGATCACCCAGGTTGATGATCAAGGATAGGTGAGGTGGCTGATCAAGAAGCGGGATGAAGGCGATGCCAATGCCGAGAACCTCTTTGCATCCTTCTCTAGTGTTGAGAATTTTGCTTAGCGCCGAGATGCGACTTTGATAATTATGAAGTTGTTGTAACTTTTTCTTGATTCAATCTTTGTAGAAATTTGATAACATTTCATTGATAACTTATAATAACATTAATTCTCTGAATATATTGACTACTATCTTCTATTCTTGAATGTGTTGATGTGTTTTGCTTGAAATTATTGTATCTCATCAGTGCAGTTTAGTTTGAGCCTAGTGTAGTGGTATCTGGCCCCTTGTTTTAGATAAGATTGAAGTCGTAAACTTACGGGCTTATACGAAGTAGCTATCCGACCTTGTGTTTGAAATTTTCAGTATAGCCCTATTTTCAATAAAGTTCGGGATTATCGATCACGAGACCGTTGTTGAAAATCACATTTAACATAGATAAGCGAGCACAATTCAATGATATGTACTAAAGATAGAATGTAAAATCGAGGATTTTATTAAGTTATATCTACAGGTGTTTGGTGGATTAAAATTACAAGTAAGAAAGCAACCACTCACGTCGTAAATGAGATGATAGCCATAACCACTAGCCGATTATTATATATAGTACCTTTTGAGGTTATGCGCATGCCATGGTTTGTTAAGCTCGGGCCGTGTTGATCCTTGAGTACATAAGTCCTTTTTGATCTCTCGGTGACTGATAAGGACCTTGACCTTTATTTTTGAAGAAACGAAATCGTAGACTTTAAATGAGTAGTCAGTTCTCTTGTCGTGATGTCATTTTCAATTTTCTTATAATTCATGAGCGAAGGTATGTCGCTAACCTTTTTCCTCCGCTAAGTTGAGGTCGATCATCTATTGAGCGAGGTTATGCAGCCGGATTATGCTTAGCGACCACGATACCAAGTGCCATTTCAATAGGAGTCATTACTGCGATCCGTATGTTATAGCAAATGGCGTTTCTTTAGTGGGTGTTTTGATCGGTAGTGCGGAGTGCTCATAATATGGCGGGCAGCTCAATGACCCATCCGCCTCAGGTTGCTTTCTCACTCACACTCTTTTTAAGTATTTTGATTATTTGCTTATTAACGGCCTCTGCTTGGCCATTACCACGAGGATAAGCTACGAGATGATTGCCGGTGTTTGGCGTTATACTCTCTACGAAGTTTGAGAACTCATCTACGCGTGGTCCGTGATCTTTCACCACCGCTCGCGGGATCTTGAACCGAGACCATAAATGGCCGTGTAAAGAAATAAACTTCATCCTTTGCTCCTTCTTGGCTAAGAAGTTAGCCTCAATCCACTTCATAAAATAGTCTACGGCCACTATGATAACCTTACATCCACCTTCCCGTATGGAAGGATGCAGTGAATCGAGTCCTACTACATGTCGAAGGCCATGGTGAGACCACAGCGCTTTATTCTAATATGGTAGTCTCGGGATGTACGCATGTTTACGGCACTCGGACATTCTCTAAACCAATGTTTTTGAGTCCTTTATAATTGTGGCCAATAATACCCCATAGTTATAACCTTTTCGGCTGAGAGGCGACTAGCAGGATGGCCCCACACACTCATTGGTGAAGCTCTGCGAGATTTTCGCTTTCTTCTTTTCAGACACATCTCAACAAATGTTTAGGCGGATCTTACGTAAAGTACTCCGTAAATCTATGATATACACAGGCTTTGCTCTTCTTACAAGGAGCACGGGCTCTATCTCATGTCCCAGAACAAGGTGCTCGATTCTATGTAAGCTTGAACCTCATCGATCAACTTGAAAGTTTGGTCTTTGGTGCATCGATATCCATGATTTCCGATTTCTCAATTGTCGGACTGAAAGTTATTTGATCATGATCAAAGGGATTAACAACTTCATCATCCAATGATAGTTTGGATATATAGTATGCCGCTCATTATTTTCTCTTCCGATTCTAAAGAATTTGCAATAGTTGAAATCAAATCTCAATCGTCGACAATCTCAACATACTTTTCAAGGATGATGTAATGTGTTCCATAGTCCACGAGATTTGTTTGATGATGAGTTTGTGAATCGTAATAGACTTCAACATTTTCTACCCTCGTTTACTTTTCAAGCTTAAGACCCGGCTATCACGGCCTCGTGCCAGCTTAATTGTTTGTGGCGGGATTCGAACCTAAAGCTTTTTCAATTTCCTCAGCCGTTCTGGCTCGACTAGAATAACACCGGCCCGCACCGCTTTTGACTCGGCGCCCCATCAGCATTATAGCGCCAATAGTGGTGGGGCTTGCGTGAATGCGGGCGGATTCGAGGTGCGATGGAAAGCTCGGTGTTCGAACTAAAACTAGCCTCAACAATGAAATCGGCAATGCTTGAGCTTTGTGACCTTTCTAGGTTGATAGTGAATATTGAACTCAGATCTCGATGGCCCATCGAGTAGATGGCGTGAAAGGTTGGTTTTGTAGTATTTGATGCATTGTAACTTAGACCTTCAACACAAGGTATATGTGATCGAGTTTAGGCCATCACGAATTACCTAAATTATGATCCATATCCTTGAATTTTAATACTAAGTTTGATCCTTTTTAGCCTTTATAAGCGAGTTTGAACCCTCAGCACCTTTACTACTAAGTTTGAACCTCGACCTTCAACCATCAGCGGTCTAGACACTCTACTTGCCTAGAATGGGTTTCTTTGATCAAGTCGGTGACCTCTTTACAATGCTTGTTTGATCAAACCTATGCAAAGATCAAACACTAGTAAACCTATACATTCAATCTAGACATCTTTTTACCTTTGCTTATAACGGCTAGTCGACACTCATCATTTAAACTAAAATATGTTCCAGCATTGGTCCGACATTTCAAGGATGGTCAACAAGGTTCACAAATAGGGAAGACTATGGAGGCTTACATTGGCGATATGGTTGTCAAGTCTTCAATTGGTGAGTCGGGCCGTCGACCTCCAGAGGAAACCTTTGACAACGTTCGGAGACACTTCATGAAACTCAATATGGCCAAATGCACATTTGGTGTCTAAGCGAGCAAGTTTACGGGTGTTGGTCCCTTGAAAAGGCTTTGGTTAAGTTTAGGGGGGGTGAATAAACTTAACACTTAAAACTTTTGGGTTAACAAACTCGGCAACCAGTGACCTGCGATACTTTAGTGTCTGTGACACTCGATTAGAATCATTGTTTGTTGAGTTCTTGAATTTGTCACCAGCGTGAAATATATCAAAAATTAAGCCTTATTACTTGTTGTTAAATATGATACTAAGTATTAGATACTCGAGTAGTATGTGTGTGAATTCGGTTGCTAGATTCAGGTGAATTGATGTATTACATAAACTAAGTCTGAGAATATAAATGCAGAAGTAAGTAAGCCAGATTTTATAGTGGTTCAGGTGGTGTAATCTGTCAGATCCACTCTTCTCTGTGATGTTGGAGGTAATTGACTAGAGATCTTTGATGTAGGCTGTTACAAAAGTCCCTAAGTTGCTTGTCCTTCACCAATAACTATGGCTTCTACAAGCTGAACACTTGGAGCAGGTGGGATTCTTTGCTCCAAAGTCTTCACTTGGTCCTTGAAGGGTAGGATTGCCTCTTCACCCGGCTCCACCACAAACAAATGATCTTTCCACACCCAGGATGCTTCACTTTATCTTGATAGATTTCTTGTAAAGAAAGATTGAATCAAGTAAGTGATTGACTTTCGGCGGTGACTTGATCGAGGATGAAATGATCAATTTGGCGATATCTTCAAGTGTGTAAACTTGATGCGGCTTGAATCACGATTACACTTGAAGAATTTCTGGATCAGATGAATTAAAGCTGGTTAGAGATTGTAGGTGTTTTCTTGATCGAAATCGAAGCTCGGGGATTAAGCTGTATTTTTTCTTAATGTTCATCAATTTTTCATCATCGTATCGAATTTGGAGTCCTCTATTTATAGGTAGGAGTCCTTGTGACTCATGTTTGAAATTCAAACATAGCCGTTTGAGATTTGTCCCATTTGACTTGCTTTACATCCTTGTTCGC